>CM060122.1:15103877-15687245 GCA_030522415.1 Channallabes apus
AAATAATAATGCATAAATAAGCAGATTAAGCACTTGGCACAGACTTGGCATTAGTGAATAAAGTTGGTAAGTAAACCTATTTACAGTGGGAGCCACGTCAAACAGCCGCCTGGAGCATGACTGCTCCGTGGCAGATCCTTGAAGGGTTAATGCAGGCTTCGTGCATGGAATGTGATCCCCCGCGATGACGCAGTTAACGATGCCCCGCCCCATAAACGCCCCCATGCGCTTTCTAAAAAGATGGTTGCAATGCCGTATAATTCCGCCAGATGGAGCATTGACTGGCACAGTTAACTGCAGTGTCCAGGAAGCCCAATACCGTATCTTTAATATACAGACAGTTCTTGTATTGTCAACATAGTTTCATAAATAGATGAAAAAACAACAACAACAAACCGATTAATAAAACAGATTTGTTAAATCACTCAATACACAACCCATGATGATTATGCTATTTATTATTTAATAATGAATTAATAAAATTAGTTAGTGAAATATTTTTTAAGACATCCTGAAATGATCCTTAAAGACACGGTAGCGGCTGTAATTTGTCTATACCGATCATTGTAGGTACGGAATAAAAACGCAGGCTATGTACAGTATTTTACATTACGGTGTATTTTACCCCGTTCCATTTAATATACTGATAGATAATATTTTGCTGCAAAGTAAAGCTCAAAATGTAACGTCTGCTTGGGTTTGTTTTCGTTATATTTTTGATGATGTTTTCGCTGATTTTTTCACTGATAGTCTACAAGTGGCATAAGAGGCAATTAATGCCGCATGCAACCTGGAATAAATATCTGCCCATATGGATCAGTATTTCTTTAGTCATTTAATCATGCATAATGCTCCCCCGTCAAAAGATCTGATGGGGCATTAATCACTTAAACACTTGGAAACAATAGTAAAAAAAAAGTTCCAGAGGGTTAGCGCCTGTTATACTAATGTATTTTACTGATTTTTTTTTTCCTGTTTACACGGACATAGAACATATCCGATATGTGTCACATATGAGCAAAAAATCGGAATTGGGTCACATTTACCTGGCAGTGTAAACGTAGCCTTATTGTGTGGAGGTATGGGGGCATACTTATAAAACTTATTTAAACCCAATATCTGTGTTACAAAAAAAAGCAATAAGGATTGTTAATAAGGCCGATTATTATGAACACACAAATAAATTGTTTATAAAATCTAAAGTTTTGAAATTTGTGGATCTAGTTGATTTGTATACTGCACAAATAATGTATAAAGCCTATAATAATTTACTTCCCAGCTGCATCCAGAGGCTGTTCAAAATTAAAGTCAGCCAGTACTACTGTCTAAGAGGAATGTTCATGTTTAGCAAAATAAGGGCCAGAACAAATTTAAAGAATAAATGCATTTCCGTTAAAGGGGTTAATTTACGGAATAAATGTGATATGGAATTAAAATTATGTAATTCACTTCATAGATTTAAAAAAATGTTTAAAGACAAGGTGTTTAGTGAATATATGACATAAAGTAATATATATACTGTATATAGACATGATTATTTTCTTTTCCAAATTTCTCTTCTCTTCCCAAGTGAAAGAATAATTACTTTTGACATGTTTTGTTTATGTGCACAAGTGACAATATTTGTTGACAATATTTTGTGCAATTTACTGTAAAGTGTCGCTCATTTGTTGATGTACAAAGGGTAGGCATAATAAGCAAGGCTTCAGCCTACACCTTTTTTCAGTGTTGAACTGAAATAAACTATCTATCTATCTAATGTATGGAACACTTACTTAACTTACTGGTTTGGTTTAAACATCGCTTATTACCTTATTCAGCAAAATAAATTCATTAATAACGTATTGAAGTATTTTAGTTAAGGACAAAAACTGTGCTTGTGTTTAGAACTGCTGAACAGCCGAAAACACACACACACCCATCCCCCCGCCAAAAACACACACGCACACACAGAGCAATTAACACCATGTCATACTCAGGAGTGGAAGGTGAGAAACCGCAATGGAGAATACCAAGTTTGTCGTTGCTCTTTTGGAGTTCTTAAAACCCAAAACATTTATTTATACTGAGAAAAAATTATTATGGGTCACAATCACAAATACATATAATCAAGTGTTTAACTGGTTTCATTTGTTTCTATGATCAATAATTATTATTATTATTTTCAGCCCAACTCTTTGACTATTTAAAACAAAGTTGTGTCCCATTTTTTGCCAATTGAAGTTGTTGGTTCAACTAAACAATTTTTAAATACCCAAACAATCCCCCAAAATTAAAACACGCAAAACATCACTTTAACAATTCAATTTATTCTTCCAAAACTAGTCAAAGTTAAAACAGTAATTTATATAAAACAGATGAATACATGTTGTCTTTTTGCTTAAAGTTCATTAAACAACCCGGATACACCAGCTGCTTATAAGTCTCTATCTATAGTCCTTTTACATTAAAATATTAATTTTTCAAATATCAAAACTATTACATATTTGTTATTAATAATGTTATTACTTAACAGTTTAAGTCTTTGTTTCCCCCAAAGTACTGTATCAGACATTTTGCAGTACTATGTTCAGAATATACAGTAGACCTGATCAAACATCATTCTAAAGCTGTCGGACTGTGACGTCATCCCTCCTACAGCTTCCTCAACAGCTTGTTCAGGCTCCTCCAGTCCTGTAGCTCCAAAAGTCCAGCCGTCAGCCGTCTGACCCCCCAATCCTCCACAGCGGAGCTCTGCTTAAAGACAACAGGAGAATTTAGTCAAGACAAAGACAAATAAACTTTACAGAACATATAGTTCTAATAAAAATAATATATATTAATAAACCTATTTACCACAGAGTGTGTAAAGTACTGCTTTGGGGATTCTGTAATGTAAATAATCTGCCTGTGCTAATGTTAACCAGTGAACAGTGTTAACCAGTGAACAGTGTTAGTGTTAACCAGTGAACAGTGCTAGTGTTAACCAGTGAACAGTGCTAGTGTTAACCAGTGAACAGTGCTAGTGTTAACCAGTGAACAGTGCTAGTGTTAACCAGTGAACAGTGTTAGTGTTAACCAGTGAACAGTGTTAACCAGTGAACAGTGTTAGTGTTAACCAGTGAACAGTGTTAGTGTTAACCAGTGAACAGTGTTAGTGTTAACCAGTGAACAGTGTTAGTGTTAATCAGTGAACAGTGTTAGTGTTAACCACTGACTGACTGTATTATCGTCTGCATTAAATTAACCGGGAATTTACTTAATGCGCTTCTCATACAAATAAGTTAAGCGATATAACACTCGTATATGAGCATTAGTTCATCCCTGAAGCCAAACTATAACTTACTGAAGCCCCTCACACACACACCTCCCCCCTCCTCAACTGATAAACACTTCAGTGTTGTTATTCAGCTCGTTAACTAAGCGCTCGCGCTACCGCTGAAAGTCCCGGTCAAAGTGTGTAAAATATAAACCGGGTTATGAGCGTTACTAGCTCCTATACAGCTCCCCTCAGTCTGTGTCCCTCATCAACTGCATCACATTATATTACAGTCACAGAAATAACCTGCAGATTAACTCTTAACCAGAGAATAAATAAGCGCTGAATTTATCCAGACAACACGCGGTGAGATTCTCTCAGTATTTACAGAGAACACAAACACTCTTCATCGGGTAGTGGAGCTCTTGTAATAGGGACATTAATAGTATTGTCGAAGCTTGAGCATGTTTTTGAGGTAAAGTGGAGTGACATTGTGAGTGTGTGACACTGACAGTAAGCTGTAATATTAACTCCAGACTTGGTAAACAGAACATTAAGTTCTCTAAAGTCACATCTGACCGCTGCTGGTGCTGCCAGTGATATTTAAAACGGTCAATAAAAAAACTAAACTGGGAAATAAACTGTAAACTACCCCAAACACATTTTATAAAATAAAACATCACTTACCACGAATAGTCCGTTAAGCCGCCATCTTCATCTCTGTAGTTTGGCAGCGTCAGTTCGGCGGGGGTGGAGGCGGGTTGTTAAAATCACGTGATTGCAACTCAGCGCAGCTGGCTTGTTTTAACGTGTTCTTGAGAACGAAGCGCCATCTAGTGGTGGCACCAGGTAAATGAATAAATTGGGCTTGAATGGGCGTGTTTACTGTGAAATCTTGACACGCCTTTCAGCCAGAAAAGGGAGGGGGGATTACGGCGTGCAAAGGCCATTCACACGCCATTCACACTTCAGCCACACTGTCGCGGCTATTTGGCGTGGCTCCCACTGTAGGAAAATGGATTTCTGGGGTCCGTTCTTCGTACGTCGCTAACTCAGTTAGCTGGATTTGATTTTTGTGGATGTGTCCTGATCTTGGATTGTTTCGTTCTTCGATGCTCATCTCGCATTTGCTGTCATAGCAACATGTCCGTAAGCTTGAACCTGCTCGGTAGCAGGTTTATTTCATGTAAACAGGATTAAGGCTGCGCTCCTGCCGGGTTATGATTGGTTGAAATGGTGAGGTCACATCTGATTGGTTAAAGAGCGCTGACGTGGACTGACTCACGTGGGGAAAGAAAAGTATCTTGCATATATATAATTGATATCAAATATTATATTAGAACATAAATTCATAGGTTTTTTTTATTATTATAATAAACTCTAGGCACGAGACAGCCCTCAAGACCATTAATTCAAACTCTTGTATAATGTTTATTTTGTAACACATTTATTTTTCAGGGGTTCGTTATGAATATGCAAATAAATATTTATATATATAATAAAAATATTTTTTTATAATGAAAAATTGGACAAAACTAATTTTATTATAAAGTAAATAATATAAAAGTATACATGTTTTAGAAAAAAAAATCATTTCAGCGCATAACAGGTGTTACCAAAAAAATTTAGCTTGTTCTTTTGTCATTTCGTCAACCAATCAAAGGACTTGTGATCAGTGTTTCTACTGTCGATGCATATCGCCTTTTAAACCAACGCACGAGCGTGCAATAATCCTAGACAACTCAATCCGGCCAAACTAATCATCAACAACAGGTGTGCTGGAAGAACCGACTTAGCCAGGTCTTAATTAGCACGATGATCTCATCTTAGATGTGTCAGTTCATCCCGGATGTGTCAAGCGACGTACGAAGAACGGACCCCTGGTCCAGAATAATTAGTTTTGGATGCAACCGCTGGTGGAAAGATATGGTATATGCACCATACAGGCCACCAAGGGAATTAGTGATGGAGAATTTGGAAATGCCAGTTTTCATGTAATTCCCCGAACAGCACCTTCTGTTCATTTGAACCTCCATGGCGTACATATTTCTGCACTCACTGATCTTGTTGGTGTATGGTACTTGTTAGGTATATATAAAATGCCATTTCACTGGATGCGTGTTTAACAGCTGTAGTGTATCTCAGGGAAACAAGCTGCTGCTTGAGTTGCCTTATCAGTGATTACGAAGGAAGGCTGACTTCAGCTCTGTGTGCATGTGTGGAGCTGGCACTGCACCCAACAGTGACTTGACACTCAGTTACTCATATCCTATAAAAAAAAACTGTGTGGACAGGCAATTGACTAATCGGTACTTGCTGCTCTACTGGCCTTCATTTTTTTTCCTACCCTGAGACAGTGTAACAGTGTGTTGCAGTGACTTGTGCACGTACGAGTGGGTGAAAATATCAGATTACAATTGTGATATAATAGTCTGCTGACCAGTAGTAGGGTTGTTATTTTACGTGGGGGGGGGGGAGCTGTAATTCAGACATTGCTTCTTTCAAAATTACAGAACAAATAAAAAAACACCCTCTCTGAGAAATTAAATCATTTAGACATGATTTATACTATGGAAATGATTACTGTACAGGACAACCTTCTAGCCAACCAGAAAGAAGAACTGTGATCAGGACACTGCGGTATAAATAGTATTATTATATTGTATATATTTTCTTTGCTTTATGCCTCAGATCTCATCCGCCTCAACGTGCAACATGTGCAATCTGAGATGCTTTTCTGCTTTTGTCATGAGTGGCTGTTGACTTGCCTTCAAATAAACCCATTTTAACTGGAGCTTGTGACCTGTATCTGACCTGTTGCATTGGTGTTGTCCAAGTGCCCGACTGATCTAACCTGTGTAACCTGTCGTTTTCAGCTGGATGGGACTGTGGATATGACCGAGCGCCGACTCATACGCTCAGCCATTCGAGATCTGCGTCACCGTGAGATTCAGGATCTGGAGGCTGCACTGACCAACAAGAGATTCAGACGAGCCCAGGAGCACAGACATGACGACAAAGAAAATCAGCATCGGTAGTGGAAAATAATCTTTACTATAATGTTATAATAATAATAATAATAATAATAATAATAATAATGTACAGCAATTTGATTGATTTGCACGTTTTGTGCAGGCAATAAAAATGTATAAATGTATAAAAGATGTATTATCTTCTGCCTGGAAGCCCATATGAACCCAATTCCTTTCTAGATTCTGTAACAGACTGAATGTTGTGTTTTTTTTTTTTTTTTTTTTTTTTTTTTAAATAATATGAATGAGTCTATTCATACACTACTTAAGAACGTATTAAAGCCAAGCCTACAGTCCATCCCTTTCTCCCACATACTGTACATTCAAGTATGGAGAAAATTTCACTCCTTCCACGTTCACATTTTCCATTGTTAATAGTTTTCTTAGACTGAAGTTTCTTCTTGCCAAGAAAAACTTTCTGGTATGTGTGCGTCCAACTGCTCAGTGCAGCACAAAGCTGTCAGTCACTGTGCTGTATGCAACTGTCAGTGTCTTCATTCATGAATTACACTGTGTGTGTGTGTGTGTGTGTGTGTGTGTGTGTGTGTGTGTGTGTGTGTGTGTGTGTGTGTGGTACGTGCGCATTGTTTATTTACAGGCCTGATTTGGCAGCATCCTTGGACATGCTTTCGAAGAAGCTTCAGGATGTTCAGAACATTGACGAGCTTTCTGCAATGGTAGGAACAAGGAGCAAAAATTTTATTTACCTACAGGCGTCAACCCAGGAATTTTGATTATGAGGGTAAAAGTGTTTTATTTAACCCTTATTAATTTAAACCTTTAATTTATCTGTATAATATCCCCTGCTACACTACTGCACTTATCCCAGCTTTTACTATTGAATACCATCAAAGGTAAAAAGTTTTCTCAGTACACCAGAGCCATGATCAGACTGACTGCTTCACGTCTGAAACGCTGGCCTCCCAGGAACTTTGTTAATGGCCCCAACATGTGGAAATGGCTTGGGGCGAAGTTGTGTCGAGTTCAGCAGAGTTCCTCTAACCTGCAGGTTGTG
Organism: Channallabes apus; assembly: GCA_030522415.1. Classification (NCBI taxonomy): domain Eukaryota; kingdom Metazoa; phylum Chordata; class Actinopteri; order Siluriformes; family Clariidae; genus Channallabes; species Channallabes apus. Next base: position 15,111,163 of record CM060122.1, read on the forward strand.
CTGGTGAATGATTGTGTGTACAGTTCCCACAGACAGAGGCGTTTCTACCGTCACGTTATCTGTCGATTTTAAACGATTAGGTGTTCCCCTCACTGATTTTTCGTGGGAACAAAGGGGAGAAACGACCTTCAAATCGATCAGGATCATCATTAACGGACATCCAAGCCTTGCACTATTCAAACGTGTTATTTCGGCTAAGAGTCACATTATACTGTTCTTGAAGTCTTCTGTATATGTCAATCAGTTTTACACCTTCATTCACCAGACAGTTCCATCACAAGTCTCCGTTTGACTTGAACGCGCCTCTTACAGTATGTATAGATGGAGAAACATCCACTAGAAAAATAAATCAGCAGTTTGTTTCAACCAAATGTCAGTCAAATTCTTTATTTTATTTTTAATTGGTTTAAACTAGATTCCGGTGAAGACGGCGCTGGTTTAGCCAAGTGTGTTCAATATCAAATATCATACTTTGATTATACCGATTTTTAACCCTTTTCTTAATCTTGTGATTGAGATACATGCAGTTCCCACATCTGGAGACATTTTTACCGTCTACTCCAGGATTTTCCCAGGCTGCCGCACAATGATCTTACCACATTTTATGACATTTTCTATAAATAGTTACAGAGACAGTGTTTGGATCGGCACACTCTGTGTTTTTCTCTCTCCACCCTTAAGAAAATGTCAGACCACCCTATGAGTTCATCTAAAAAAAAAAAAAAAGAGATGTTTTGGGCTGATATTTTCAGTTCCCTCAGGGTAGACATGTCTGCAGTTTTCTGTCTTTTTTTTTTTTTTTTTTTTTTTGTGCATGGGGGAAAATGTCTTGGAGTACTGTGGCATGTTTGTTTAGCCGTCGTTACGGTCATCCAGAGATTTGTACAACGATTTCATCACATGCAGCATGCTAGATCCTTGGGAAAAGACTCTGAAATGGCGTCAGTATGGATGTACATCATTGCCACGCATGACTCACTGGGAAAATTATAACGAAATAGATTTTTATTGGCAGGTACTTGTGGTATAATGCTGCAATCCTTTGTTGGTAACATTACTGTAGGTTAAAAGTATAACACGGCTAACGTTCAGTTCAATCCCAATTTCACTTGTGTGATGAGCTTATAGAGGTTGAGTTAAACAAAACGGTTGACTTTTGTTGTTTGTCATGCTGAACTAACTGTACGACTCCCAAATACAAATTTGGAAAGTAATCATACTGTAGATGTATGTTCTTGCTCTGTGGGTCAAAACGCTGGAAGATCAGGAAAGTCTAGTTTCAGAGTACAGTAAAATGCTGCAAGAAGCTTTTCTTTATATGACATTATCTAATTATGCTTTAAATTCTGTATGGTATTTAAATCACTAAAGCAAATAGACTTTAATTTATCCGTTACTGAATTTTAAGCAAAAGAATGAAATCATAATGATAAAAATTATAATAATAAAATCATAATCAGTACTGTTCTAGTCTGAACACTAATAGGAACTGTCCTTTAATTATTCATTGAAAAAATCCTGTTCGTCTAATCCACACACAGTAAAATCTGTAAAAAAAAAAAAAAAAAGTTCATAATGTTTTTGAGTAGCGTGTTTAGTTTGTTCATACAACATAAGTTGGAGTCTTATTTGTCCTCGTTTTAAGACACTGCTGACCGTCTATTTTTTTTCTGTTTGTAGTTGCATAGTAGCACTGAGTACGAAGAGAGGAAGCTCATCCGTGCAGCCATTCGCAGACTGAGAGATGAGGAGATAGAGGGTAAGAGTATGTGTTGTATGTTTAAGTGGAACACAGTAATGTCCGTGTGGAGTTGGATCTTATTCCTGCCTGCTTTCAAGCAGGTGCATTAGAGAAGATTCATTTAACCGGACAGCAGATGGAGAAGCAACAAAAGTCTCAAAGAAGCTTGGACTTGGAGGTGAGTGCATAGATGTTTTCGAAGATTTATTTGTACTGCACAGAGTTTCTGTTGGGATGTATATAAAATAAAGAAGAGCAGACTGTGTGTAAGAGGATTTCAGTATTATAGGTGTTTAATGGCATTGTTAAATAACCAAGATTCATTTACACAAGCAAGCAAATGAAGCACTTCACAAATGATACAAGGTGCTTTTAGGAATGAATACTGTAAGTGAAAAACGCTAGGTGAGAATTATGCCAAGTTATTAAGAAAGGTCATCTTTATTGGTCTAATTGTTTATCGCTCATAACAGTGATGCAGCAGGCAGGGTTTGGCCTCACAGCCACTGGGTCCGCACATCAGTCCTGAGCTGGGTGTGTGTTCTTACATGCTCTCCCTGTGTGCCTCTGGGTTTGTCCCACTACATGCCAGTAGGTGGAATTTCCAAGATAAGGGGTTTACTCTAGGTTTACATTTTTGATGGTTTTAAATACGTTTTATATGTTTATGACCATATACATATAAGTATGATTAAACTTATGTGTGTGTGTGTGTGTGTGTGTGTGTGTGTGTGCAAAATTCAGTGTGGTGTTGTACAGAGGTTGAATGCCAAAAAAAAAAACTTGTTCCAAAATTTATGGCCCTGGCAGTATTTAATAGAAAAATAACATTGAGACTTTCAGCAATTACCATCAATTTCCGGTCGCCAAGACGATGAAATAAGCCGTGCTGTCTGGGTGAAAGCAGCGACTCGCACTCTCTCCTCGTCAGTCACACTGACACAAGGCCAGCCGTGGGTGTTTGTTGGTTCGTGTATGTGGAACAGGGTGTAGCACTATGTGTGTGTTGTGCTTCCCCGTGATACAGCGTAAGCCGCAGAGTAGCTGTCCTGAGGAGGAGGTTTACCGAATTTAGCATCAGAGTCATTTTCTTAATTAAAGGCTTATTGCTATAGCTCTAGATAATTATTTATTCTAGTTTTGTGCAATAATGCCTGTTTTTTTTTTTTTTTTTTTTTTCACACAAAGCGTGTCGAATGCCATCTCTGGAATGCTGTCGTCTGGTTCCAGTCGATGTTGTGTATGATACGTAGCTGTGTGTTGGCTCTTTAATCTGATGTTACTGGATCCATTTGGTTTCTCTTTCACACTGTGTGTTTGTGGTTCTGGTATGCAGCTGAACTTTAATTTAGTTCCACTATGCTACAGTTTTATAACCAGACTTTTCGGACTGTAGTGTTTAGGTCATCAGTACTTCTTTACTACACCAACAAACAAACTTCTTCGGTTCACCACGTAAATCTACTGTAAAGGTTTTTTACTCCGCGCTTAAAACTGGTTCTGAGCTCCAAGCACTGGGCTTATCGCAAGCTTTAGGTCTTACTAACAGCGACAGAGAGTAAACATCATGCACATAAATAATTATGTTTAATGGTAATATATTGTACATATAAAAAAAGTACATTTACATTCTCATTCTTATTTATTTGGGGGTTATCCCAAATATCTAACACTACAGAACAGCAAGGTAGCAATAAAGAACCAAAGTATTACGTTTGGGGCTTACAGTAGTTCTCAATTTCATAAAAAAAAATATGTGAATAATCTGCAATAAATCTCCTTTTTTTAAATTTTTTTATTAAGTTATTTTGAAGAGAGGTATTTTAAGTTGTGTTTGAAAAGAGCATGTCCCAGGCGATGGCTGCGAACAAACTTCCTGGAACCTGAGTGACTTTCACTGTTTGTTTAGCTTTTTTTCTTTTTGTCGTCTGCTGCCCAGCCCATGACTGTCAGAGATTAACTAGGTCTGTTATAATATCATTAGTTTAAGTTCCAAAAAAATGAGCAGCGCATTTTGTCTGAGGCATCCTAAAAGGACAGATATGCCTTAAAAACTAGTTATACAGTATGTTGTACGATTATAGGTTGAAGATTGAGAGGAGAGAAAGAATGCGTGAGGAATCCTGTTCAGCAAAACGTGGGTGTCTTCCGACACGGTGCAGAATGTCAGGCTCATACTGTGTTTGCATTGTACCATTTCTTAGATTTACATTATTTAAAATTTGAGTTTGCATTATATGATTTGAGCTTGTATTGTTACACACTACACACATTATTATATATTTTTAGTCTGTGCTTTTCACCATTTCCTTTCCTTTTCCTTTCCCGATGCCTAACGTCCTAAAAAGATCTCCGCCTCGCCGCACACTGCCACCCTGCACCCCAAGAGGCAGAAAAGATATTAGCCGTCTACTTTATTTAAAATCTGAATTAATTAGTTTGCCAGAATTGGAATTGGCCTCTTTAAGGTCATCTTCCTGATTGCTTCCTCATCGCTGACCTTTTTAGACTCTGTGCATTCCGGCAATTCCGCAACGTCAAACAGATATGGAGGAGAGATTTCGGGCCAGCTAAAACAGGATGTTTGTCATACATCACTAATTATGTGTTTAGTATGAACCGGATCTCTGAGTGCATTCAGAAGCTTGGATCCAGGTTTAAACACCTCTCACCATGCTGCTTGCTGCTGTACTTCATACAGTATGAGGTAATTCTGACTGTGCATATTTCTTCTGTTAGATTTCTGTATTGATTCTACACACACGTTTCTATGCGACATTATACTATATAGATTTTAAAAGGACCTCATTCACTGTAAATGTTCAGAATAAAGGAGGAATCGAGTAAAATCGATATACATTTCACTGGAAGCAGTGCAAATAAAATCACATGCAATTTCAGTGAAGTGCAAATGTGATAAATTTCAAATAAAGCAAAGGATCACCTGTTTCACCGCCTTTATGCGTTCAGTTTTCTCTATTCAAACATTCAAACCATAATTCTGTCATCACAAATTGTCTAACCACAAGAAGAAGAAAAAAACATACGCAATGCAGCGACAGTGACGTGACTCACCAGACTGTTATTCACACTTCTTACTCACACATCTGGCTCACTTTCCTAAACACATATACAAGGCCAGACCTCAACGGTCACGGAAATGCGAAGAATGTAAAAAATCTCTGTCCAAATTACGCCATTCCAACGGTTTGACCAACTGCTTCAGCATGTAGAGCTTCTCTTTCTCTTGTATAGTTGTATAGTTTAACATTCTGTAGCATTTACCACCACCCAGTGGTTACTTATGGCGCCTCACGCAGGCTATAGCCTTATAGGTCTTATTCTCAACAGTGAAGGCTGTGAATACAGTGTAAAGCAAAAAATGCACAATAATTTACATAATACACACACAATGTCCAATGCCTTTGTTTATATATACTGTATACTGTATAGCCTTGTGGTGTAACCAGGCCCCTCTTCTAAAAATAAAAAATGCTAACAGACACATTAACCAATTTTTAAATGGTGCTTTGCATATACTGTACAGTACAACAAAAACTACCAACACTAATCACAAGATGTCTGAACTCTGGATGTCTGAAGTGTCACGTTGTTCACCATGGGGGATTCCTCCGAGTTCTTACTGTTCATCACAGTACCCTGACGGACCGCAATTTGTCCCAGATTTGCACTAGAGCGACATGATCTAATCAGCTATGCAATTTAATCGATCTTTTGTTTTTATACCGCGGTATAATTCCGCCGCTAGTACACCTGGTTCCGCTGATTAATGTCTGAGCTGCTGGAGGTCTTTAAATGACCTTAGTGAACTTTACATGAACTGCTTTAAACATCGATTTCCAAGGTGGCTATGTAGATTATTTTTGCACAGGACACGCCTTTCTACTCATCCTTTACTTTCCATGTCAAATAATTTTGCATGCAGACAATATACTAAGTTGCGAATCCTTAGCACACTTTGTGAACATGAACTCATTTCTAACCCTAAATCACATTTTCCAGCTCAGAGTAATAATATAAAATACGCCGCTAATGAATAATAGCTCAGTGCTTTAATTTTTAACCAGATATTACACAAATGCTGACTTTGGATGAGGGGTTTCATAGAAAAATACACATTTAAAGGCAGACGGAAAAATATTTGGCTGCTAGTTAATCCATTGCCTTCTCTGGCTGTCGTCTGTTGTCTCCCCCGACCTTCTTCTTTTTCTTCTTATAATGGCATCTTTCTGTTCGTAGTGCTGAAATTGTATAATTCATGAGTTAAAAATTCCCAACCTAGTAGACACGTGGAGGACAAATCCAGTCGTGCAGCGCATGAACAGCATGCCACATCACAGCCAGAAATACGGAGCACGTGAAGAGTGAGTAGAAATAAATATAACTGTGAACGTTCTAAAGCAGATTTATGAGTGATCTAATTATAGGTGTAGTTTAAAACAAATCTTTAAATTCTACAACAGTGAGCAGAGTGGTTTAGCGGGCTTCAGGTTTGGCCCTGTGAGGTCGGAATTCTTGCAATCGTAGCTCACTTTTTTAACAGTCTGCTCTGAAATCAGCAGACGGCCGTTGAAGGTTCATTGGGGTGAAATTCGAATGTGTGGTCGTCTACCTGTAAGTGGAGGAGATGGGGAAGTCGTGGAAACGGCACGGAGGGGAAAGGGGGAGAGTCGGAGGAAGAGGAGGAGGAGTGTAGATGTGGGAGTGGCCAGAGGCAGAGGTAGAGTACGACTCATTCTGTGCGTTCCACATGAGGAGAAGACTGGAGCTCCTGCACAGGAAGGTAAATACCACTTTCTTAGTGTTCTGATCAGGAAAAAACTCAAACTTTTATTTTCGTAAAGTTTGTGTTCAATGTTCTAAATGTGATGTTAAATATGAAGGCATTATTAATTAACTAATGAGCTTTAATGAGTTATAAATGACAATTTAGTGCAGTTTTATCAGAATATCAGGATGTGTGTGTGTGTGTGTGTGTGTGTGTGTGTGTGTGTGTGTGTGTGTGTGTGTGTGTGTGTGTGTGTGTGTGTGTAAAATGTGTTAAAATGAATCAATTTATTTTTCCTATAGTTCTTTTATTTCTATCTTTAGTTAAGATTTGATTGTGTGTGTGTGAACTGGATTGTCTGCCGCTCACAGCACACACCAGCCGTACTGTACACCATCGACCTGCGTTAAGAGAAATGAAAGCAGCAGCCTGCCGGGTGTGAAATAGCATTTATGTGATTGTGTAGACGTGTGTAATGTGTGTGTGTGTGTGAGAGATTTTAATACGAAAGGCTTCAGTATAGTGCGTTGGTGTTTGTGGTCACAATTTGAAAACCACATTGGGTTTTAACTATAGGACAGAATGTGTGGAAACACACACACACACACACACACACACACACACACACAGAGGCTGGGCTAAATCAGCAAATGACAAACACACACACACAAAGGCTGGGCTAAATCAGCAAATGACACACACACACACACACACACACACACACACACACACACACACACAGATTGAGGACATTAGAGAGAGAGTTTCCCTAATGTCTTGGCTGAAAGCTCTGTAATTATACTGCAGTATATAGTTATACTGATGTGTAACTGATGCGTTTTCCTTTTTGCTCCTAATGCCCTCCACCTTTTTTTTTTCTTTTTTTCCACAATGTGTCTGGTTTAAACAGAAAGTGTCTGTCTGCTTTAGTTTAGTCAAAGTTTTACAAGGTAAATCCGTTAGCCAGAATAAAGACCCAGAAAGCTGGTATGATCTCTGCACTCGTACCTACATATATACTGTACATACATACATGCGCACACACACCTGTATTTTGGACTGGTGTAAGCGGTTAGTCATGACAGATGAGTGCTTGCTTGTCGTCGCAGCGCTTAATACTGTTGGAGCAGGTGGTCAAGGTCAGTGTCAGGTGTTGCAGAAACAGACAACCAGCCTAATGTTGTGAAAACTCTGATCATGTGACTGATTATCCCTCGCAAACACACACAGTCTGTTCATGTGACACACCTGTTCTTGTGTAACAGTTCTTCCCAGTCAGTCCTCCACAGTTGTATAAATGAAATGAGATTATGCACTTCAAAACCAGGTGTGTTGTGTGTTGGGGAAAATGACTCACTTCAGAATTGCCATCCTTGGGCTTTATGAGATTCAGAATGAAAACTTATTTTCCGTAACGTTTTAATGGCTTCTTCTCCGTTGCAAACAAATACCAAATGTGTGAGGAGAATAAAACATAACAGTGCATGCTTTTACACAGGAAAGGAGCCTAATCAATGACAGGAAGGTGTTATGAGGCCCGATGAAGTGATGTGGACTTGCTGTTCCCCCTCTTGACTATTCTCCCATTACAGCACGTCCTGAAACATTTTATTCCTCTAAAACCACACCAACATGCCAGTGATTGCGGTTTATTCATGAAAGTCACATTAAGTATAATTAACTAGATGTGAATGATTCCCTGCTATAGAAATGATAACGTATTAATAGAAGAATGTTTTCGAAAACACACTATAGATCTGTGGTACAGATGCACCTGTGGGCTGGGCGGTTGTTATAGCACTTAGTACTATAGGTACAGTAGGTGTGTGTGCGTGTGTGACAGATAAAAACATTGTCCTCAGTATCTTATCTGTTTTTAATGGTATACTTTAACAGTCAGATACTGACTCAGGTCTGTGTGCATGGAGTTTGCATGTCTGTGGGTTTCCTTTGTGTACTCTGGTTTACATCTATAGTCTAAAGACATGCAGGTTAAGCTAATTGGCTTTCCCCAATTGCCCATAGAGTGTGTGTATGTGCGCGTGTATGTGAATGACAATCGGGCGTCAAGCTGGCAATGCGACCCCTTAAGTAACTGCCACAAAAAGAACATCAGCTAAAGGAGTGTTCGGATGGACCAAGGTTCTGTAATGCTTCAGCAGACCTCACAGTGGGGACTGGGTAGAAACTTTAAACTTTGAATTCATTCACAGATTCAGATGGACAGTAATAAATTGAAGCGCTCTTTGTTCAGAGGCAGTCGTCTGTCTGATTCTTGTTTAGGTTAAAGTAGGGATATTATGCAAAAAAAAAAAAAAAAAAGTTAGTCATTTTAAACATCCTGATTCACTTCCAATCGGCGCATACAAACAAGCAAATTAGATTTTTTTTTTCCGTAATGTGACATCATATGAGAAGGTCCGCTGCCCCAGCTTAATGGTCAGCTTTGCGGTCTTCTGTTGGTTTTGGCTCAGCAGTCATTTACATGGACACTGAAACAGTTCATCTGGAAGAGGAGTGAAACAAAGGATGTTTGAGGTGAAACGAAATGCATTATCTGAGATGTATTTCATCTGGTACATTAACACACACATTCCGGGATTCCTGAAGCACTTTATGTAATTTTTGATTTTATTAATTAATTTATTTCCCCCCAGGACACACCGAGGGAAATCGTGGATAAGTCTGAACGTCTTGAGAAACTCCACAGCCAGACCCTGAGTAAAGAGGCCCCTAGAACAGGTCAGTTAACCACCAACACACCCTAAAGAGTTCGCCCTGCTCCACATGGTGCCCTTGACTCTTTAACAGATTACAAAGCTCTCACCTTACAGTCGGCTGCATGTGATTTAGATTTTTTTTTTCTCTTTAGGCATTGCGAGTAAAGGAAGGCGAGATCTCTGTATAATATTCTGGCTCATGTCAGGGTTGTGTTTCCTGATGCCAAGTCTAACGTGTGCTGCTGTAATAAACCAGAACGATTGTTTACATAAGGGGGTGAATTTATTACCATGTTTTTAAAGTCTTCTCATATTCCCTTGCAAATGACAACTTTTGAAATGTTTCGCATGTCTAAACCCTCTAGATTATACGCTTTATTATGGGCCTAGTGCTCGTGTGGTTGGAGCCGTAGTTTGTTTAGAGGGTGTAGTCTCGACTCTGTGGGAACGGCCACCTCTGTACGCGCAAGACGTTCAACCGACGCTGCTCATTAAATGACCATAAATAATCGCTTACTTTATGCTCGATTACATCTTTTCAGGTTCACTTAAAATCTAAGAGTTCACCACCTCGTCGGTTTCTCTTCTCTCGCCATATTTAGTGTGTTTAGGTAGCATCTTTCTGCAAGACCTTTGATACAGTATGTGTGGTTCTGCTCGTCTATCCTTAGCTCCTCTTCTAACCAGTAATTTTGCTCATTTTTTCTTCTTTTTTTTCCCCTTCTGCTCCAAACTTGGCCTGAGACAGTTTAGGAAGTCAGTGTTTGTTATTCGATGAGGCACAAAGAAACAGGAAGTTTGGGGCGAGGACTGTGAGATGTGGAGGTGAACACGCTGAATTTCACACTGAAGAAGCCTAGTGTTAGGAAGAGAACAGAGTGGCTACGATTCTACTTCCTCATAGACCTCACCTACAGTACACGCTTTAACATGCTCTCATTTGTGTAGGTAACAAATTGTAATTGTTGCTGTTGGACACGTGAAGTACGTGAATATGTGGATAAACAAACGGTGCTTGAAAGCCAACAATCTGACCGTTCAATCATTAACAGCTGATTACTGTAGCAGTGTGTTCATTACGAAGTTTACACGCTCTCAGAGCACTCCCACTCGAAGGAAATCCTTTCCACGCTATATCGGAATCTGGAAGGATGTTTACATCTCAGTGTGATCTTTAGCCTTAAGTACACAGCTAAAGAAACAGCAGAGGAGTCTGAAACAAAAAGCGAACTTCCTCAGGTGCTTAAGTGGTCCATGTGTAGATCTGTCCTACAAGCTTTAAATAACGCGCGTCCGACCCCTGTGTCAGAGAACTCTAGTTTAATGTGTTCAATGTATGATTGGCTAACGTGATAAGGATCTTGAAGTCCAGCAGTACATTTTCTTCCCCTTCGCTTTGGCTAATTCGGTGTGATTTGAATTCCCACTGTGATTTCTAAAAAAAGCTCTGTTTAGAATAAACACAGGCTGATGGCTTGCTGGCTTTCATGGGAACTTCGGGGAAAATTCACCAAATGTATTAAATCAATCATGACGCCTTTCAGTTTGTGCATTTTAAATGAGATTTTTAGAGTTCTCACGCATGCATTTTCCTCTACGTGCTTGGCTGACCACTGGGGCATTTCTCCTGAAACCTCAGAGCAGCAGGTGTTCCTCTTATTTAAATCTGTTCTCAGAGCCGCACAATGAAACCAGTGAATGTGCAAACAGCAGTCAACAAGTCATTATTTAATTTAAAGGGATATGGAGACGGTGGCATAATGCCTTATTGGTTAGCACTGTCGCCTTGCACCTCCGGGATTTGGTTTTGATTCCCGGCCAGGTTTCATTCCGACCCCTGTGTGCATGGAGTTTGCCTGATCTCCCCGTGCTTGGCGGGTTTCCTCTCACACAGTCCAAAGAAATACAGGTTAGGCTAATTGGCATTCCCAAATTGCCTATAGAGTGTGAATGAGTGAGTGTGTGTGTGCCCTGCGATGGATTGGCAGCCTGTACAGGGTGTCTCCCACCTCATGCCCCAAGTCTCCTGGGATTGGCACGTCCTTGTCCCCAAGTGACCCTGTGTACAGGATGAAGTAGTGTAGACGATGAGTAAGACAATGGAGACAATTGTACCTTTAATTAACCTTTAGATTAGTTTCAGATGATTTTATGTTGGGAAATCCAATCCTAACATCATGCATCTACTCGCTCATCCTTTCTGACTGTACCGGTTTAAACCATGTTTAACATTTGTGTGTATTTATAACACAGACTGTCTCTGACTGTCTCAACCAATAACAGGAGACAATCAAGCTGCCATGATTTTGTCATGAAATTCCACAAGATCTCAGCTTCCAAGAACCGGGATCTTTGCTGGGAAATCATGTAGTGTGTGGTTTCATGACCGAAAGATGATCCAAAACGGCAAAGCTATGAAATTGGTCCTTATATCCAGAGTCTAATGCCTGTTGTGTGACCTGAATGAGGCAACTCGTCTGACACTGGCTTCCGCTCCAGTTTGCTCTCTCTCTCTATCTATATAATGCAGCAATTGTATAACACGGTGGCTTTGTTTATGCAGAAGGAAAACAATGTGCGTGAGGTTTGGCAGTCTCTGTGACAGCCAGACATATTTTTTCCCCATAGTTTTGTCATAAATGATTTGATTGCTATTTCTGTTTCCATCAATAACCTGCACGTGTCTGCTGCATGAATATTTACAGAATATTTAAATTAAGTGTGTTACCTTATTGGCAGCACGGTGGTTTAGTGGTTTAGTGGTTTGCACTGTGGCCTCGCACCTCCAGGGTCCAGGCTTGATTCACGTGTGCATGGAGTTTGCATGTTCTCCCCGTGCTTGGTGGGTTTCCTCTAGTTTCCTCCCACAGTCAGATGACCTGCAGATTAGTTAAATTGCCCGTAGTGGGTGAATAAGCGAGTAAGTGTGTGTATATATACTGTACAGTATGTAAAAGTTCTTAGGTGTTTTTTTCTTTTGCACAGCATACCTCAACCAAGTGGTGGAGATGGCTTAATCAGGATGCAGTTAACACATTTTTAAACACTAGGCTTTACATTTATAATTAGCGATGATAAGAGTACAAAATGTAACAATTGATAGCGTTTGTTCTGCGGACTGTTTTCATATGCAGTATGTTGTGGCGGACTTCGTAACATATTGAAAATGGAAACAAGCATGTGATAATGAAGGAAGAATGTAATAAAGATATTAATGAAGTTTGATTTGTTATAGCGTGATTTGCTAGGTTTCCTAGTGATTTAATTACCTCATTCAGTGCATCTGTTGCAAATGAGACGATGCTATGGAGTATGCTGTGCTTTACATTAAAATGTTTGCAGGTCATTTAAATTAATGCTGACCTTTTCCAGTTTTCTAATTAATCACCAACAAATTATTTGGAGTAAAGTCCCAAATATGGTCAAATGGCAAGCTAGTGCTCTATGTGGGGTGTACAATCACTTGTTCTGCACACCAAGTAGTGCCCTTGATCAGGAGTTAGAGAGAGATTTGGGATTTGTGTTAGAAGTTTGCTTTGTTGCTCGTGTTAGCCATGAAACACATGATTCTGCACAGTGCGTCTGGACGACAGCACGCAAGACAAGAAATTTAAGCAAAAACGTTACATTAATGACCATATTAAAAGATAGAAGTGAAAGAATGAGGTAATGATTCCTCTTGAATGTGAATGAATTGAATTGCTACTGAAACCCTCCAGGTGTTTAAAGTGGCTGGTTTTTTTTTCTATAAATAATGGAATGGAATGTAGTTGCTCAGAATTTTCTAGTGGTGGAGATGTGGATAAGCATTTGAGGAAGGTTTGTTGTTTTCATAACTACATATATAGTAGAAAATGACTAAATGTGACCAAGGGTTTTCCGAGGCTGTTGCATGTGTATAATTAACTGTCCAGTAGGTCTAGAGCTATTATTGTGCCATTGTACCAGCTGCCACATGGATCTCACCCTCAAATACCAGTTATATGAAACATTTGTACTTTTTTTTAGGGAGCTGAAGTTACATTTACATTTAGGCATTTGGCAGACGCTCTTATCCAGAGCGACTTACATTTTTATCTCATTACACATCTGAGCAGTTGAGGGTTAAGGGCCCAACAGTGGCAACTTGTGGGGGGGTTGTGGGGTTTGAACCTGGGATCTTCCGAACCGTAATCCAATGCCTTAACCACTGAGCTACCCCTGGCCCCTTAGAAATGTTAGAAAATGCTCCCATTTAAAAAAAAAAATAGAATACTCTCATGAAAAAGATTTCCCATGAGTATCCTGTCATGTACAGAAGCAGGTTCCATGTCACTGATTTGTGTTTGCGCACCACACTGTAGTTCTGACCGACGTTTTGAAGCCAGCACTGTTGAAGATCATAATCTTATGCGTCTGCACAAACACCCGGCAGCCGATGCAGCAATAAAGCGAGTGCATTCCGTGCTGAGCTCCTACGCCGATCTGAGCAGCAGCCGCGTAGACGAAACTGCGCTTCCTCTCTCAGCAGATGTGAAAAGCATCAGGGTCGAGTCCTCTCCTCTAAATGACAGGGATCTGCTCAGACACTTTATTACCTTCAAGGAGCTTGGAGTCTGCGCTCCTTACCGTCACAGACGTGCGACCACTCTGTCTCTCGCTGCCTGAAACGACTGTAGCAGTGACGGCGTGTTGAAAGGAATGTCTTTATGGCCTGTTTTTTTTTTTTAAAGGAAAAAAATGTGGTTTTTCCTCCAAACCTTACTTTTTTTTCTGTGTGTGTGCGCGCAAAATTGAACACAGCATTTTACCCAATACAGAGTTTCAGCAAGTAAGTGACCCTCAAATAATTGACCTGATGAGTCCACCCTTCACATCCTGTGCTTGGATCCCCATTTCCTGTCTTCCAGCTGGGTTCCCATTTACGTATACAGTGACAGGAAATGTCTGTATCTCCACCCTTTTTTTTTTTTTAAACACTTCTCATGCTCGGGACGCACTTGCTTCCTGTGAGTGGGCCTCAATGTGCTAAAACCTTTAATTTCAGTCTTTTGTCCCCCTGCTGTGCTTTCATTAACCAAGGCTCCAAAACTGCCTTCAGATGCCAAACCATGGAAGCCCCTGCGTGACTGGTTTGCATTTAAAACGTTTGTTTTTGCGGCCCGGTTTCAGAACGTGAATTAAAGCGCGTCTGCGCTGACCACACTGCGGTTTCACGAGAAGGATACAACGCTGCCTTTCTCACTCTCATCATCACTTTAGTATCCATCTGAGACTGGACCAGACAGCTTCCTCTCGCCTCCGACTGCTTCATGAGTCTGAAGAATGTTTAAGCCAATTGAGTCCAATTAAGGACCATCTTTAAACTCTTGGAAATCTTTTTAAAAAAGAACGAAGAGGTTTACTAAGCACCATCTGTGCCCAAACAGTGTCTCTGCTTTTGTCTCTCTGATGGATTATGTGCAGATTGGAGTGTTACCTCGTAATATGGATGATGTTTTGGTGTGTGGCGTGGTGTGGCATAAACACTTATGAAAGCGGTTAAAGCTGCAGTCGAGTTAGAAATCAGAAAATCAGAGCCAATGTTTTAGTTACTGTTGTGTGAAACTGTGATTATTACTTTTCTGATATTTTTCTGATTCCTCGGGTCGTACATGATACATTTTTCCCTGTTCATTGACAATAAATTACACAAGTTACAAGTCATGGAAAAGCTTTTCATCTGCTCAAATAAATGCATTTTCTGACCCTCATTTGTTCAGAACCTTTTTTTTCCAAATCCCTTTTTTCTCTGTGTTCCAGTCTCTAACTCTGACATGGTGTTAGTGTTAGACCCGCTCCAGGAGAAGGTGTCCTGCCCCCTGACCTCCCGCTCTGAGCTCGACTCTCCTTCCTCCGATGTCATCCCTCGCTACCGGACCCATTCCAATTCCAGCGCCTCGGCGCGCAGTCACGGCTCCCACAACTGCTCCAGAGTGTGCGCTTCGGAGCAAGTGGACGAGAGACCCGGTGGATCCTTGCTAAACTTGGATAACGAGGTCGACACTCATGAGAAGATCGTTGACTTCAATATTCCTCCGCATGACAACGGCGAAGACGTGCACGATGGGGCTGTGAACTCCATACAGAGACGTCGTGCCGTCAGGAACCCACCTGGAGACGGCGCACTGAAGCAGAAGGTAACTCACAGTGGGTAATGAGACTGAGTACATTACATGCAGTGATGTCACGGTGGTTCCACTAGGAGGTACTATTCAGCTGCAGGTGACATCCGTCGCTTCTGCAGCACACGGATGCCGTGTCCTGGTTTTCATAACAGCCTAGTTTAAGCAACTACCATAACACATTAGTGTTTTATTGGAGTGAGCGAGAGCTTTATAGGAGGTCAGTTACCATGCTGCATAAACACACCAGCCTCCAGTGTTCCCTTCTCCAACCATCTGAGTGTTTAATGCCTCCATATTCAAAAGTCAGTGTCCAGAATGCCAGGGGATGATGACAGGCAAGGTGAAAACTCTCTGAGACAACATGAGGAAGAAACCAGACTCATGGGGGAACATATTCTATTATAAGGGCGAGACTGAATAGGGTGATTTATAATCCATTTCCCTTTGATAATTGAAAACTATCGAATCAAATAGTGGAATTGTGTAACCAGGAAATTGACTATAATGTTAAAATGAAATGTATTTTATCATAGTTATAGTCCTAAAGCTATGATGGGGATTTGAGTCCTAAGCCATTATAGTTTAGTTTAGTATAGTTTACATGTAGTTAATATTTGAAATTTCAGTTTAAAGGCATGTTTAAAGGCATCTTTAGACTGTCCATATCAGGTGATTTTATAAGCAGTGATGAGAACTCCACCCAGAAGTAGCGCATCAGGATGGACCAGGCAGGTCTGGAGAGCCAGAGGCGTACGGTAAAGTCGTTATGAGAGAGAGAAAAACAGAAGAACAATGAGCAGCATCAGGGACAGTGTGCTTTTAAGCAGACAAGATAAAGGTGACATTAAAGAACTTTTTAGGGGAGAGAGAGAGTCAAAAATCATGACTTAAGCACAAGTCAAACGTCCTGCATGCCTGCAAGTGCTTAGGTGTATAATTAATCTGCATTCATCAGTGCATTCAGAGTGTTTTCCAGATTAAACATCATTGTATAAGGAATAAAATTGTTGCACCATGATCTACCCTTTAGATAGAAGATAAATACTCGTCCAGATGTGGAGGAGAGTTCCAGCTGCAGGGACTAATCACATTGAAATTTGGGGCAACTTTATATCAAGTTAACTGTCGATTACTATGTTTTCTCTAGGACTCATCCAGCACGAACGCTTCTCTGTTTCCTGTTAGAAATGATGCAGGTACGTTTGAATGTTGTACAGAAAATCACTGGGTGCAAAGCTTTTGATGAAATCCCTCTCCCTACTAAAAATATATATATTAAGTCTTGATGTTTTTGCTTTATTTGGTTCCTCCGTCTGTCTGCTTCGTCAGTGGAAAAGTAAGAACCTTCCAGGACACTAGTCTCCTAGTTTTATGATTAAAGAGAAGGACAAGAGAGAGAAAAGGTGTTTGCTGTCTTTACAGTATCAAGACGTCCTTCCCTCCCCCACTGTCTGATGGCTGCATCCCAAATCCCTCACTCGTGCTCATGACCGAATAGGGCAGTCACAGCATGCATGTGCTTAGGGACCCAGTTCATTTCCAGTTTGTAATGTACATTTGTTTTCCTTTTATTTCCTTATAACGATTAGAAGAAAGTTTTAGGAAGAAGATATTAAGAGGACTTTGGATTTTGGTTATAATTGTGTGTGTTTATTTGCCCAGCATCATTTCTTGTATTTAAGAAAACATACAATTTAAAATTTAGCTTAACCCCTTTTCCACCCATTTCCATTTTTCTTTCTTTCTAGCATTTGCAAACAAAACGCTGTCCTATTCATCATTCAGCCGAGGTGGTTCTGTGCGTGACCGAGTGCTCAAATTTACAGAACCTACTGCTGAGAAAAGGAGCGTGCCGAGAAGCATCGTCACCTCTGCTAACACAGTCGGTGCATCTCTGCCTGCTCCAGCTCACTCTGAGTCCAAAGATAACTCTCAGGACATGTCTTCATCCCACCCTTCCTTCTCACTGTCCACCTCTCCAGACAGAGGGGTAAACCTCGACCAATCACAGCGAGCGGTAGGCGGGCCGCAGAGCTCTACTGAAGATGTCAGGAGTGCTTCTTGCAGCTCAGAAGAGGGTGAGACTCCCAGGAGAACAGCTTCTGCAGACACACAGGGAGATCCTCAGTCCAACATGAAGGCCTTCCTGACCATCGAGATCAAAGACGGGAGAACTTCAGCCACCCAGACTTCATCATCATCGTCTTCGTCCACGTCATTGTCCGGAGCCATGCCACGGATCCTTACGGGCTCTGCTGCTCAGAGAGCAGGTACGAGTTTATGAGCTCGCTGAGTATATTTACAGATTAGACGATGCACAGAGTGCATGCTGGATGGTTCGTGCTCTTCTGTTTATGTAATACACACGTCGATGCTGTGTAGATTTAAGGCTACAGGGACGTCTGGGGGAAACTTTTGTGCGGCATGCAGACACACTGTGGGGAAAGAATGCAATTCTTCTTTTCTATTAATGTGTGTATACAGTCCAGGCTAAAGTCATTTATCCCCAATGATGCATTGAATAAAAAAATAATAATAATAATAATAAGTGGCTGCTTGAATAGCTTGTGCAGAGAAAATAGTTTAAAGCCCACACTCCACATCGTCTCCTGATGATGGAGTTCCTGGTGGTAAGCAGAATGCATGCTGGGTAGATGTGTGTAGTGCATCATCAGATTTTTTGGGCGACTATGGTGAGTTTTTATTACGTGCATTCCGCTATCCATAAGTTTGCTATCTATCATATCATGAATAAATAAAGTGGTGCGTGCTGCCGTTACAGGCTGTTGCATTATAATTAATGTTCAGCACATGACACAGGAATGATGGGAAATTGCCATACTTGCCAAATCCCTTTCTGACAAATTAGTACGCTATAAGATATTTTCATCTTGGACGTAATCCCTTGGAAACCTTATTTCACAGACATTCTTTGTTCTGAATGCATTTGGTTACTTTTTCATGTGCACAAAGCTTCAGATATCTGATCTGATTGTCCTGCCATCACTTGGCATGGATGTGACATAGTTCCTAGCAAACTGAATAGATTTCCTTTTTCCCCTTTTTATGGAGATATTTATTTTTTTATGTCTAATGCGTAAATGGATTTAACAGTCTGTCACAGAGAAGAGTGGATCGGTTCAAAGGAATGCGGTGCCGAGGTGCATTAGCGTGCGCTACGGTATTTGGCAGCCATTTTGGAAACCGTGCCGCGCGTCATACGAAGATTTCTATACAGTAGAATAATGTAGGGGGGAAAAAAGCTTGTCAAAATAGATCGTGTGATAATTACTGTGCTGTGAAGTGTATGGTTTATATTCCCTACTTGGCCATTTCTTCCTCATTCACTTGGCACTGGTCTGTCACTCAATGCAGATTAAGTAGGTACATATTTACCCTAAAAGATTAAACATTGCGAGCGAATGATGTCCTCAGTGTTAACAGTCGCAGGGGAAACACAGCGCTAAAAGCTTTACTTTACAATCCACTAATTAAAGGTTACTGCTTACCAGCTGTGAGAAGGCCAGCCAGATAAGCCCTGGTCTCTGTAATCACAGGAAAGCTAGCACTCGGCTCTCTCTGTCTCATGCACACACTTTCTTTCTCTCAGGGTGTGTGTGTGTGTGTCACTGTGCCACAGCTCTATCTTCCTTTTTTGGAAGCACTTTGCTCATCCTCGCATCAGAAGCGGTCCGGGCATAGTTGAAAGCCTCCATGTTTCCATTCTGTCATTTATCTCGCACTTTTACTCAAAGCAGGACAGAAGAGCTCTGGAGACATGATGGTCGCCGACACACGGAATCAAAATTCGGCCCCACGTAGTGCCAGAGCCAAGATCAGAATATCATCAAACATTATATCATAATGTAATCAGCTTTAGTAATTTTATGATTTTAAAAATGTGTTTATAAATCAGCTTTTACACTCTGATTACTTTCTGTTTTCTAAAGTTAATTCTTCTCCTTATTTAGCCCTTAAAGCCCTCCTGAGTACTATGTGCTGATTTTAGAGAGAAGGCTGTTGAGTGGGAGTAAGCCACCCGGAATTTCTATCACTCTTAAAGGAATAATCCACTCTGAATGACTTACTCTTTAGAGTTAACGTGATCCTTTAAAGGCTGCCAAGATCGATTTTACAATAAAATTCTTGTTTTTGTGAAGCGAAGGCAGCACATGAGGATCGCTGTCCGCTGCGGCGCTGTCACTCGTCATCGTCACGCTTTTCTTACATCCAAATAACTCCTCCTAAGCCTTTCATGGAGATTTGACCAAACCTTCACTTTAGAATGCACAGATGTGTACTAGCTATTTTACTTTCTAATAAATTTGTTTCTTTCCTGATTTCTTTTTAAAGGTGATTATCAGACAGATGACACATTTTCTTTAGAAGACTCTTATTAATCTTAAATTAAAAAAAAAAAGTGCTTTTATTATCATGACAATTATTTTCACATTCTCCACATGCAACACAGTGCAATTTATCTCCTCGCTGACAGTGCTGCAGTGGTATTGAGTCGTTGCATTATATTTACTCAGATAGTGAAGCAGTGGAGCGTCAATCCTTCAGTCAGTCCATCTCTCTCGAGTCCTCATCTGTATACTCGGCTCAAACAGTTCAGCTTAAATGCTGTCGTTAACACCATCACGCTCATCATCTCGAACTAGTCGATCCTAGTCTCTACCAAAACTCAGGATATATGCAGCTGCATTGTATTCTGGGACATTGGATTTGGCGGTAACATGACGTCGCCAGTCAGTGGGAAAAACGGATTTAAAAAAGTTCTTCTTATACATATTTTACAATGTTGTGTTTTAGATTGTTGAATGCGTTTATCCTATTGTGTGGTAACAATGATTACAATCTTTAACTAACCTTATATTAACCCAAATCAACACTAAGCAATAAATCAGCACCAGCAC
This sequence comes from Channallabes apus, assembly GCA_030522415.1. Classification (NCBI taxonomy): domain Eukaryota; kingdom Metazoa; phylum Chordata; class Actinopteri; order Siluriformes; family Clariidae; genus Channallabes; species Channallabes apus. The sequence goes on from CM060122.1 coordinate 15,131,478, forward strand.
CACTTCTACATTCTGATGTATTCCGATCCCTCCTAGGTTCAGAACTCTTTAGCGGTGCCAGTGTGATGGATTGCTGAAATGAATAATGGCTCTCTTTTCTTTATCCCACATCACCGTACATCATCCACAGGTCTTTCTGTACACAGATAGATGTACATTACGTCTATTTAATTTAAACATTTACCGTATTATCTAAACAGAGAGGCTCTTGTACTGCGACTTTTATAGAAAGGCCAAATGCATGTGTTATGAACATTTGCCTAAGACTAGTTGTAATGAATGAGTGTTTATATGGTAGGTACCTTGAGCAAGGTTTTGGGGAGGTTCATTACTGATAATCTGTCACCGACAAGAAAAATAACCTCCTTGGATTACAGTGAGCAGGCGAGCATTGATATTAAGAAGAGGAAGAGAAAAACAAGAACTAGTCGGATCGGCTTGGTACCACTTGTGATTGGTTTGAGTCTTGAAACCTCTGGGATTTTTCAGAGTTTTGACAGAATGGTGTGATTATGCAAAAAAATAAAGGATGTAGAACTCAAATAGTCACTCTTTACAACCACAGTGAGCTGAAAAGCATCTCAGAACACCAGTGGCTCTTTCAGAACCTTGAGGCAGATGCGAACATACAGTAACAGCAGAAGACCAAATCAGCTTGTATCCTCTCTGGCACTAAACACCATTTCCCAAAGTCACTGTGATCAAATTATTCCTCCAATTCTGATGTTTGGTGTAAAACATCAAATAAAACTCTTGACATGTACCTGCATTATTTATACTGTATGCCGTGCACTGCTGCCTCATGATTGGCTGGTGGTAATATCGTATTAAAAGCAGGTGAACAGTTATTAAGTGTCCAGTGAGTGTTTATGTATATATTGTAAAATTCTTCTTTTTCCCCCGCAGAGCTAACACTTGGTCTGAGAGCAACACCATTCAAGCTGACCAGCTCCAGCCTGTCGACAGGATCCTGCCTCAAGGTAGCTTTACTGCATTTAAAGTATATGATTTCTATAGAACACCCGTCTCAAAACTTACTTTCGGTCCACGGCTGGCGAGTGCAAAGCCGAGCCAATTCATTTACATTTGACTCACAATCTGAGGCTTTGCATTTGCTCCATCAGTTTTTTTTTTCTTTTTTTTTTTTTTTTTTTCTTTTAAGTTTGCACACACACCCTTTGGTCCTGCTTTTCTCTCTCATTCCTTTTTTTCCTCTTCCGAGCCCTGTAGGCTAGTGCTGTAATCTTGTTTAGGGATAAGCGTTAATTATCAGGTTAATAGCGGGGGCTCTGGACAAACACGGGATTAACGTCGGAAAATGTGCGAGAGGGAAAGCGGACAAAGAACCAGGAAAACATTATACTGCCAGAGCAATGAGGTGAAGTTTACCAATCTTGAATTCAAGACCCAGGTAAAAATGAGCAGTTATTACTGTAGTAAATATTTATGCCATAAAGATCTCTTATGGCTTATGATATAATGACAGCTGTTCAGATGTTAAGACCAAACAAGAATAATAATTGTGGAATACGGTGTACCGGACCGTAATTCTGCCGTATCTGCACACGCACTGGAAACTGTTTCTTGATCTGTTTGGGTGGTCTTAGGCATCAAGCGCTTCCTTTTCTTGTTTTTTGAACCTACGCTGATGTGCAGTACAGATTAGGGAACAGTCCAATCCTTTAAATGGCATTATTCAGCCAGCTAAAAAATACAACTAAGTCGTAAAATGGACAGTATCTGGTCTGGTCTGGTCTGGTCTGGTATTTCGTAAAAACACACAGAGATTAGGATCTGGAGATTTTTCATGGTGAACCGGAGGAGTTTGTTTAACTGACTAAAATTGGACATTTTGAATATAGTTCCTGTCATTAAAGGAAAAACTAAGGGGGGCGCATCTAGATTTAAGAAATTAGGAAAAGTTCTTTTGGCCAAATCTATTACAAGATCTCCTTCACCGTCCCACCTTCCGAAAACGTCTTGTCTTTATCAGTCTTCTGCGAGATAGTGCGCTTGTGGCTGAAGATTTGAAAGCAAACATTTTCACATATTTAAATTTATACTTTATCATTTCCTGTTGGTCATTATGATGACGACGGTGTCACTTCTGTAATGCAGAGTCATATGGCACAATAAAAAAAAATAGTTTGCTGAAATATATTAATTAAATTCTAGAGAAAAAGGTCCTCCTGACTTTTTTTTAATCTTTTGAGCCAGGCTTCTTACCAACCCTAAACAGTCAGGATCGTTATGTTAATAAGTGAGACCGAATTTCACATAGAGAGCGCCTTAGACTACCACTTGATGGCACCACTTGCAGTTGATGTTTTAATTTTCATTTACTCACCATAAACTGCTTTAGCTATGGAAAAAGGACAAAAAGTAGGGAGTGTTTCATTTTTACTTCTTTTTTTGCACATCAATTCTGGAGACCCATCTGATTGTCTAAAAGTGTTTAAAAAGTGAATTTTATATAACAGGTCTATAAATAATAAAAGCTATCCCTGGTTAATGCCAATCTTGGTGATCTTAGGGTGCTGATCTTATGGAATAATTGCAGTTTTTACTATTGTTATGAATGTTACACAGGTTCGTACGTACAGTATAATATTAATGAGAATTTATAGAAAGACAGAGTTTGCAATAACAGCATGACAGTATACATTCAGACAGCTATCTGTGCAGCCATGATACCTCTGATCATTCTGAGCACTGACTGATGCATCTGGCTTTACTCACGGCGATGCAGCTACAGTAATATCAGCCAGGACTCTCAAAAAAAAAAAAACCCGTTTCTAATCATGCAGAAACACTTAAAGGAAGAGAAGCCAGGAAATAACCGAATGAAATTAATTAGTGTATGTTATGAACATAGAATGTTATTAGTGTATGTTATGAACATTTACAGTATGATTTTTTTTTATAGAAATGGTTTAATGTTAGTTGCATTACATTGCATTACACTCCATGCATGGCACAGATCTTAATTAATTTGACTATAGATTCTGTAGTGAATCTCGTATTCACTGCCCAAAAGAACTTGACATGTATACATTATTCTAACTCTTCACTAAACTGTAAGACATCTGTGTGTGGTGGCTCCTGATGCACTGACTCCAGCCTCACTCCACTCCTTGTGAAGTCCTTGAATACAATTTGCTTTGCTTTTCCTGCCGCACTTTTCCTTTCCAGTCCGGCCCTTTCAGCAATGACCAGTTAAATAATTAAATAGAATTAAATATTCTAATATTTTGAGATATTGGTTGAGACTTAAAAAAATTTTTTTTATTATCTATAAGCTATCATCATCATGTAAAAGTTACACTTTTTTAATGAAATTACGACAAGATGTAATCTAATTATTAATTAATTAATTTATTGTAAATAATGGCGATTTGATGGGAAATGCCAACCAATTTTGGCTATAGCACAGAATAAAATCTATTGTGGAATAAAGTATATTAAATTTTTGTAGAAGGACCGGATTTTACTGGTTTGCCAGGGAGACACATGATAAGCTATCACTTAACTGCACGGGAGTCTATTGAAATAATAGAGAGCATGTGTTTTTAATCCAAAATATTCTATGACTTCATCAACGATGATCCAGTGCATCACTGGGAAAATCTGCTCCTCTTGTAGAATTCTATAGACTATAAACAGTGATGGAGACGGTGTAAATGGCCTGGTGTCTGATTGAGAAGGATTGTGTTACTTTCTCCTCAGTCAGTCAGAGCAGCACCAGTTGTGTGTGTGTGTGCTCATGCGTGAAGAGGGCAGTTAGTGCTTTCTTCAATGTCTGTTCAGCTGTAGCATGACGGAGTTCAAAAAGTGTGAACTATATAGTTATGGGATACCCGGAATCACGTGTTTTTTTTCATGCAATTAATTTCTGAACTCTAATTCTGTATTTGTATTGATTATGATCTACAGCTGTCATCACACTCATCATATGTTATTTAACATTTGCACACACTTCATTTAGTGTGTGTTACTTAAAAAGAATCACAGCTGTCTGCTAGAAGAGGTGTGAAGGGCAAGAGCTGTAAATAGACCAGCAGTAGAGGTTGAAGGGTGTTTATACACTGGAATAATGGAATGACTGGTGATATATAGTCATGGTTGTGGCACCTGAGCGAGAGGGGGTGCCCTGGACCTTTGCAGCCATGGTGACTGCATTCCGAGCCTGGTTATTGGCTCTCCTGTCCTGACCAGCTGAAGAGAAGACGTGCGTGTTTGTATGTGTGGTGTGGCGAGTCTATAAAGAGCTGCGACTGTCCCAGCCCACTCAGTAGCCTGCAATTTCTGCATCAGTGAAAAGTCTTTTGGTTGCTTTGATTACTCAATTATTTGTTTCTTGAATCGGAAGAATCCTTCACAATTCCAGGCTCCTAAATAACTTCAAACCTCTCCATGCCTGGTGTTGACCTGGAGCTCATGGCGAGCTCAGAAGACCAGATAGCGCCCCTCAGCAGCTCGGATGGCGAGTGTGTAGAGTCTGGACTGGAGGCAGTGATTGGAGATCTTCTTGGCGATTCTCTGGTTGATGACCCTCCAGACACTGAGGGAAGAATTGCTGATGAAGAAGTGGGCAGACTGGAGCTCACTCTCCAGTGTGCTGTTAAAGACATCCACTGTGACCTAAAGGCCTTCAGCGAGCACATCAATGCACGTCTTGAAGAAGCTGCAGTTCAGGTTGCCCCAGCTATTGAAGCCATTGCTGTCTTGCAGGAGGAGAATCTACGATTACAGCTCCAGCGGGAGACACTCGCCAGGCAGGTAGAAGCCCTGTGTCATGCTCTCGGGCTCACAGGACCACAACTTCAACAAGATCAAGATCCTGAACCTTTAAACAAACTGCCATCTGATAGCAGTCCTCAACCCATCCTACATCCCCCAACCTTTTCTCTCCAACGCTCTTCCTCTACATCTTCACAGACCGGTTGCTTGTCTCGCAGCAACAGCATGGTATACTTTTGGGATTGTATGCTTTTAATTTTTCTTTCTTTTTTGCAGAACTGTGCACCAGCTAGTAGCCAGGCTTGCAATTATGTCTTAGGCATATTGAACCACATTGTTGCTCTACTATTCGACTTTTGGCTTGCTATTTATTTTTATCTAAAATACAACACTGATAAGGCTACTTTTTCAACAAACAATGCCAATCCAGTGTGGTTATGTGGCTTAAACAACTATGCATTTACACTAGCCACATGGTCCAAAAAAAGACACAGGGCTATTCCTAGATAAAAGCAGCTGTCACAATGAGGGTTAACCTCTGTGCCCTCTTTTCATGAGTGTTCCTTACTGTCCAAGCTGCATACCACTAGGGTCCACGGCTTCATCCCATATAGTCCTTTAATCAGAGCTGTGGTCAGGATGCTCAATTCAGCCCCGCCTGCCAAACTCAGTCCCCAAAGGACTGGTCATTTATGTCCAGCTAGTGACCCGACTATTTAACCTTTTTCTAAATTATTTTTCATGGCAGTTTATGGTTTTGACCTGTAGCTGCACTTGCATGTTTTTTTTACATGATAGGATTAGCTTTGCACTTTACATTATTAGAAGAGACCAAACACAAAAATATCAGCTAGCCTAAAAGCTATAGACATTGTGCATAGCACCCATTGTGTATAAGAAAAGAATCGACTGGACTCCGCTGACATGAATTCACGGTGAACTTAAGTAACCGCAATTTCCTTTTTAGACAGCAACCTCTTACATCACATGTCCGGTAGACTCCACACAAATGCTTCATTCAGTCAAAAGCTTGTTTTGTCTTTGCCAAGACTTTGTTTAGAAGGTTTTTCTTCAGTAACACTCTGGCTATTTTTACTTTGTTGTTTGGACTGGTCATTGTCTCATTGTTAGACGCGTGTCCATTGAGACTGGACTAAATCTAAAGCATTACAGTAGAAGAACAAAAAAACCTTATCCCTCAACACATCCTGTATGTAGTATAGACTCGTGACGTTTCCCTACGTAGCACTTTTTAAAAAGTAAAATACAGTCAGTACTAGTGTGGAGGCTTGTTAACGTTTAGACCAGGGTAAATAATTTATCATGGATATTCCATAGCTCGTGTCCTTGTGGAAAGAAAATCTGTTCTGTTTATAGCTGGTCCTTGTCTTCATGTCTACTTGTCATCACTGAAGATACTCACCATATCCCAATCTCTTTCTGTTCATTCTCACACACGCGCACACACACTGAATTACTTTGTTTCTTCTTCTTTGTCTTTCGGCTGTTCCCTTTCAGGGGTCGCCACAGCGAATCATCTGCCTCCATCTAACCCTATCCTCTGCATCCTCTTCTCTCACACCAACTAACTTCATGTCCTCTCTCACTGCATCCATAAATCTCCTCTTTGGTCTTCCTCTAGACCTCCTGCCTGGCAGTTCCAACCTCAGCATCCTTCTACCGATATATTCACAATCTCTCCTCTGAACATGTCCAAACCACCTCAATCTGGCCTCTCTGACTTTATCTCCAAAACATCTCACATGAGTTGTCCCTCTGATGAACTGATTCTTGATCCTATCCATCCTTGTCACTCCCAAAGAGAACCTCAACATCTTCAGCTCTGCTACCTCTAGCTCTGCCTCCTGTCTTTTCTTCAGTGCCACTGTCTCTAAGCCGTAGAGCATTGCTGGTCTCACCACTGTCCTGTACACCTTTCCTTTCATTCTTGCTGATACTCTATCACACAACACACCTGACACTTTTCTCCACCCATTCCAACCTGCCTGTACTCGTCTCTTCACCTCCTTTGAACACTCTCCGTTGCTCTCTACCGTTGACCCTAAGTACTTAAAATCCTGCACCTTCTTTACCTCTGCTCCCTGTAGCCTCACTGTTCCTCTTGGGTCCCTCTCATTCACACACATGTATTCCGTCTTGCTGCGGCTAACCTTCATTCCTCTGCTTTCCAGAGCGTACCTCCACCTCTCCAAATTTTCCTCTACCTGTTCCCTGCTCTCGCTACAGAGCACAATGTCATCTGCAAACATCATAGACCATGGAGACTCCTGTCTAACTTCATCTGTCATCCTGTCCATCACTAGAGCAAACAAAAAGGGGCTTAGAGCCGATCCTTGATGCAGACCCACCTCCACCTTGAACTCTTCTGTCACCCCTACAGCACATCTCACCACTGTCTTACAACTCTCATACATGTCCTGCACCACTCTAACATACTTCTCTGCCACTCCAGACTTCCTCATACAACACCACAGCTCCTCTCTCTTGGCACCCTGTCGTACGCTTTCTATAAATCTACAAAGACACAATGCAACTCTTTATTACCTTCTCTGTACTTTTCCATCAGCATCCTCAAAGCAAATACTGCATCTGATGTACTCTTTCTAGGCATAAAACCATATTGCTGCTCACAAATTCTCACCTCTGCCCTTAACCTAGCTTCCACTACTCTTTCCCACAGCTTCATTGTATGGCTCATTAGCTTTATATCTCTGTAATTGCCACAGCTCTGCACATCTCCCTTGTTCTTAAAAATCGGCACCAATACACTTGTCCTCCATTCCTCTGGAATCCTCTCACTCTCCAAGATCTCGTTAAACAAACTAGTCAGAAACTCTACTGCCACCTCTCCTAAGCACTTCCATACCTCCACAAGTATGTCATCAGGACCAACAGCCTTTCCACTCTTCATCCTCTTCAACGCCCTTCTCACCTCACTTTTACTAATATTTGCTACTTCCTGCTCCACAACAGAATTACTGAACATGGAATTACTTTGTTTATTTGCTAATAAACAAGCCTAATAACACTACAGTTAAGTGTTTGTTTACAGCTTGAGCAGGACTTTATAACTTCATTATAGTTTATTGTCTGGCAAAAGCTAATATCTAATGAAGGACACCGTTTAGGATTTTGTATAATGCTGGATAAAGCTCAAAGTGGACTAAAGTGGACAGAAGAATCACAGTATGTAGCAGGATGGATACCACGTCTAAATCTAAATTAAAAATATTGTTTAACGACTAACAGCAACAACTGGTGCTTTTTAGTGGTGTATTTAATACAGAAAATGAAATTGCCGTATAGCATAGTCTGGTATTTCACGAGTATACTATAACTTCGTATAGCACTAGTATGACGCTACTATAGTATATCCTAGTATAGTGCTAGTATAGTATAGTGCTAGTATAGTATAGTGCTAGTATAGTATAGTGCTAGTATAGTATAGTGCTAGTATGGTATAGCCTAGTATAGTGCTAGTATGGTATAGCCTAGTATATTACTAGTATAGTATAGCCTAGTATAGTGCTAGTATGGTATAGCCTAGTATATTACTAGTATAGTATAGCCTAGTATATTGCTAGTATGGTATAGCCTAGTATAGTGCTAGTATGGTATAGCCTAGTATAGTGCTAGTATGGTATAGCCTAGTATAGTGATAGTATGGTATAGCCTAGTATATTACTAGTATAGTATAGCCTAGTATATTGCTAGTATGGTATAGCCTAGTATAGTGCTAGTATGGTATAGCCTAGTATAGTGCTAGTATGGTATAGCCTAGTATAGTGCTAGTATGGTATAGCCTAGTATATTACTAGTATGATATAGCCTAGTATATTACTAGTATGGTATAGCCTAGTATATTACTAGTATGGTATAGCCTAGTATATTACTAGTTTGGTATAGCCTAGTATAGTGCTAGTATGGTATAGCCTAGTATAGTGCTAGTATGGTATAGCCTAGTATAGTGCTAGTATGGTATAGCCTAGTATATTACTAGTATGGTATAGCTTAGTATAGTGCTAGTATGGTATAGCCTAGTATAGTGCTAGTATGGTATAGCCTAGTATAGTGCTAGTATGGTATAGCCTAGTATATTACTAGTATGGTATAGCCTAGTATATTACTAGTATGGTATAGCCTAGTATATTACTAGTATGGTACAGCCTAGTATAGTGCTAGTTTGGTACAGCCTAGTATAGTGCTAGTTTGGTACAGCCTAGTATAGTGCTAGTTTGGTACAGCCTAGTATAGTGCTAGTTTGGTACAGCCTAGTATAGTGCTAGTTTGGTACAGCCTAGTATAGTGCTAGTTTGGTATAGCCTAGTATAGTGCTAGTTTGGTATAGCCTAGTATATTGCTAGTATGGTATAGCCTAGTATAGTGCTAGTATGGTACAGCCTAGTATATTGCTAGTATGGTATAGCCTAGTATAGTGCTAGTATGGTACAGCCTAGTATAGTGCTAGTATAATATAGCCTAGTATAGTGCTAGTATGGTACAGCCTAGTATAGTGCTAGTATAGTATATCCTAGTATAGTGCTAGTATAGCCTAGTATAGTGCTAGTATGGTATAGCCTAGTATATTACTATCATAGTATATCCTAGTATAGTGCTAGTATAGTATATCCTAGTATAGTGCTAGTATAGTATATCCTAGTATAGTGCTAGTATAGTATATCCTAGTATAGTGCTAGTATAGTGCTAGTATGGTATAGCCTAGTATATTACTAGTATAGTATAGCCTAGTATGGTATAGCCTAGTATAGTGCTAGTATGGTATAGCCTAGTATAGTGCTAGTATGGTACAGCCTAGTATAGTGCTAGTATGGTACAGCCTAGTATAGTGCTAGTATAGTATATCCTAGTATAGTTATAGTATAGTATATCCTAGTATAGTTATAGTATAGTATAGCCTAGTATAGTGCTAGTATAGTATAGCCTAGTATAGTGCTAGTATAGTATAGCCTAGTATAGTATATCCTAGTATAGTGCTAGTATAGTATAGCCTAGTATTTTACTAGTATAGTGCTAGTATAGTATAGCCTATTATATTACTAGTATAGTATAGCCTAGTATAGTGCTAGTATGGTATAGCCTAGTATAGTGCTAGTATAGTATAGCCTAGTATAGTATAGCCTAGTATTTTACTAGTATAGTGCTAGTATAGTATAGCCTAGTATATTACTAGTATAGTATAGCCTAGTATATTACTAGTATAGTATAGCCTAGTATAGTGCTAGTATGGTATGGCCTAGTATAGTGCTAGTATAGTATAGCCTAGTATAGTGCTAGTATAGTATAGCCTAGTATAGTATATCCTAGTATAGTGCTAGTATAGTATAGCCTAGTATTTTACTAGTATAGTGCTAGTATAGTATAGCCTAGTATTTTACTAGTATAGTGCTAGTATAGTATAGCCTAGTATTTTACTAGTATAGTGCTAGTATAGTATAGCCTATTATATTACTAGTATAGTATAGCCTAGTATAGTGCTAGTATGGTATAGCCTAGTATAGTGCTAGTATAGTATAGCCTAGTATAGTATATCCTAGTATAGTGCTAGTATAGTATAGCCTAGTATTTTACTAGTATAGTGCTAGTATAGTATAGCCTATTATATTACTAGTATAGTATAGCCTAGTATAGTGCTAGTATGGTATGGCCTAGTATGCATTAGCGTTGTAACTGTATGCACAAGTTGTGATTCAGTACTGTACTGTATGTAGCTTGGAATCACGATTCAGTGCATTTTTTTTGTTAATAATGCGATCTCTTTTCACTTAGTATGAATTTAAATTCATAAAGCCTGTTCATCTTGGTATCTAGGTGATTTTTTTAATAGTAACAGCACTGTGTATACAGTAAATGAAAAAAGAACAATGTTTTTTTTTGTTTTTTTTTTTATCTGCGCTATTTGCTGCTGCGAATGATACAGTATGTGGGATTATCAGTATCAGAAATAAAGTCTTACCTTTAAATGGTATATTTGGTATATTTAGTTTACTGAATCTGCATGCATTATGAAGATAGACAGACATAATTATTTGTTAAATCTTAAGCACTGTTTACACAGTTTGTTGTTTGAGAAAGAAAATATGCCTCTCTCCCCCACACGTTGCTAACACAACACTGACGCGGCCACTTCATTTCTCACTTTGTCGTCGTTTCTCACATGTCAAAGTCAGTGTGATTCTAAACGGTAATTTAGTTTTTAGTTTCATTCGTTCATCTCTAAAGTGATATTTAAATATTCCGCTTTAAGTCCTCAGTAATTAATCAGCCGCCTGTTTCTTTAATTAGATTGAACCGAATTAATGGAGAAACTCCAGTTAAAGCTAGATTGTACACACACGGTCACAAAATCCTGTACCTGTAACGGTATGAATCCAAATACACATACTGGTACACTGTACAATCATTTAAAAATACAAATTCAATTAATGTGCTTTGCCTGAACTGCAAGTGCGCCCTCATGTGGTAAATGAGTTGATGAATACTAAAAACTGTATGCGGAGAAGTATTATGCAAAACAAAAAATATTATCCGTTAAATTAACTGATGATAATTAACTTTCCTAGTTAGTTTTGCTGACCATCATAGAGCTACTTTCCAGTACATAAAGTTTATGTCCGATCACGCACCTATAGCTTACCTTAAACGAACATTTTTAATGATTGATGTGTGACTGTAGACTGTAAATAGTAAATAGCTCAATTAAGAGTAGCTGTTATTTGGTGCAGCTCCACCTAGTCAAGTTTACTTTAGTGCCACTTTTCATACATATTCCTACGTTATGTTTCGTGTATATCTGTCATAAACAAACAACTCCAAACCCCCGGGCCCAAAAAATAAGGATTCTTGTACAAAGGCTGACCTGCTCAAAGCATATCGGTCACCTTGTGTCACAAGAACCCACTTGGTGATTATCAAACCTCAACAGACAACATGCGCTTCATCCCACCTGGCAGCACAGGGTATTCAGAGTTGATTTGGAGAGCTTAGGGAGAGAGGGCTGGAGGGCGAGGGCGGGTCATTCTCCCAGGAATCAGCAAGCTCTCATGCCTGGCTAAATGTCAGCCTGCTTCCATGACCTGTGTGTAAACACAGCTGGAAAGATGGATCACGTCTCCCTAGAGCCCCAAAACACACACACACACACACACACACACACACACACACACACACACACACGTTATATTCTTTACTGTTACTGTTGTTGTTATTAATAATTCCCCTAATGAAAGTTGTTTATGAACTGCTGCTTTTCTTTTGTGAAAAGTTCTATATTAATAAAGGTAAAATTCTATGCTAAATGTTTTCCTTCCTCTGTTTCTTCGCAGATGGATACAGAACCTTTGTTTTCAATCGAACCCGCTCTCCAGACAGCCAACGAGGCTCCACTCATCCAGAACGGTTCATCAGTCGCCCAGAGTGTCACGAGCAGCAGCGACACACTCACCTCTGAACAGCTCGAGACCATTGAGGATGAGGAAATCCTGGACAAAATGGTATTCTAACCACCCAAAACACCGTTTGTATATAAAAGACCTGACTATGCATGATCTTTCAAACGTTAATGAATTTAGTCCAGGAGTGCCGATGGTGCTGATGGTTTTTTCCCCCCTCTGTAAAAGCTTGATGACTCTAAAGATTTCGAGGAGAGAAAGATGATTCGAGCAGCCTTGAGAGAACTCCGAAAGAAAAAAAGAGGTACAAAAGTGTCATTTTCTTTCTCTCTCTCTCTCTCTCTCTCTCTCTCTCCCTTACACACTAGCTATCAGACATCTTGTATAATTTCTCCATTATCCATGTCGTTTTTTTGTGCCTGTAGAGGCCAGGTTGGGATGTTCCCAGGAGGAGCTCGGTAGGATCATGGCTCACATGGGCCTTTTGCCCGTGTGTGTGTGGTGTTTTGTTACTGTGTGCATGTGCCTGCAGCAGTGTGTTTTTATCATTTGGCATTTGGGTTTAAACAGTGGAGCAGTGCTATAAGCAAGTGCATGACCACAGCATTTGTTTAGTGTGCAAGTGTCTTTGAGTGTTTAACTTAACACCGTGTGTGTGTGTGTGTGTGTGTGTGTGTGTGTGTGTGTGTGTGTGTGTGTGAGGGGGTCTTCTGCTTCCACATGCTGACAAAATTGTCAGACTACCAAAGTCACATTTTGCTATTACAGATATTTGGTTACTTATGAGTAAGAACTAAAACCCCCGTGGATGCGCTGTTACAGGAATGTGATCATATCCCAAATTGTTTAATTCCTCTTCCACCACTAACACGTATTCATTTATGTAAGAACAACACCATAAGCATCATATGCGTATAATGTTTTCCATTTGCTGATGTTTTGTTGGATGCTGCGCAGGTTTGATTGCTACATATTTATTCATATGTAGGTGGTAATATGTTGCAGGTCCTCTGGAGTCCTACAGTGGGGGACACGCTAAACTATTCACACTGGCAGGCAGCACAGCATCCTGTGTGTTATTTGCCAAGTTTGTTTAGAATTGTAATGAAATTTAAAAGAAATTTATAAACTTGGAATATTTATAAAATCATAAACAGACTATCAGATACAATTTGGTATCGTGGTATAGTGATGATATTGTGTCGAGTGGCTCCTGGTGATTCCTGTCCCCACTGTTAATACATTTGTTGATTTAAAATTTCTCCGATTTATTTTTAGACATGTAATGATTCATTATTTTGTCAACTTGGTCATTTTCTCCAGTCCTTAAATATAAGGAGTGGTTTCAGCCAGAAAGCCTCACTGTAGAAACTGTTGTCACTAACCGACATGTTCATCCACAAGAGCGGATGTGTCTTTCATTTAAGTGCATGACTTTGACCCATAAATCACATGTTATTCACTCCATCCATGTACTCTTCCTCTCTTCCACTTTTTTTTTCCTCCTCTCTCTTCACTCCGGTCTGGTTCTTCCTCTCAGACCAAAGGGAAAAGGAGAGAGATCTGCGTCTGCAGGAACTGAGGCAGCAGAGAGATGACCGAGCGCAGAAGACTCGGCCGGGAGCAGGAGAGGTGGTGGTGAAGAAGGTCGAGAAGTCGGCCGACGGCTCCACCATGAGCGAGATTACCAAGACCAACCGCTTCGCGCAATCAGGTGCAGGATTTCATCAGCAGTTTTTTTATTTTTTTATTTTACAGTATTCCAATGCGTTTAGGATGCTTTTCTACACGAGTACTCCTGGAGCCCGTACACAGGCTTAATTCTGGACTGAGGAGGAGGGAGTCCTCATCACACTCTGGCATGAATTCCTTCTGAGCTCAACAGTTTTCTGCTGTTTGTGTGCAATTTTTGCAGAGGTGTTGGATACATCAGAATGATTTATATCTACTAATACCAACATTTTAGGTTCTGTTTGTTGCAAGAAAGTGTTGATTAATTTTCTTACTGATCAGCAGCTTTGAGTTGTAGCTCCAGCAAATTACAGTTTTGTTAAATCGCTTCCATAACCTGTGCAGTGGACACTCGACATGAACGGGTTTAAAGCATGTAATTACTGACATGGTGGCATGTTTAAATGCTTTTTGAGAAAGGAAAAAAAAATCATGTTTAATGTATAAGAAAAAGATGCTTAGTTTGGTGTGTAATACTCCTGGATACTCTATTGTGTGTAGATGATGGCAGCAGGTTGACCCGCATCATGGAAACAACTTACACACAGAAGTGTGACAGTGAGTTGATTGTTTCTTCTTGTACTCTGAATTGAACAGTTTTCAGCAGCAGTCTGACAATCTGCACTGTTTTTATGTTTTGTTTCAGGGGGGACCATGCAGACAAAGTCCTACAGCTACTCCTCCTCATCTTCCTCCAGTACAAGCAAGAAGATCGGAAGGTCAGCCAAGACCTCATGCAAATCCTTTTAAACCCTTATATCTGTCTTTCAGTCGGATTGACTAACAGCGAGTGATATTTTTCTCCCAGTGTGTTTGATCGTGAAGACGACACCTTGCGCAGCGGAGGCAGTTTAGCGGCGCTGGAGCGCAGACAAGCCGAGCGTAAAAAGGAGATCATGAGGGCGCAGACGATGCCTAAAAGCTCTGCTTCGCAGGCTCGGAAGGCCATGATGGAGAAACTCGATAAGGATGGAGTCGGGTGAGCTGAACCTTATATACAGTATAAATGCTTCCAAAGAGCCAAACGTTCTTGTATTTTTAATGTAGTCTTGAGGAATAATTCTCCAGGCTTTCTGAAGGACTTTTTTGCCTCTCATTTTCTGTCCAGCTCCCGTACCTGCTCAGTTTCAGAGGAATGTTTTTGTTTGTTAAGCCACACAGTGTCCAATTAATCAGTCAAGCATAAAACCATCTAACCCAAGGCATGAACAGGTTGAACAGACGAGAGGGGAAATGAGGTTGCTGCTGAGGTTTAGCCACTTTGCAGCCTGTCACAGGAAATCATTTCTATCATTTAATCTACTTCTTTTATTTCACTTAATATGAAGAAATAAAGCGGGGGGGCTCAAGACTTTTGCACAGTACTGGATGTCAAGAATGTATAAAGAGGTGTAAATAATGTTATTTCATGACATTTGTATAGATCGACATTTCATTATATTTCCCTATATATTTTTCTGCAGCAGCTCGCCAGTGGCCCAGGTGAAGGTCCAGCGCTCCACCAGCTTCGGTGTTCCCAATGCTAACTCCATTAAACAGATGCTGCTGGACTGGTGCAGAGCGAAAACCCGCGACTATGATGTGAGGATCTCGATATATTTGTCACTAAACCTCTTTGTGCTGTTGGTAAAGCCGCTTCATACGACAGCACTGTTAAACCCAGGATACATTTAGTCAGAAGGAATCCACTAATTTCATTCTGTAAATATGTTCTGGTATCCATGGAAACGGCTACTTCAGAAGGAGGGCTGTTCCACATAATCTTTGAACGATAACAAACATATTAGCTGAGAATTGTTGATATGGTGGAGCTGTTAACATTTCAAGCTGCATTTTATAACCTTTAAAAGACAGAACTGATGTCTGGTGACGAATGTAGCTCCTATAATGCTAGTGTTTTTGTTTTCCACTCTTCTTACTCTTGCTTTTCATTATTTTACCTTCCCTTTTTGTCATGTCAGAACGTGGACATTCAGAACTTCTCCTCCAGCTGGAGTGACGGGATGGCCTTCTGCGCTCTGGTGCATAACTTCTTCCCAGATGCCTTCGACTACTCCACCCTCAGTCCCAGCAATCGCAGGCAGAATTTCGAGGTGGCCTTTCAAACCGCAGAGTGAGTATATACATGGTGTGTTTGCAGTGTGTACTCTGCAGGGAAAACCAAACACATACCAGGTGTTTTGGACTGCTAAGCATAATGCTGGGGAATAAAAGAAAAGTAAATATTGGTGACTGAATAAGCTGCAGTAATTTAAAAGGCTGTGAGTGTGGAGGTCTGGGAAAACCCTTGACATGGTGACATTTTGAGTATCATGTATATAGTTTTGATCGCCAGATCCAGTGATTTTTAATCTGTAAACATTCCATAATCGATCATCTGCTTGACTAAACCAGTCTATGATTGGTTCAGTTTAACCACACAGTACACGCGCTTCTTGCACTCGTCGTGTTTCCTGGAAGTCAATCGCAGCACCATTTACTGTTACTACACCCGGAGTATATTACACATGCGTACAACCGGTCAGTGTGAGATACATCATCTACAAGCATGAGCAGTTATCAGCGTTACACTTTCACACTTGTGTTTCTTCTACACAACAGATTCAATATCATTCAGTTCAGTCTTATTTATATTGCGCTTTTAACGATGTTCCCTGTCGCAAAGCTGCAGATGAACAGAAAGGAAAACTCGCAGCATGGTGTGTTTTTAGTCATTTTAATGGTCAAAATAGATCACCGTTTTTTCATTATTTATTGGTTTGAAATGCACAGGAAATTATGGGATCATGGGACTATAATCGATGATTGTCTCATCAATGATTCCTTGGATGGATAAATTATAAATACATTCATTAATCTGCTGGGTAATCCAAAAAATATATATTACTAAGCAAAAGAGGTCAGGGTAGTAGTAGATCAGTGGGTCAAGGCTTTGGGTTACTGATCAGATGGTCAAGGGTTCAAGCCCACCAAGCTTTATCTTAACCCCGTCTACTTAAGGCCCTTAACCCTGTCTACTCCTGCAGTGTGGTCTGATCACACCTTTCTAAGAAGATGGGATATGCGAAGAAAAGAATTTCACTATCCTGTCTCATGTACTGTATATTGTGTGTAGAGCTCCTGTAGCTGACTGTAGGATATTACATGATGTGTAAAGCCAAATTTCTCCTTAGCTGATGTGTGTGGTGCGGCACGTGGTGGGGTTAAACACAACACAACATCGCATACAAATGCCGTCTTATAAATTTGTGGTTTTTAGCTATTAAAACTGTTGTAGTAAGATAGTTGAGGCAAGGTTGAACAAAGTAAGTACAACATTGTCAGGTTGTTTGCGTATAGAGAATACCTGTACAGAATTTCGTCACCGCGACATGCAGAGGGTTTTCCTGGACTTCTAATACGAAAGTGATCGTTGGTAAAATCGCAGCTCACTAGTCGTCTGCTTCTCCGTGATCAGAGTTTGTTCCAGTGATACTCTGGAGAGGGAAACATTTCCTGATGGCACTAACCTATAATATTCTAATGCTCCTGAAACTATCCAGCCCTTGCAGTGATCTACTGATATGTTTATATAAAGACTGAATGAGTACTTCCCTCCGCTCCATCATAACTCCTCACACACGTTTGCTCATGCCGCAGGGACTTGGCGTTTGGTGTTCGCTGGAATAAATGGCCAATAATTCATTTCTGCTGATTTGTTTCCGTGTCTCACTGCCCCCTGTCCTCCGCAGAGCGGTAACAAGTCCTCCAGCTCGACTCTTTACTAAACCAGACCCATCCAGCTGGACTCTAATGAATAACACAGGATAAGCATTACTTGCCGTTGTTTAGTGAATCTCTTGGTTGACTGAATGGGTCATCAGATCCTCCTCAAGCTTTCTGCTCCTTTAATAGAGTCTCTTGTTCCTTCTGCTCTCTTTTCTGTCACTGCACTTAACCAGCCTTTAATATTCAGTCATAACACTGCATGTGCACTGTTTAGGAATCCGACTCCATTGCCTGTAGATGTAAACATGGGCTGAGGTGAGAGTTAGATGGTTTTTCTTCTCACTTTGCATTTTGCTTCCTGAACACTTTGATTCTCATTTATGTTTTTGCACTATGAGGTACAACACGAGTGTAAAAGTCACCTTAGTCCTGAAAGATCCACAGCTCAAATAACCAACAAAGTTAAATGGATGTACCCTGACGCTCCATTTGACTTTTCTTGGTGTTGTGTTTGTATGTGTGTGAGAATATGATCATAAAGCATGAAAGCACATCATAATGTAAGTCAACACAGATGTAATGTTTGTTCTGTTTTTGTGTGTGTTTTTCCTGACTGTCTCCTGTCACCCTGAATGTTGGCTGCTCACGGCTCCCATCCACCTCCTTCTCTCTCTCTCTCTCTCTCTCTCTCTCTCTCTCCTGTCTGTCATTCTGTCGTTCTTTCTCTCCCTACATACTTCATGTGCGAGTAGGAAGCTTGCGGACTGTCCCCAGCTTTTGGACGTGGACGACATGGTGCGGCTGAGGGAGCCCGACTGGAAGTGTGTGTATACGTACCTGCAGGAGTTCTACAGAGGGCTGGTGCAGAAAGGCTTGGTCAAAACCAAAAACTCCCTCTAAGGTCCAAACCGATCCCCCGAAAAAAAATAAAATAAAATGGTGAGAGGTGCAACACTGCTTTTCAGAAAAGACCTGACCAGTGGTGAGGCAGATGAGAATTTATTTATTTATGTATTTATTAGGTAGATGTTCCGTGACTCTGTTCCCATGCAATTTAATTGCACACTCATTTAAAGTGTTTATTTATTTTATTATGATATAAGGTGTTTTTATAGACCCGTGACGATCTACATTATAATTCGGTCAGTAATTTTTATGAGATGAACAGACAGACAGGCAGACAGACGTTCCATAAACCATCTTGATGTGTTCCATTACTCATCTTTCCCCCCAAATAATTTTTCGCAAATATGTTCAATGTACAGACACGCCACATATAATAAACTTTTCACAGTGAAGTTCTAGGATTCAAAGGTGACCATTTTTCTCACCTCTTCTCTGCATCAGGTGTCATTATTTTTTCACTCTGTAATGATCTGAACACGACTTGAACCTCTAGTTTTAATCTGATCCTAAGGGTTTGAAAAATGCTCCCTAACTAAAAACATGACACATGAGCATCCAAACTGCATTCCTGCTCCTGTTATATTTGGACGCGTTGATGAAACGGGGCTCCAGTGAAACCAGAAATAGGAAACTGAGAAAGGCAGTGCGCTGTTAATCAGGGCCGCATTGTGGACGCGTTCAGCTTGTCCAGGCCACCAAAGTGATCTTTATAAAAGCTTTGTTTGTCAGTTTTGCCGAACAACATAACGTCATATCAAGGGTCTGGCCACGTTCACCATCACTCTGTGTTTGTGAAAGTGAGCGCCGCTCCAAGACCCAAGCCCAAACATGGTCTTGGTTTGGGCTGCGTGACACAGAGACAACGCTCCTGAATCAAAGATCCCTGTACGCCTTTATCTGCTTTAGCTACTGTGTTAGAAACCAAACACTATTTAAAAAAAAACATGTTCATTTGTTAGCTGGAGAAAATCTAAGGCTTGGCCCGTTTTTTTTTTTCCATGCCTAATGAAATTCACTTTTTTGAGGTGATTAAAGGATGGAACGAATCTGCGTCTGCTTCCCGTCAGTGTTACCAAGTCAACTATGTGATAAAATAGTGTATGGAGACGAGGTGCTGTGTATGTAGTTGATTTCCTGTTGCCTGGTTACACTGAAGCCAGCTCAGTTATGATGTACCTGTAAATATTTTTTATGTCTGCCCATTTATTTAAGGCTGCTGTAATAACCAGGCACTGATACTTGTACTGTATTTGTATATGTGCGTTTCATTATCTGATCATTTCTTTCTCTGTCCATCAGGGCCTTTGCTAATTGTATGCCCCTGTTGGAAGTGGAGGACATGATGATAATGGGCAAGAAGCCGGACCCCAAGTGCGTCTTCACCTACGTGCAGTCGCTGGTCAATCACCTGCGCAGATACGAGATGACATGCCGAGCACACTCGGACCTCTGAGCGCCTGATGTGTACACCCTGGCATCCGAGAACATCAGAGTTTTTTTTTTTTTTTTTAGTTTTTAGAAACTGCTTTTATTCGCCTTTTTTCTCATCGTGTCCCACCTACAACCAACCAAACATTGCGCCGGATCACAGCATGTGGATTATTACTATAATGCTGTAGATCATTAAAAAAAAAAAAAGATTGTTTAAAGCACATTTTGTTTTTAAAAAATAGCAATGAACAAATAACAATGAAAAAAAATGCATTATTTGGAATTTGGAAAAGACACTTTTACTATTATGTTTATTTCTCTGCGAGTTTCTATCATTGTTTTTTAAAGGCTTGTAACGATATTCAGTGGTACTGTAGCTGTTCCGATCTGCATGCTTCACCATTTGTTTACTTCGATTCTTTTTCTTTTCTTTTTTTAATTTAACCCAATTAGTCCTAGTCCACAAGTGACTGAAGTTGAAGACAGAATTTCTCACGGCTGTGTGTTTTAACAGCACCTCCCCATGATGAAGAAAACTTTTTTTTTTCTTTTTTACAAACCACGCCACGTCTGATAGTTTAAAACCCATGTTCTCGTCCTGCTGATTGAAAGCAGACTCTCCAGTAAAATGTTGATTAATCCGAGGACTGGCTTCCACTCCATAGTAGGAGAGGAACCGTTTCAGCGCGGGGCACATGCAAAGCAACACATCACACACCGCAACACACTGCAGCAATGTCTTCCTGTAATTCATGCTTTATTTTTATAGATTTTAGTTTATTGTATTCTCTTTACTATGTTTCATAAAGTATGCTTTAGACGAGATCATTTGCAAAAAAGGACAAACGGCTCATCGCTCACGTCATTCTGGTTATTGAGAAAAAACAGGAAATGTTTCAGCCATGCACCTCCTGGGTCCAACACTTTATTTTTATTTATGAATTATGCTTATCAGGAGAGTGCAAAGCTGTTTTATATATATTTATATATATATTTGAGCAAGTTTGTAACTATTGGCTGCAGATAATTTTAATTAAAGGGATCACACAGATTTACAGGCCAGCGTTAACGCTGTATTCATTTTATCTATAGCTGATTCATGTAATGTGCCAATGAGATGTCGTTCTGTTAGTATTAAACAGCATTAACATTATACAAACTGTTTTCGAAATACTGTAATGTTTTGTTTCTCTTGTTCTTGTAGTAATTTTCCCCACACGAACACCATGCTGTAGATTGTGCACTAACATGCAGGAGAGAATCGTGTGGTGTGAATTTTATCCAAACTTAAGGGAAAAAAAAAAAGTTTTACCCCCGCCCTCTCGTGCTTCTCTTGTGCCTTGTTTTCCAGACCCACAGTGGAGATCTGAAGCAGCATCTTCTTACTAAACAGTGTTATTACTGAGGAGCTTTTTAAGGAGAATAGCAGCAGACTCGTGTGTAGATACGACACAAGTAATTAACTCGAACACGCTGTATTTGTGTAGAAAAATAGTTCATAGTCTATGATCATTTTGTCCTTGATGCGGTTTTACATATTTGCACAGGGGAATATTGTTCACTCAGCATTTCTGTTCACTGCAAATTAACATGAAGGATGATATTAAAACCTTTCAAGAAACCACTCGTTTACTTATTGACTACTGAAATAGCACAATACAAGTGTTCTGGTCAAAAAAATATTTATTCATTTTATTTCTGTGATGTCATTATCCAGCACTTTATGAAGACCAGTTTCCACCAATAAGAACGCAGATAATCAGCCCTAAACCAATCGGATGATTTTACAGTTTGGGGCATCATTCAGTTCTCATTTGGGCAGAAAATGGTGTCCATAACAGCTCGTTAGTATCAGCCGTACACCAGCAGAGCACAGACAGGTGTGCGGACCCAAGACAGGGGGAAAGTATAATCTAATTTAATTCATGATGCCAATTAATCTTTTACATACTGTACAAGGACTATAAATCTTTATGCGCCGACTCTTTCTCAGGCTGCGGCTCCTCAGGGTGATCACTCTTTGTGGGTGCTTTTCCAGTGTGGTGCTCTTTAAAGGGGCTGTCTTTAGCTGGTGAGAAGCGAAACTCCTCTGGCACTTCATCTTCGGCTTGTGCTTTTTTATAGAAGCCCAACTCTGCCAGAAGACTGTTAATTTCACCACGGGTCATGTGTGACAGCGGGATGCGCTGCAAAGGAGGAGCAAGAGGGTGAATTCAGGATAAAGGACAAGAATAGCACCTGTAAAGATCATCAAAATCTATAGATTATTCTGAAAATATCGTACTCCTAGGAAATTACTGGCAGAATGGGATACATATATTTTCTCCTGAGCTGAAATATAAGGGTAATTATAGCACTCTGGTCACAATCTTAATAATCTCTACTCTCAGATCTTAACAAAATTAGAAGAAAATTTACAATATACTACAATGTACAATTCGGTTTAAATGAACATTTTATATAATATATATATATATATATATATATATATATATATTTTTTTTCTTTTTTTTTTTTAAGAAAACACTACAAACAAAAGTGTTGTAAACAACTTGTAATGCAGGTTCTGTATATCTTATAAATACTCTTCTTTTTTTATATAAAATAAGTATTAACAGAAACAGCTCTGCAGAAACGGAGCTCCACCATCAGCAAAAATAACACTTCATCACACCATGCTCATTTAACTTCTAATGCATGTTGCTTGGCAAAGCTATCAGGCTTTTGCTCATTTCACAAACGCAGACATGACCAGTCTACTCTCCACAGACACTACCTATCCAAAATAAAGTCACCATTTCAGAGTCAAATTATTGTTAGGGAGCATAAGGTTGGAGTTGGAGCAATGGGAAAAGGTCATGTGGTCTGATGTACCATGTGAGTACCTCATGTGAGGTAGGGGTCACTGTACACGCCTCTGAGGCAGTGTTATGCTCTGGGGTTGCTTCAGTTGCTCAGGTCTAGATGTTATGTAATAAAATGAAGTCAGCCGATGACCTAATTTTCCTGAATGGCCCAGGCAAATTTCAGCACGCAAACTCTGAGAGCGGTTTGTGGGAGGAGGAAGAGGAATCATTTTCACACATGAAGAGGCCACCACATTGTGTGCTGAACGTGGCTAAGAGAATTTCTTTCTCCTTTCAGATATTCAACAATGATCATGTCCTCTTCTCCTCTCTAATTTCCCTTGATGGTGTATCTGTTAACTTTTTTAAAAAGCCTGTTAGTTAATGATCCAGTCAGGTTAGTTAATTCAGCCAGCCTGGATGTAGACTCCAGGCGTTTCTGTGGAAAACATCTGACCTGGTGTAAATTCCTTTTCAAAACAGGAAAAATCTGAAAAGGCTGAAGAACCTGAAGGATCAGGAAAAGTGGAATGCTGAGTAACTGCTGCGTAAAAGTTCACACTGGGTTAGATCTTGTTCTCAGTGTGCTCTGTGAGTGAAAACGTTACAGTAACTTATTCATATACTGTACAATAATAACCAGTTAGACCAAATGACCAGTCTTCTCTGGAGATTGATTATATCAAGGGATATACAGTGGTGTGAAAAACTATTTGCCCCCTTCCTGATTTCTTATTCTTTTGCATGTTTGTCACACTTAAATGTTTCTGCTCATCAAAAACCGTTAACTATTAGTCAAAGATAACATAATTGAACACAAAATGCAGTTTTTAAATGAAGATTTACGTTATTAAGGGAGAAAAAAAACTCCAAATCTACATGGCCCTGTGTGAAAAAGTGATTGCCCCCCTTGTTAAAAAATAACTTAACGGTGGTTTATCACACCTGAGTTCAATTTCTGTAGTCACCCCCAGGCCTGATTACTGCCACACCTGTTTCAATCAAGAAATCACTTAAATAGGAGCTACCTGACACAGAGAAGTAGACCAAAAGCACCTCAAAAGCTAGACATCATGCCAAGATCCAAAGAAATTCAGGAACAAAAGTAATTGAGATCTATCAGTCTGGGAAAGGTTATAAAGCCATTTCTAAAGCTTTGGGACTCCAGCGAACCACAGTGAGAGCCATTATCCACAAATGGCAAAAACATGGAACAGTGGTGAACCTTCCCAGGAGTGGCCGGCCGACCAAAATTACCCCAAGAGCGCAGAGACGACTCATCCGAGAGGCCACAAAAGACCCCAGGACAACATCTAAAGAACTGCAGGCCTCACTTGCCTCAATTAAGGTCAGTACCAAGGACTCCACCATAAGAAAGAGACTGGGCAAAAACGGCCTGCATGGCAGATTTCCAAGGCGCAAACCACTTTTAAGCAAAAAGAACATTAAGGCTCGTCTCAATTTTGCTAAAAAACATCTCAATGATTGCCAAGACTTTTGGCAAAATACCTTGTGGACCGACGAGACAAAAGTTGAACTTTTTGGAAGGTGCGTGTCCCGTTACATCTGGCGTAAAAGTAACACAGCATTTCAGAAAAAGAACATCATACCAACAGTAAAATATGGTGGTGGTAGTGTGATGGTCTGGGGTTGTTTTGCTGCTTCAGGACCTGGAAGGCTTGCTGTGATAGATGGAACCATGAATTCTACTGTCTACCAAAAAATCCTGAAGGAGAATGTCCGGCCATCTGTTCGTCAACTCAAGCTGAAGCGATCTTGGGTGCTGCAGCAGGACAATGACCCAAAACACACCAGCAAATCCACCTCTGAATGGCTGAAGAAAAACAAAATGAAGACTTTGGAGTGGCCTAGTCAAAGTTCTGACCTGAATCCTATTGAGATGTTGTGGCATGACCTTAAAAAGGTGGTTCATGCTAGAAAACCCTCAAATAAAGCTGAATTACAACAATTCTGCAAAGATGAGTGGGCCAAAATTCCTCCAGAGCGCTGTAAAAGACTTATCGCAAACGCTTGATTGCAGTTATTGCTGCTAAGGGTGGCCCAACCAGTTATTAGGTTCAGGGGGCAATTACTTTTTCACACAGGGCCATGTAGGTTTGGATTTTTTTTCTCCCTAAATAATAAAACCCCTCATTTAAAAACTACATTTTGTGTTTACTTGTGTTATCTTTGACTAATAGTTAAATGTGTTTGATGATCAGAAACATTTTGTGTGACAAACATGCAAAAGAATAAGAAATCAGAAGGGGGGCAAATAGTTTTTCACACCACTGTATGTAGAGTATTTCTTTGGTTATCTGTTTATTGGCCTTACATTTTGTTTATATGCAGCATTTACACTACAAGACCCTGTGTATTAGAGCTGTGAATAATACGGAGACATCGATTTGTTTTCACTCGATTTTAGGCCATTGAGATTTTCTATTTGATTCAATAGCAGTAATGTCTGTACCACATGCCTGATACAGTGAGGTCATCTTTTTTTCCTGCCGTCTGTGTCAAGTCCAGTAGGTGGCGGTATTGAACAAACCAGCCATAAACTCATAAGCAGAGGTTAAGGAAGATTCAAATCACTATTATTTATTTTTTTTTAACTGTAGTAGATTTTCAAGGAATTATTACATTTTAAAGTATTTAACATTTGAGAGTTTTTCTGGATAATTAAAAATTTGTGAACTGATACTAAACTTGTTTCCAAAAATCTATCCATTGATGCAATTAACTGACTTGATCAGCCGAAGGTTGATGAAATTGCATAATCAATTAAATGGCACACGATGGCAAATGATTTCGCTGTAACCATAAAACAATGAGGCATTTAAACATTTATATAAACATGTTATTTTTATTTGAACCACTGTGACCTGCTGCTAGAGCAAATGAGTGAGTCAAACAGCACAGAGAACAACAGCGTGGTGGTGTGATCTTATTCTGTACTTACATCCAGCTCCTCGTAGTAGTGGCTCAGGAGGACGAGCTCGGGGTCTGCACCAGGGATGTGCTTCATCACCAAGTTATGACTGAGAAAAGTGTTAAATCAAGGAACGTACACCCTGAACAACATCATTCCTCTATAGTCTCTAAACATGGTGGTAGTTGACAGGACCAATCAGCATCATTTCTGGCCTTAGTAAAAAAATAAGTCAATAAAAAGATAAAACAAAACGGAAGACAAAGCTGGAATTGTAAACACAAAACCAACTCTGGTTACAGCTCCGAAGTTATGTGAGGGTATTAACTGGTGACAAGTTTAATATAAAAGTGGAGTTGAAAATGATAGAAATGATAAGACACTCCTCAGCTAGATCAGTAATATCACCTGACTAATGTTGTCTAGGTCTCTCCTGTGCCACAGAGACAATTCTGAGCCATGAAGCCATGGACTCCACAAAACCTCTAATGATGTGGTGTATGGCACCAATGTGTTAGCAGCAGATCTTCTAGAAGTCCTGTAAGTTGCAAGATGTGGCATTAATAGATCAGACCTGGTAGTTCAGCACATCTTACACATGCTCAATCAGACTGAGATCTGGAGAACTGAGGCCAAGTCAAACAATTACAAAATGATTTTGCAGTGTAGCAGGGCATAGCATCCTGCTAAAATAGGACACTACCAAATAGACCAAATAGTCCCTAATGGCAGACACGATGTGTCATCCACATGAATGCCAGGAGCCAGCATTATTCAGCAGATCTTCCCCTGCATGCCTTCTTTTCCCATAGTCCATCCTGAAGGCACAACCGCCGATGTGCGACACCCGGCAGCACACAATTTATATAAATAGTCCTTTTTCATTCAGGTTGACAGCTGACTGCACACTTCAGTACTCGGGATGACGGCACACAGAAGCAGACGGCGTTTCTGGTTTGCTGCATGTGGATCATTTAAGTTCGGCGTAATATACGAGGACTCAAATAGACATTGAGTATTTTATTTGAATGTTATGTTCCTCTAACCCAGGGTCTTTTTTTTTTTGTTCAAAATGTTTTTGCTGCATGCAAAAATTTAATTTTGTTTTCTCTGTAGCAGTTCATTTATTTCATAAATGCTACACAATATAGTTTTTTTATATACATAGCATAGCAAGGTGAAAAAAAAAAAATCAGTGTTATTGGGGTTATGAAAGGGTTCTGTAACTCCTGGTCCCCCACTTACATTTCTACTTGAATAAAAGCACTGTCCCCAATCAGCTTAAACATTTTTAATTTAATTTAAGAATTTAAGATAATCATGAAATGAGATCCAAGTTTAGTAAAGTATTTGTCATTGTGAACTGGATGAAGGATACTACAGAGGGATGTCTTGGCTCACAAAGGCCTTGACCTGAGGACAAAGATGGAAAAACACACAAAAGTAAATACAATTAGTTATAGTTACTCAATATATTTTTGAAGCAATTGGCAAATGGGTCACTTTGAACATGGCCCAAAAACAGATGACTATTTGTAAATCTTTTGTAAATTAGAAGAAATAAGAATGAAGTAATAATGTTAACATATTGTGAGCTTACCTCCCTCAGCCTATTCAGCTGTCATCCTCCACAGCTCTGGAAAAAAATACAACATTAATTATGGTCATTAATTAAGTACCGAAATATTTATTTTACAATTTCATGATTTGTGCATAGAAGTTCATCCTGCAGCTGTCTTGGGTCCGGATATACTATAATTTGATAAATTTATACATTTTATTTATTTAAGTTCAAGTAGGCTTTATTGTCATTTCAACCATATACAGTTGGTACACAGTGAAACAAAATAACATTTACATTTAGGCATTTGGCAGACGCTCTTATCCAGAGCGACTTACATTTTTATCTCATTACACATCTGAGCAGTTTTAGGGTTAAGGGCCTTGCTTAAGGGCCCAACAGTGGCAACTTGGTGGTTGTGGGGTTTGAACCTGGGATCTTCTGAACTGTAGTCCAATGCCTTAACCACTGAGCTACCCCTGGCCCTATATAACGTTCCTCCAGGATCAAGGTGCTACATGCAACATAAATTTCAACATAAATTAACAGAACAACTAAACTAGCTAACTAAGAGGCCAAGTTAGCTGGCTAGCAGAGACAAGACAGATAGACCTGACAACATAAATTACAACATTAATTAACAAAAACTAATTTATTTAGTTAGTTAACTCTAATCCAACCTAAATTCTTATTTTTAACAAGAACAGAAACCGAGCACCATCCAGAACCCGACCAGTGTCCCTCTCCCAATAAACATAGATGAACATGATGGATTGATGCGTGAATAGATACAGTATATTGGGGGGGATGAATGAACATAATGATGGCTAGTTGAATGGATGGATAAATAATGACAAATGATCATAATGATACATGAAAATAATGTTAAATGTATAGATATAATGATGATTGGATGGTTTCATGGATGTATGGAGGGATATAATAGTACAGACATGATGCAGAAAAGGACAAAATAATGGATTGATGGACATGATAAATGGATGTAAGTATAGATGAATAAGCATAATGATGGTTTGATCAATATAATGAATGATAATGAATGAATGGACAAAATGATGGCTAGATGAACATGATGGACAGATGGGATGGATGGGCATTATCAGCTTTTACATCCCTAAATCTATGGATGAATGAACGTAACGATTGATATAATGATAGTTGGATGGCTGGATGGACACTACTAAAGTTACAATTTATATAACACCAATGAGAATAATATTAGAGCAGACGGCATCACTCCACACACCACACCCATATCATTGTTAGGGGTCACATTAGTCTTTTCAAACACACACAAAGACTTTTTCAGTGTAAACCAGGTCACTTAAGCAAAGTCAGTTTCAGCGCATGAACCAAATAAAGTGACTGTTTTGCCTTTCAAAGTGGAGTTTTATGTTGGTGTGGCAGATTTCACTGGTGTTGCCAGATTAGCTAAATTTCATCTAAACACCCTTGCATGGAGAATAATAGGTACAAGCAGTAAGTGGAAATGCTGACTCAGACAGTTAAGGCTCTGGGGTGCTGATTAGAATGTCGGGGGTTTAAGGCCCCGTCTAAGCACTGTTGATCAAGGCACTAAACCCTTTCTGCTCCAAAGGGTGATGTAACCTGGTTGAACCTGCACTCTAACCCTAGTTTCTTAAGTGGGATACATGGCAAAAATCATTAACTTTGCTGTAAGAAACATGTGGCGATTGAATTTTAATCTTAAGTGTGTCTGGTTTCTGTATGGGAAACCGGTATACTGAGATGAACAGCAAGGATTCTCAGATTGCTAGTAAGCAGGGACCGGTTTGACTGTCTAATACATTTTCAATCCTGAACTTTTCACCAACAGATATGGTTAGATGCATGTTAATATTGTTATTGATATGCATTTTATTTATAGGTCTGTTATTAAGGATGATATTAAGTTCATAGGCGGCACAGTGGCTTAGTGGTTAGCTCTTTCACCTTGCAACTCCAGGGTGCGAGTTTAAATCCCACCTCCAGTCTGTGTGCATGGAGTTAAACAGAGGGTTCTGGATGGAGGTATTAAGTTCATAACTATGAGACTTTCACAATACACCTGGTAATAGTGTGTTGTGATTTTTAACTACTCTAAAAGCTCATCAGACTTCGAGAACCCTCTGAACTGGATGAAAAAGCTCAACCTGGCAACCATGTACATCAGCTTTACAATTGTTGCTTTTTATTAAAAGCCTGGAAAACGTCTGGTTAAATTTAATTCAACTTCGTTGCAAATATGGCATCTGAATGCAAGTTTTGTATGTCTGTAGATATCTTTAAAACAATGTGATTTAAAGGAAAATACAGATCATAAGAGGAACTGAGAAGAGCAGGGGAAATCCTATATACTCCATCAGTCCTTAACTCAAACACAATGTCTGGATTATCAGATAAATTACCTCATCACTGTTAGTTATTACCCAATGATAAATGTCTCGGAAACTAAACTAATAACAGAAAAATGTGAACTTCCTCACCTCCACTTTGGCTCTGGCGAGACCATCGAGCTTCTTCCAGTCCACCTCATGAGCCAGCAGGATGGAGGGAAGCAGCGCAACCAGCACAAGCGGCCACATACTCGGTGTGACCCCGCGGACCTGCGAGCCTCACCTGACTCACACGCGCTCTTTATTCAAGGGGGGAAGACGAGCTCAATCACTCAGCAGAAGATGAGTTCGGACTCACTGCCACGTACAGCGTCCCCCCACGTATAACGTTCCCCTACGTACAGCGCCCCTTAGCGCAAACCCGCGTACTAGCGCACTACGTAGTGAGTCCCCGGGTGTCACGCGCACTACTCTCACGCACTGTGTAGTGCGCTAGTATGCGGCTCGCGACGTTCCTCTTTAAGGAGAAGGCGGAGCCAGGAGAGCGTCATTTCAGAGTTAAATAAGCTTATTGGCTAGGTCCACGCATGCGCAGTGTATCTCTGCGGCAGGCTTGCGAAGGGAATTCTTCTAAGCTGAACAGAAAGAGTCGACTCTTTCGAACCTCAAATGACTCGTTACCAATTTTTATCGAATCTGAAAATTTAAAGACAGAATTTTATTTTAAAAAATCTTTTTATTAGTTAAACTGTTCAGTAAACTGTTTCTCTATCCTCTGATCAGGAAAATGGTATTGTATCTTATATTAGATATGTAACTGAAAAAAGCCAGTGTTATATATATATATATATATATATATATATATATATATATATACAGTGGTGTGAGAAACTATTTGCCCCCCTCCTGATTTCTTATTATTTTGCATGTTTGTCACACAAAATGTTTCTGATCATCAAACACATTTATCTATTAGTCAAAGATAACACAAGTAAACACAAAATGCAGTTTTTAAATGAGGGGTTTTATTATTTAGGGAGAAAAAAAAATCCTAACCTACATGGCCCTGTGTGAAAAAGTAATTGACCCCTGAACCTAATAACTGGTTGGGCCACCCTTAGCAGCAATAACTGCAATCAAGCGTTTGCGATAACTTGCAACGCGTCTTTTACAGCGCTCTGGAGGAATTCTGGCCCACTCATCTTTGCAGAATTGTTGTAATTCAGCTTTATTTGAGGGTTTTCTAGCATGAACCGCCTTTTTAAGGTCATGCCACAACATCTCAATAGGATTCCGGTCAGGACTTTGACTAGGCCACTCCAAAGTCTTCATTTTGTTTTTCTTTAGCCATTCAGAGGTGGATTTGCTGATGTTTTTTTTGGTCATTGTCCTGCTGCAGCACCCAAGATCGCTTCAGCTTGAGTTGACGAACAGATGGCCGGACATTCTCCTTCAGGATTTTTTGGTAGACAGTAGAATTCATGGTTCCATCTATCACAGCAAGCCTTCCAGGTCCTGAAGCAGCAAAACAACCCCAGACCATCACACTACCACCACCATGTTTTACTGTTGGTATGACGTTCTTTTTCTGAAATGCTGTGTTACTTTTGTCTCGTCGGTCCACAAGGTATTTTCCCAAAAGTCTTGGCAATCATTGAGATGTTTTTTAGCAAAATTGAGTCGAGCCTTAATGTTCTTTTTGCTTAAAAGTGGTTTGCGCCTTGGAAATCTGCCATGTAGGCCGTTTTGCCCAGTCTCTTTCTTATGGTGGAGTCGTGAACACTGACCTTAATTGAGGCAAGTGAGGCCTGCAGTTCTTTAGATGTTGTCCTGGGGTCTTTTGTGGCCTCTCGGATGAGTTGTCTCTGCGCTCTTGGGGTAATTTTGGTCGGCCGGCCACTCCTGGGAAGGTTCACCACTGTTCCATGTTTTTGCCATTTGTGGATAATGGCTCTCACTGTGGTTCGCTGGAGTCCCAAAGCTTTAGAAATGGCTTTATAACCTTTATCAGACTGATAGATCTCAATTACTTTTGTTCTCATTTGTTGCTGAATTTCTTTGGATCTTGGCATGATGTCTAGCTTTTGAGGTGCTTTTGGTTTACTTCTGTGTGTCAGGTAGCTCCTATTTAAGTGATTTCTTGATTGAAACAGGTGTGGCAGTAATCAGGCCTGGGGGTGACTACAGAAATTGAACTCAGGTGTGATAAACCACAGTTAAGTTATTTTTTAACAAGGGGGGCAATCACTTTTTCACACAGGGCCATGTAGATTTGGAGTTTTTTTTCTCCCTTAATAACGTAAACCTTCATTTAAAAACTGCATTTTGTGTTCAATTATGTTATCTTTGACTAATAGTTAACGGTTTTTGATGAGCAGAAACATTTAAGTGTGACAAACATGCAAAAGAATAAGAAATCAGGAAGGGGGCAAATAGTTTTTCACACCACTGTATATATATATACATCATCATTCTTCTTCCTCATACTGCTGTAGTGTTGTAGATTCTTCAATTAACATTTATGTCTCTAACATGTCATTCAAATTTCTGTCCTTTTTTCTTGATATATACAGTATATTACATCCGTCGTCATATCACACCTGTGCTGCCTCAGTTACTCACAGACACACTGGCACCAGGACTGGCATCAAAGGACCTGTTTTTAATTCATTTAAAATAAACAATGATTATTTATATTTTTTAAAAATTATGTTTTGTCTGTACATTCAGGACTTTACGTTTCATACATGGAACACAAACCAGTCTCAAAAGATGTTCTGTATGTCTGTTCAGCCAGCATTTGTCACTGAATCATGCAAAACTGGCATGAAAACAGAATTTAATGAAACTTTGAAAGTACCTTGGTATTTGCCTGAAGTTAAACCAGTGCCATAAATGAAATCAAAATGTCGAGTAGAAGGGAAGTTATGATCAGTTATGTGCCAGATTATAAACCACAAGTTTTGACAGTGTTCTGCGTCAAACTGTGGGCTCGTCTTTAATCGACTGCTGGACAGAATTTAATAAAACTTTTTTTAAATACTTAGATATCTGCCTGAGGTTTAACCTGCACCATAAGTGAAACTAAAGTGATGAGTAAAAGCAATTTTCTGAACAATTTTTGCTCTTTGCTCAATGTAAACAAACATCAATAGTATGTAAGATAGTAAGATAGTAATTAATAAAATAACAGCACTGAAGTAAGATTTTAACACGTTGGAGTCATTAATTTAAAGACAAAACATAATTTTTATCCCATCTACTTTTTAAATTTTTTTTATCTGTGATTCTCTCTCCAATTCCCGAACAAGGAGTGTACGGTATTTGGCTGACAACAAAAGAAGTACAATTTAGAGTAAACAAGGCAGAATTAAAAAAAAAAAAAAAAAAAAAATTATTTCTTTTTGTCTTAATAGGTTAATCTGTGAATTTTGCCATACAGAAAGTATGTAGTCTTCAATCTGAAATATTAATATCAATTATTACATTCAAGCTGATCAGCTTATTTTTAGTATACATTAATAAATTTTATGTATTTTATGTATTTCTAAAAACTCTTTTTTTTTGTCAACTACGGGCACTTACACTAGTCATTCATATACCAGTAAACTGGTAACAGCATCATTGGGCACCCAAGGCTCGATTATGCCGGCAGGGACGAAAGGCCAGCACGTCTGGTCCGAGCCCACAGAAAAGGCAATGCAGCACAAATCACCAAAAAGCCCACCACACACACGTCCCAGCAGTTGAAGAACTCAACCCAACCTTCGAATTCCCAAATTTCTAATCCAAACGAGCACCAATGGAACACGCCATACTAACACGTCCGATCCAAGGAGACCCAAACCGTCAACGAGGGCACCCAAAGGACTTACTGCCCATGACGTGGTGCAACACACCACAGCACACTCCCAGAGGTCTTGTGGAGTCACGTCCTCCGAGGAGCCAGAGCTCCTCAAGTAACAAAAGGGGAACCTACACAATACTGATCATAAAGGTTTGGATTTATCTCCTTTGACTAAAATCCTTTCTCTTTAATCTTAAAAAAATGTCCTCTAGAGGGAGACAGACTTCTTGAGGATTGCAAGTATTTTAACTAGACATTTTATGCTGCTCCAGTATCTGTAATGTCTGAGCGGTTATTTTTAGCATTTATTATCTTTAAGCCAACCCATAGAACGAACCTATGCTAATAGTACTGAAATTATAGTACTATCTATATATATATATAGTCTTGGGGTCTTTTGTGGATGACAGGGCTTGATGGTTCATTCGGTCTGATGAGAATGGAAATCATGTAAAGCCACAGCTATAGGGACATTTTGGACTGACATGTTTAATATTGTCTCTATTCTCCATCATTATCAAACATCAGGTGTTTATTAAGAATGTGTAAAAAGTAGAACTTACTCTGGCAGCTCATGGTCACTATGGTCTTTCTATCTTTCTTTAAACTTAAAACAACTGTATTATCCTTTGTCTTTTTTTCTTAACTGTAATTAAAATTTACTTATATTAATGCTATGTAAACTTGCCTTTGCAGTTTGCATCTTCTGCCCGTGTTTAATGGGTTTCTTCCAGGTACTTCAGTTTCCCCCCACAGTCCAAAACATGCAATGTAGACTTGCATTTACAAATTGCCTGTGGTATACTGTATAAATGTGTGTGTGTGTGTGTTTGTGTGTGTGTGTGTGTTTGTGTGTGTGTGTGTGTTTGTGTGTGTGTGTGTGTGTGTGTGTGTGTGTGTGTGTGTGTGTGTGTGTGTGTGTGTGTGTGTGTGTGTGCATGCTCCATTAGATTGCAAGAAGATTTAGGCCCACATTAATGGCTTGATTAGATTTGTGTGATTCAAGCCTTCATTTATAATCTAATTTAAAAAGTTTTTGTCTATTTTTGGGCGGCGCGGTGGTGTAGTGGTCAGCACTGTCGCCTTGCACCTCCAGGGTCTGGGTTCGATTCCCCGGCCAGGCTCGATTCCCGTCTCTGTGTGCATGGAGTTTGCATGTTCTCCCCGTGCTTGGTGGGTTTCCTCCGGGTACTCCGGTTTCCTCCCACAGTCCAAAGATATGCAGGTTAGGCTAATTGGCGTTCCCAAATTGACCATAGTGTGTGAATGAGTGTGTGTGTGTGTGTGTGTGTGTGTGTGTGTGTGCTCTGCGATGGATTGGCACCCTGTCCAGGGTGTACCCCGCCTCGTGCCCTGAGTCTCCTGGGATAGGCTCCAGGTCCCCCGCGACCCTGAACACAGGATAAAGCGGTATAGAAAATGAATGAATGAATGAATGTCTATTTTTGTAGATTGTTTTGAATGTGAAATCATATCATAATATGTTAACGCCCAGTGAAACTTTAATTTATGGGACTGAACTGAAAAATTTCTTTCACCTTAAATATCAATTGTTTAATCTGTGACATTTACATCATACAGTATACCAATATGATTACATTAAATTCTAATCACAACAATTAATTATGTATATTATTTATAATAAAAAAATTTAAAACCTTAATTTAATTTTAATTGTGACCTAAATTTCTTAAATGTTTTCTACCTGATGGGGTTATTCATAATCACATGGCATAATTATATGATATGCATCATGCACACATGTTCACATCTTAATGATTCTATGTTGACTATGTTAATAAACATCTGTTTCTTACTTTTTTCAGCTTTATAGATATTATTGTTTTATTATTATTTATAAATAGTTATTTGTAAATAATTAATAAACTGTGTGCAAATGAACTTATGCTGGTGCTGTGCCTAGAGGTGGTGAAATGGCTAATAGTATTATTAGCAGTAATTAAGGAAACACAGGAAACACAACTTCCGAGGCACTGCATGACACTTCCCGAATGCCAAAAAGTCTATCAGCCATCTATGGAAAATTAATGAGCTGCATACTGCGATGGGGAGATGAACAGCGTTCTTGAACTCCTTAATAAATCAGAATGAATTTCTTTCCTCCCCTTATGTATGCTGGTCTGCTGCTCAACCTCATCCTTTACTTTTATTTCTCAGCAAAACATTGGCCATCCAAGGAGCTTGCCTTCCTCCAAAAGGAAACTTCATCAGACCAGCCCACCTTCCTCTTCTGCTCCATGGTCCATTTCTGATGCTAATGCTGACATGACAAGACACGCTAGTCTTGCACATCAGTGATCCTTGGGTTCCCATGATTCTGTTGCCAAATCCCAGGTTATCCTTCTTTAAAGCACTTTAAACATCCCACAACACAGTTAATTACAGAGTGAACCAACGTTGCTATGTTGTGTTTTAACAGAGGTTGCCATGGTACTGAAAGACCTCAGAGATCATGTGAAGGGAAAGGAGTTGATTTTCTGCCCAATACTGTATAATGTATTCACTGTAAATTAGAATAATTAGATACTGTATGTAATAATATATGGCTTTTCCAATGAGCATCGTTGCATGCATTAAAATATAAAAAGAAATTAAGTTTAAAGTGGCTTGATTTTGTGAAAAAGCAGGACATTACAGCCTTTGGCTTCATCAATGATATTTGGACAAGCAGTTTAACAGCACAGTGGCTGGATGAAGATCATGGAACGTTGTTCTACATGCAAAGCAGTTTCCACACATACGTTTGCACACTAAGGCAATAGCAAGTGCATCTGATGATATGATTCATATGTGGGGCAAAGGATGTGCTCAAGGACAACACCAACTACTCCTATTGGTACTCAAATCAAATTCTAATTAAATTCAATTTTTATTTCTTGTCATATACACAAACATGCACAGTATGATATGCAGTGTAAAACACTCTGTTTTGGCAAGAACCCAAATGGAAGCACTAAAAAGCGATATCAGGGCATCCCTAACCAAATTTAACCAAATTTTTAAGTCTAACCCTCTGCAGTCAAGAGCCTGATTAAGGCCAAATGCTATCCAGAGACACACAAGTTCACCACAGTTGCAGCAAGGTATTTAGGGTATAAATAAGGATAAGACTTTAGGGTAGAGATTTTAGGGTTAGACTAGCACAAGGGTCAAAATCTTTGAAAGATTTGTGAAAAAAAATTATCAGTGGTCATGTTGTTGATGATGATGATCTCACTTCACCGTGGTTGGGGACAGGACAGGTGTTTGGTATCACACATTCACTCAAGGCTAACTAAATGCCTTGACATTTAGTGGAGGATGGTGGGACAACAGTAAGAATCAGAGAATAAATAGGCACTTATTTCTTTGAAAAGCATCAGTAAATGTTTAGCTTTACTTAAGTTTCCCCTGTTCTTATTTATATTCTTGCTATTTTCTTCTTTTTTTTTCAGAACTCAGGACTAAACCATGAACCCAATTGCTGTGGGGTCGCAGCACCACCTGATGTGCCACAGACTCAGTGGTGGCCTGGTTAGGCATTTTGCAAAGTTCAGAAGATCTCAAAATAAATGTCAGTTTGTAGAAATAATAATCCAGAAGTAGAAGTACTGTAATATATATATATTCATTAATTTTGGAGCCTATCCCAGGAGACTTCGGGCACTAGGCGGAGTATACCCTGGACAGGGTACCAATCCATCGCAGGGCACACACACATACACACACACACACTACGGGCAATTTGGGAACGCCAATTAGCCTAACCTGCATATCTTTGGACTGTGGGAGGAAACCGGAGTACCCGGAGGAAACCCGCCAAGCACGGGGAGAACATGCAAACTCCATGCACACAGAGACGGGAATCGAGCCTGGCCGGGGAATCGAACCCAGACCCTGGAGGTGCAAGGTGACAGTGCTAACCACTACAGCACCGCGCCGCCATATATATATATATACAGTATATATATATGTATGTACATATGTATGTATGTAATATGTATGTAATATTTTTATACATTGGAGTGATTCACCATGTTAACATTATTATTTATGCTTGATCCTTTTCATATCTAACCCCTTTTAAATTGATCACTGTTTTGTCCATAAGACGTGCTTAAGCGCAGAGTCCATGTCGAGATTTCTCTGTAGCGACAGCTGAAGATACACTGTTGTGTACTTTGTAATGTCTCTCCGCTCTTTCTGTTTATAAGCACCTGATTAACTATTAACTTAATTGAGGTCAAAGAAAGGTTGTCAAAATAATAACACCAAACTGTTGGATAATCAGAGAATCATATGAAGCTCATACAAAGAAATATAGACAATATAGTTGTCATGTCCTCTGAGAACATTCATGTCTCAAGAGGCATGTTTTTTGTGCCAGACATACATAACTCCAGATCTCCTGTGATTTTCATATACAGCCTCCATAATGGGTAAGCAGCAGTTCCCGAGGTAGCAACGCTTTGTTGATACCATAAATCGGAGGAAAATCCCCAGATTGGATCAAGCTGCCAAGAAGTACGAGAAGCAGTACGGGAAAGAGCCAACGCAGAGACTAACAAGCACAGACAACTCCACTCCAACATTCAGGGGAGGAACAAATGGAACTTGGAGAAGATGAGTGTAAATGCCAAGAAGACAAGAAGAAGATATTCTTCTCAAAATGCACAAATGCAGACAAAACATCAAACCTCAGGGTGAATATGCTATATGAAAAAGAGAACACAATCGGTTCAACATCAGTCAGCCAGGAACAAAAATCTGAAGCAATTATGAGAAGAGACTCACAGAAACCACACAGGCAAAGAAAAAATCTGGGCTTTTTACATATTTCAACTGTTTAGTTTTGGTACGTCTGTGCTCATGCTAGCTTCAGATACTTGTTCTTGACTGACGGAAACAGAACCTGATCTTTTGCTCTTGCGGTCCATCCCAAATAGTGCTCGCCATGGCTGTATCAGTCTCTACATATTACTTCCAGCAGTGCAAAAGAACCCCAAACACATGTGTTCCCCCATTTAATCATGTGATCAGGACTGATCATAGTGTTTGATGAGGAAACATTAGTGTGTGAATGAGTGTGTGAGTGTGTGCCCTGCG
Organism: Channallabes apus; assembly: GCA_030522415.1. NCBI lineage: Eukaryota > Metazoa > Chordata > Actinopteri > Siluriformes > Clariidae > Channallabes > Channallabes apus. The sequence goes on from CM060122.1 coordinate 15,170,073, forward strand.
ATAGATTGGCAACCTGTCCAGGGTGTACCCTAAGTTTCCTGGAGTAGACCTCAGTATATACCTCACCTTGCCGACCAGTATACAGGATTAAGCGGTACAGAAGATAAATAAGTGAATTCATGTTTTTTGACTGAGCAAGGAAACCGGAGTACACAGAGGAAATGCGACATGTAAACTCCAGCAGGCGGCAGTGCTAACCCCTCAGCCAGTAATACACTACATATTACCACATGATGAGGTTCAGCTAATAAACTGCCTCAGCATGTTGTATTGTTCAGGTTCGACTGAGATCCATCCCAGTGCAGTGACAAGTGTTTTCGCTGTATTGAGGTGCTGTAAATATGCCCCTGCTGTGTGTTTCAGCAGCTTTTTCATGCCACATCTTCTGGAACGCGCGATCTGATTAGCGGCTGGACCACGTGACCAGGAGGTGAGCGTGACGTGAGCGCAGATAGCGTCTCCTGCCGGAGGGCTGAGGCTCGGTGACGCGGTCGGCGGCTGCATTACTGTAGATCCAGGCTGTAGGACCGGCGCGCGCGCTGCTGAAGGACAGGTGGAGCTCGCGCGCGGTTATGTCTTCAGTCGCGAGCTCAGGTGCACGTGTAATAGAAAAGGCAGCGTCAGGTTAATGGAAATGTCTATATGTTCTTCCTTCATGTCCGTCGATTTTAATGAGCGGAGCGGTATCTTCTCCCCTGCACCTGCTCTATAAGGAGACATCCTGCCCCGTGGACATCGTGACATCGTGACACCATGTAAGTACACATGCTTGATTTCTCAGCTGTGTCACTTTGTAAACAAACGCAGAAAATACTAGATGTGTTAATGTGGCGTTTTCTTATTGCACAATTGCACCTCCACCCAGAGATCTCTCAACACCATGGTGCATAACACACACACACACACACACACACACACACACAGGCTTTTAGTTCTCACTGCACGTGCTGGCTTCAAACATATATATATACATATAGAGGTTATAGCCTGTCACACTTCATTCACACTGATGCAGCAGGAACCACTGACAATCAGATGCAATCAGTGCATTTTTATAGTTGATGATATTAAACGACAGGCCACAGAAAGAGAAATGCATCTCACTAATGTATCTGTTTGGAGGATTGTTTACTGTAAACAACCTGTCAACATGTTTTTTTCCATTCTCCATGAAATTATTTTTGATTTCATGTTATTTCAAGTACATGCTGGATTACCATATGTGGGAATAATGGTTTGAGTGTATTATTATTATTATTATAATTATTATATATATATTTTTTTGCCATATATATAGCCGTTAACATCTGTATCTATAATCCAGTCTAAGACCAAAATGAAGTGATTCATTTCCTAGAATTTGTTGTACTTTATTACAAGTTCAGGAAAAGGCAGTTCAAAAGAATTTGACAGTCTATGCCTTTGGGTCCTGCTCTAAAAATAAGGGACATGGAAAAAAACTCCTGAAGGTCGTTTCACTTGTGTGTGTGCTTGTGTGTGTTTAGCTTGAATTCACTCTGTCTTGAGGGTTTAAATATAACTGAATGCACGCCTCTGATTTAACCGTGCTGATCTCATTGAGCGTGTCTAATTTTCAAGCCTTGCAATCTCAGCATCTCTGAGATCCAACAAAATAAGCAATACACAGCTCAGGACACAATCAGCAGGAGCACTTTTCATTAGCCTTGCAGCTTAGCGCGCACCGGTCGATGAGATTTAACTGTTCTGGTGTTGGTATGTGGCTTGTTTTCTTGTTCCTTACCTTATAGAATGTAATTATACAATCTGATTAGAATTTTATTTTATAATATTGCATGTCATTAATTCTAATGGACACACGGATGCTTAAGAACATTAGACAGTTATCTACACCAAGAACAATTATGCTGTCAATATTATACACAAATATATGACTGCATTTTAATTACAATATATTTTCCTTTCGATTTTAAATCTTCATTTGTGACCTTTAGTCAAAGTAATCGTCTGTGCTATTTTGAAACATGTGCACTCAAGAGATACAAGCAGCTGTGTGCCCGACATTGTCCATCAGGCACAAAACAGCTTAATGTCACAGACAGCTTGTTCAAGGACCTGTCAGAGAAACATTGTACAGCATTTGACATCAGCTAGATGGTAAACCTGGATAAAAATAGAACATATTTTTTTCATTATGTTGTATTTTTAAAAAAGTAAAAGTGGAGAAACCATAAAAGTGATTTGTTGTGTTTTATTCTGACAGTGTGCACAATTTTATGGCAGAATGATGCGTATATGTGTGTATAGATGGATGTTTCTTGCAAATTGTTAATGTGTGACTGTGTCAAAACAATTATGATATCTGATGACATCCATGGGCATGGAGTCTGGGAGCACATAATAAGCACTGATCTCTGGGTAAAGAGGATGGTGTATCTTTTCTGTGTGGATTAGAGAGAGAGAGGGAGAGAGAGTCTAGACATCAGAATCATTTCTGAGATCACATACAGTACGCAGTCAGTGCTCTGCACTAGGGGAGCGCAGCATCTCTATGAAGTATGAGTAGCAACTGGACAAGTGATTGCTGTCATGTATTGAATAAGCTGCTGATTTGTAGAGGAGACTCGGGTACGTGGGAGTATGATTTGTGAAGGACAAAAAAATCTAATCATTTATTATCAGTACATCTCTTTCTGAGCAAAGGTCATGGACTCTGGCTTCTGGCCCACTGTCAGTACAGTGTTAGTACAGTGTCAGTATAATGTCAGTACAGTGTCAGTACAGTGTCAGTACAATGTCAGAACAGTGTCAGTACAGTGTCAGTACAGTGTCAATACAATGTCAGTACAGTGTCAGTACAATGTCAGAACAGTGTCAGTACAGTGTCAGTACAGTGTCAGTACAATGTCAATACAGTGTCAGTACAGTGTCAGTACAATGTCAGTACATTGTCAGTACAGTGTCACTACAATGTCAGTACAATGTCAGTACAGTGTCAATACAATGTCAGTACATTGTCAATACAGTGTCAGTACAGTGTCAGTACAGTGTCAGAACAGTGTCAGTACAGTGTCAGTACAGTGTCAGTACAGTGTCAGTACAATTTCAATACAGTGTCAGTACAGTGTCAGTACAATGTCAGTACATTCTCAATACAGTGTCAGTACAGTGTCAGTACAATATCAGTACAATGTCAGTACAGTGTCAGTACAATGTCAGTACATTGTCAGTACAGTGTCAGTACAGTGTCAGTACAGTGTCAGTATAATGTCAGTACAATGTCAGTACAGTGTCAGTACAGAGTCAGTACAGTGTCAGTACAGTGTCAGTATAATGTCAGTACAGTGTCAGTACAATGTCAGTACAGTGTCAGTATAATGTCAGTACAGTGTCAGTACAGAGTCAGTACAGTGTCAGTACAGTGTCAGAACAGTGTCAGTACAGTGTCAGTACAATTTCAATACAGTGTCAGTACAGTGTCAGTACAGTGTCAGTACAATGTCAGTACATTCTCAATACAGTGTCAGTACAGTGTCAGTACAATATCAGTACAATGTCAGTACAGTGTCAGTACAATGTCAGTACATTGTCAGTACAGTGTCAGTACAGTGTCAGTACAGTGTCAGTATAGTGTCAGTACAATGTCAGTACAGTGTCAGAACAGTGTCAGTACAGTGTCAGTACAATTTCAATACAGTGTCAGTACAGTGTCAGTACAATGTCAGTACATTCTCAATACAGTGTCAGTACAGTGTCAGTACAATATCAGTACAATGTCAGTACAGTGTCAGTACAATGTCAGTACATTGTCAGTACAGTGTCAGTACAGTGTCAGTATAATGTCAGTACAGTGTCAGTACAGAGTCAGTACAGTGTCAGTACATTGTCAGTACAGTGTCAGTATAATGTCAGTACAGTGTCAGTACAGTGTCAGTATAATGTCAGTACAGTGTCAGTACAGAGTCAGTACAGTGTCAGTACATTGTCAGTACAGTGTCAGTATAATGTCAGTACAGTGTCAGTACAGTGTCAGTACAGTGTCAGTATAATGTCAGTACAGTGTCAGTACAGAGTCAGTACAGTGTCAGTACAGTGTCAGTACATTGTCAGTACAATGTCAGTACAGTGTCAGTATAATGTCAGTACAGTGTCAGTACAGTGTCAGTATAATGTCAGTACAGTGTCAGTACAGTGTCAGTACAGAGTCAGTACAATGTCAGTACAGTGTCAGTACAGTGTCAGTACAGAGTCAGTACAGTGTCAGTACAGTGTCAGTACATTGTCAGTACAATGTCAGTACAGTGTCAGTATAATGTCAGTACAGTGTCAGTACAGTGTCAGTACAGTGTCAGTATAATGTCAGTACAGTGTCAGTACAGTGTCAGTACAGAGTCAGTACAGTGTCAGTATAATGTCAGTACAGTGTCAGTACAATGTCAGTACAGTGTCAGTATAATGTCAGTACAGTGTCAGTACAGAGTCAGTACAGTGTCAGTACAGTGTCAGTACATTGTCAGTACAGTGTCAGTATAATGTCAGTACAGTGTCAGTACAGTGTCAGTACAGTGTCAGTATAATGTCAGTACAATGTCAGTACAGTGTCAGTACAGTGTCAGTACAGAGTCAGTACAATGTCAGTACAGTGTCAGTACAGTGTCAGTACAATAGTCGTAGTAAAGTTACACAGTCCAGTCCAGAGTATTTTAGTAATTCATAGTGAAGGCACTCAGTTTGCTCTTATCAGTAAACTTGGACAGTAAACTATAAGGAAACGTTTTGGGACGGTTGGGTGTGGTGATAGACACACCTCTTTAGTGTTCTGCTGACATCAACATTCCACATCTGACTATAAACTAACTAAAGCTTAGACTCTGATCCAAGGCTTTGAAAATAGGTCGACTCTAAAAGTCAATAAATTTTAATCTGCATACAATTTTTAGTTTAAATAAATTTAATTACTCATTATGGTTAACGAACAGGGTGTGTGAGCTGGTGTGTCTCACCAGAGACATAAGATGGAAACAAATGCCTCATCTGATGGAAGCTTTAAAGCTTGCCTATTCTTCTTCTTCTTCTTAGTATTATTATATAAGATAATATAATATATGATTCGATATTAGAGTAGATTATAAGATAATAGATTATTATTATTTTATTTTATTTAGCATGAGCAAAACAGCTTCCATGTCTGTGTTGTAGACATTATCCTAATCATTTCATGCTCACAGATATTTGTGCACTTGCAGTATTTTGTTTCCTGGTCGTGACTAAATGCAAATGATCTGTGTCGAGAATGACACTTGTGTGTTTTTAAATAATCAATGAATCCTTTTAAACCATGAGGTTTTTAGACTAGATTATCATGCTGGTCAGAAGCAGGTTTGTGTTTTTGACTGCTGCGGGTGTGGGGAAGGTGATCTCGTGCTGAGTGAAGTGGCTCTCTCGTGTCTCAGCAGTATTGCATGTGTGCATGTGTCAGTACATAGTCGTGTGCGAGGTCTGGACACTTCTGTGTGATATGTTTCCTTGAAAGCCAACACAGATAGATTTGTTACAGTAATGATTGGCTTGAGATCTTCATTGTGGAATGACAGCGTGAAGGTTACAGCGTATTTATTAGCACAGTCAGGCATAAAGACAAGGCCAGTCATGGGTTTGGACTAAAAACAGCAAGTATTACTCATGGCGAGCAGAACCTCAGTTAGTTTACAAACAAACAGTAATCATAGAAGGGTAGAACTGGTGGGGGAAGACTTTGCTGATGCTGAAGTTATTATAAATATAATAAACCCACATTTACTAATGTTTATGTGCTGGTGAGTGTATGATGTGGGGGGAGGGAACGGCTGGAGGTATGATATCTTATCTTACTCATAAAGTTATAAACTATACAGAGAATAGTTGCTCAGTGCTGGTTTTGCACGTTGTTGTCTGTTCTGTTTGTACCGTGTTAGTATTCATCTATTCATTGTTGCATCAAGCACGTGTCACATCCATAAATATATACAAGCTAGATTTAGCCCTATGTGGGCCTGATGTTGAATATTGTTGAAGGTCATAGACCTCCATCATTATCCATGTGGACGGCAGATCCTGGCCTGGTGGAGATGTGCAGCAGTTGAATAAAGAGATTGATGGGTTTTTGTCCTGTTTTGTTATGTTTTTCCCCATTTTATAATAGTGACTGCTGGGATTTGTTTCCTAGGGATTAAGAAAATATGATTTGTGTCATTACAGTATATTCGAACCTTTATTTGTGGGTAGAATGGCAATTTCTATACGCTCTCCATTAGCTATTCAGTTTCATGAATTTTTCATGTTCCATGAGATCACGGTTCTGTATAGTCGCTTTGGTTACCGTCAACAACAACAAAAAATCTATGTAGTATTTAATTGTACAACATTAAAATACATTAAAATGATAACAATCATCATATATTACAATATAAATATTATAACTTTGTATTCATTTCCTTAAACTGGATTGATAATATTCCTGGTATTGTGAAATGACAATAATTAAAAGAAACTGCTGTTATTGTAAAGCAGAGGAATAGATTTTAATTTCTTTCATTTTCATCTTTATTTATTAATGTTTGAGCATTGAATCGTAATCATAAGCAGTATATAAAGTAAGAAAAGCTGTGCATTACATTATACATTACAATGTTAAAAAGCACTGGATAAAACTCGGCTGGTTGTCTCTGGCGTGAATGTGGGCGTGGCTGAAGCGTGCCATATGTGGAGAGGTTAGTTTTACATCCGGTCCTGAGGTCACTTCCCATTTAGAAGCTACTCCTCTGTTATTTTATTTTGATCAGGGTATTATTTCTCCTGTCCTTCTCTGAGAAAATTACAGACTGAATTATTTCCTGGATGCACATGTCGGTCATTTTAAGTGCAGATGTCAGCTTCCCTCGGGGGAAGAAAAACCTTTAACTACTATCCATATTTAGTCTTATAGTGTGCTTAACATTGCCCCTTCACCAGAGATGAAGGATATCAACAAGTCATGAAACAAGAAACTGATGCTTTAAAAACTTTAACATATTTTTTAATTCATCCATTAGGATGTCATGTTGTTAATGGAATATACTCAAATATCTGCTTTGTACAGAACACAACCACTGTAGTTTGTCTACCACAAGAAGATGTGAAAAAGAGACTTTTTTTGTTTGTTTGTTTGTTTGTTTTTGTAAATTGCTGGAGCCTATAATGACTTAATTATTTTTTAAATAAATAAATAAATAAAGAGGATTTTGTTTCATTTAGAATGTATTAAGATCATATGGTTTGGATATACAGAATGAAAAAAAATGTGGCCAAAGCACAACAATATTTTATTAGTCCTTTATTAGACTTTGCATGACTCTATGCCTATAAAACACCCTCATTGTGCTTCCTGATTGCTTATATGGTAACAGTTCCTGTAGCCCGTGTCCAGACGAATATACAGTACATACTGTACAAATAGCTTGTGTCTCCTGGAACCCTGTTTGTTTATCTGGAAAATGCAAATATTCCAGTTTCCCCTGCATCTGTCTGTGTCCGGATCTTTTAATGACTTCTTATTTTCTGATGAACACAGGACACCGGGCCAAAAGCTTAAAGATGCTCGTTTTGCTGGTAATAAACAGAGAATTTCAGACACATCATGCTTGTGCATGCGTGTGTGTGTGTGTCTGAGCGGCTACATAAAGCAATAATTCTTTTTGTCATTTATCTTTAACTTAATAGTTTGGTCACTTGGCCAGTTTATTTTTACATAGACAATGAGTGCTAAATGTGATAATTAGCACAATTTATAACGCAAATGTTACTGTATGTGAAAAAGGCAGTTTTGTTCATGCATCTCACTATTAAACAGTCATAAGCAATTGTAAATAAAATTATGAAAAACTATAACTTTTTTCCTTTGTAACTGCATTGCATAAATGAAAAATTGAAATCCTTAAATATTTATTGCTTTTTTTCTCTCACTCCATTTGTTTTTTCAGAAATGTCTGTAGACATCCATATAATATAATGGCAAAGTTTTTTCAAAGCCACACAGTCTAGTTTCCATGGAAACATAGCATAATTTAGTTAAACATTTCAGTCATAAAAGAGCGGGGAACCTAATCAAAGAGACTCTGAATTCAGAAGGAAATTACAGTAAATATCATATTCATCATTTTCTGTCATTAATGTAGAGTTTATGAATAAAGTATCTTGAAATAGACTTTTACACCAATTTAATATTCATGGTAAAATGTAAGAGATTCTGTCCTAAAGCTAATGAAGCAGACCAGAAGGAAAATGTTCAGGTGTACAAGTGTTCCTAATAAAGTGATCAGTCAGTGTTTATGCACAAATATTCAATTCAATTTTGACATTTTAACATACAGTATGCTGCACTCTTGTGTTGTGAGGTGACAGGTGACATGAAATTGTACAATTCTTCTGTCATGTTGCATTAATGCAAATGGGGGAACCTTGGCATATGAAGAGTAAGATGAAGAAGTTTAAATCAGACCAAAGGCTAGACTGTAATAAACAGCATAGATGAGGCCTGCAGTTGTTCTTGCTCTTAGACTTTTTCAACCACAGAGGATGTGATTAGTTCAGATCAATTTATAACACATTCAGTACTGACACATGCACATAGACAACACTACCTCAACACTGAATCACCAGAGAGACACTTCGGAGCATCAGGCTAGTTTAGATCCAGTTATTTTATTGGATAAGCGGTGGTCCAAGAGCACTGATATTTAGTATAACGGCACTGGTATGCTTCACTCTCTGTATTGCTGGAGTCCATATTCACTACATCACATTGCAATAACAGTTTGTTTTGGTGAAAATGTTCCTACGGGCTGTCAGTCAGTCTGTGGGTTGACATAGCAACACACTAAACTCTATCCAGCAAAGTATTTGACCATATTGAAACATCACTAACAAGTTATATTAGTTTCTTGTCTAAAAAACTGTTGTATGATTTTGTGTGATTTTAATGTCAGCCTCATGCCTGTGGCCAAATCAAGGATGTGGTGATGTTCAGTGCAATACTGCTTGTGCAGTGTTGCTTAATTAGATATTGGGCGAAAGAAACATGCACACTACTGTACTTCCTCTAAAGGCATGACAGTAGAGATACAGAACCACTGTGTTGCAATGATTCACTTCAAACCGCAGACTTCAGATGGTTCCACCATATATATCCTTGTTTAGAATTGTTGCTTTTCTCAAGATACTGAGCTAATCCTAAGCAGTTCCTCCTTCATGCATTTCTTTGTTACAGACAAGAATGGAGCAGCACAGCCAGAGAAATCCGGATGTCCAGTCATCTTCAGAAGAACTGAAAGCAACTACAGAGGCCTCCACTCTTGTTCAAGACTCAGAGAGGTGTTCCTCTGCACCAAGCAGACCATCTACAGCTCCGGCTCGCCCAAAGAGGCCCCAGAGAACCTCCCGGGTCGAATCCACTGACATTTTAAAGCCTGAGGACCCAGAGTGTCCTGAATTTAACCAGGCGAAAGTTGACTCTTCTGCTCTTAACAAGGCCAGTCAACCATTAGGTCCAGCCCAGCAGCTCCGTGATGACCTCCCCTGTAGCCCATCTTCTTTGGCTGGACAGGTCCCACATGTCACGAGGAGCCACATCTCCATGAGAGCAGCCTCGCTTCCTCAGGCCCCGTCCTATAAACCACCTCTCACAGATCCCACTGTTCTCCCTCAGAGGGCGCTCTCTGTAGCCGGCACAGCTGATACAAAGCCTCAGACTGATGACGATTTCAGGTAAGCCACCTTACAATATAATCAAAATGTTAATGCTGTTATGTTTTACACGTCCGCATGGATTTTCTATTGCAAACATGCCAACAGGTGAATTTGGGACTTTTGTAGTTATGGGTATGAACCATAAGATCTTATCTCTGATGTTATGTAAGTAACCTCTTTTTATGCAATGTCACATTACACCACCCCATTGTTAACTATTTTCCTATAAGGTGGCTTCCCGAATATTCCCGAATGTGATCCCTTAACGTGAGTTCTTAACGCAGAATTGTGTATTACGAAACGCATTTTCCCATGGGGAATAAAGACAATCTGTTCCAGCCACCTGGAAATCTTACCAATATTGGCAATTTCCAACAATATAGTTAGATTTTTGCAAATATTTAGAAAAAAACATGTAAGTAAATTAAGCAATATTGACATTTGACAATAGACAAATAAATAAACATTAAACCTCACTTAACCTTAATTTATGATTCCTCTTGGCATAGACTGCTTTAAAAACATAACTGAAAGTGGCTCCATTTTCCTCTTGATGTTCTAGATAATAACTTATATAAAGTACAATAACGGGTAGTTTATAATCAGTTCCTATATGATGCATTGCCCTATCAGTTGTTTTATCCCCACTTTCTCCCTAAATGATGAGGAGATTCCCAATAATATAAGCTGACCATGTTTAAATACAGTAGAAGGCTAACTTTCCATTGTCTTTACGTATACCACTGGTCGCCATTAAATCCTTCTGTCTCTTTGCAAAATCCAGCCAAAATTTGTGTCAAAGCTGGTCTTTCTGTTCATGAGTGTTACCAGAGGTTTGCATCTTAAGGAACGGTCAGGATTTGTGTTCCTAAAGCCGTCTCCTGATTGATTTTTATTATGATTACGCCTTTCTCCTTCATAGTTCTCATGCCTTGGCTAGATTTTGCTGTTTTTTTAGATAAACTGCCCATTCTTTTTTTTTTTTTTTTGCACGTTTAACAGATGTTCTGTTGTGTCTCACTGTATATTTGTGTTATTTCTAGCTGTTGTTTTTTCATGTTTAACTGATATTTAATGAGCACACACATGAACAAAACATTAGAGTTTTTTTAATGTTACATTTTTATGTTTCCACATCTATTAAGTCACAGCATCCATCTATTAGTTATACAATCAACCTCTTTTAAACCCAGCTGTGTCTCAGAGAAGCCCTGCGGATAATAGGAGATATTTATGGATCTTTGATTTCTCTTTCCATTTCTCTGTGTCTCGTCTGCATGTGCACTCAACACACGTCTCCCTTTCTTTCGTGCTCTCCACACGAGTGTTTGAGAACAAGAGGACTTCTCTAGCTGCTGATTAATGATAAGGGTTAATGGACTGAGAACATGCTTTGAGAAATAATGGAAGGAAATTATAGACTATCAAAAGGGAAACTTGATCACCTCTAAAGCATTAACCAAAGGCATTTAGTGATGGAATTTTAAAATGTGTAAAGGTCATACCCTCAAAATGCACACTACCAATTATCTATTATGTAGATGTACTTTATTGTCTTTCATTCTTATGGACGTCTTGTGTTTTTTCTCTCTGCCTCACCAACAGAGTGCACATAATCACATGGAACGTGGGCTCAGCCGTGCCCCCAGATGACATCACTTCCTTGTTGGGGCTAAATGTAGGCGATGGAAATACAGACATGTATATTGTAGGGTAAGAACTGCTCTGCTGGCTGTTTTGAACTTGCTAATCTTGGGCATCAACCTGGCAAAGGTGAATAAACAAATAATGCAAAACACAATGCAAACAAAGAGGATGAACTATTTTGTTAGTCATGCAGACTTTATGGCACGGTTCACTGTATGTGTCTTGTATAAGCCGCCCTGTTGTGTCTCAATTTTTATATGTTAATGGCACATGGTACAGTACAAGCATACAGTACAGTACCATGTTAGATAAGCCATCTATGCTGACAACTTTGCATGTCATTAAGATAATCCTCATGCTGTGCTCAGAATGTAACACTACGTACTTTTCAGTTTGAGTTACATTATAACTGAGTCTCATTTTCAGTAACTCACTCTCTTCATCACCTCTGCTCTTATACCAGATTACAGGAAGTGAACTCCATGATCAATAAACGCCTGAAGGATGTCCTTTTCACAGACCAGTGGAGTGAAGTCTGCATGGATACACTCAGTCGCTTTGGATACGTGTTGGTCAGCAACAACACCACACCCATATGTCTGTTGGCCATGTAGTGTCATTATAGCTTTTAATGCTGCTTGCACACAGAATTAAAGTTCATATAGTTCATATATTAAATGGCTTTTTGACCCAAACATGAAAGCAAGACAAGGTGACTTATTGTCATCCATTAGGATAAACTTTAAAGGAATATATGTTTATAACATTGCATTTTAGATTAATCTCACGTTTAAAATAGGATTGAGGACATGAGAGGTATTTCGTTCAGTTCTGTTTGACCGAATTCAGTATAAATCCTAGTCTATAGATCAATTTTTGATTGTGCTGATCAAAGTTTGTGTGCACACATGCACATATTCCTTCAGGATGGAGTAAAATTGGAAAAGACTAACTTCAGTTTATAAAGTTTATTGTTTGTTGCTCAGCAGGCATAATACAGGTCTTTGCACATTCAAGTCTGTGTGTGCATGCTTTTATTTCAGATACTTTAATTATAATGTACCATCAAGATGTAAAATTGAAGGGTGTGCTTATTCTAAAACCTGTTCTGGTTCTGTTTATGAACAGCCTAGAAATATGCAACATTTGCATTGGCACTTTTATTCTGAACAGCAATAGTAATATTTAATAAAGTAATAACTGACAGCTTGGTGTATTCAAGGCGACCTGCAAGTCTGGATCCATAGGCATTGTTCCACATATTTGCTAATATTTATTCTATTATTTTGTAATTTTATGAACATATTGCATTTCTTCTATTCTGTTACTGTTTAGATCACTGTTAAATGTACACTCACTGGTCAATTTGTTAGGTACACCTGTTCAGCAGTTGTTATCACAAATATCTAGGCAGCCAATCACATGACAGCAAGTAGACGAATTTAGTATTGTAGGTTAAGAAGATCTGCTGAATTTCAAACTGAGCATTATAATGGCGACCGAATGTGGCATGGTTGTTGCTTTCAGTTGGGCTGGTCTGAGTATTTCCGAAACATTTGACCTACAGGGATTTTTACACACAATCATGTCTAGGGTTTATAGAGAATGTTCTGAAAAAGAGAAAATATCCAGGACAGATCTTAGGGCGAAAATGCCTTGTTGATGCTGGGGGTCAGGGAGAATGACCAGGCTGGTTCGAGCTGATAGAAAGGCGACAGTAACTTACATCTTATTACACCTGAGGTTAGGCTAAAGAGCATCTCTGAACACATAAGATACCGAACCTTGAAGCAGATGACAGCAGCAGAAGACCACACTGGGTGCCATTTCCCGTCAGCTAAGAACAGGACATTGAGGTTACAATTTTGGGCTCAACAAAATTGGACAACAGAAAATGTAAAAAACGTTTCCTGGTCTGATGAATCTCGATTTCTGCTGTGACATTTCGATAGTGGGGTCAGAATGTGGCGTGAACAACATGAAAGCAAGGATCCATCCTGTCTTTGGGCCCCTTAGTAGTTGAGCATGGTTTAAACGTCACAGCCTATATGAGTATTGCTGCTGACCGTATCCATCCCTTTATGGCCACAGGATAATGCACCATGTCACAAAGCTAAAATCATCTTAAACTGGTTTGTTAAACATGACAATGAGTTCACTATAATCCAACAGTCTCTACAGTCACCAGATCTCAATCCAAAAGAACATCTTCGGGATGTGGTGGAATGGGAGCTTTATCATATACTGTATATGTGCAACCGACAAACCTGCAGCAACTGTGTAATGCTGTCATGTCAATATGGACCAAAATATCTAATTAATGTCTCCAGCACCTTGTTGAATCTTTGCCTTAAAGAACAGGCGATTCTAAAGTCAAATTGGGTCCAACCCGGTACTAGTAAGGTGTACAAGTGGCCAGTGAGTGTATATATCTGATTGGTCAGGGTGTGTTGATTGTAACAGAAGTATTTGTTTCAAAGTACAACTGAGAGCGGGCCTCCGAGTGGCGCTGGCTCGAACCCCGGGTTACCTCTCACAGCCGGTGGCCTGGAGAGAGCTGATTGGCCGAGCTCTCTCAGAGGGGAGGGATGAGAGGTACTTTGTGCTCCCACATTAATCACGGCTCTACAGCCAATCGGGGTGTCTGTGAGCTCGCGCACGCGGAAGGAGTGGCTAGCGCTTTCCTCCGAGTGTGTTACTCCGTCCCTAATGCGTGAGCAAGCAGTTCGAAAAGATGCGGTCGTCTGGCGTCACGCAGTTCGGAGGAAACACGTGATAGTCTTTGGCCCTCCCGGCTGAGTGATAGTGGTAGCCTTAATGTGGGAGCCCTGTAGTGACGGGGGGGAATACAAATACGAAAGCAAAAGCTCCAGCCACTACATGATGCTGTCATGTCAATGTGGACCAAAATCTTCTAATTGTCTAAACATTTACCTCCATTTTCTCCTCAAAGGTGACATCACAGAGAATGCAGGGTGTACTGCTGCTGGTTTTTGCAAAGTACTACCACTTGCCTTTTATCAGAGGCATACAGACGGAAAACACACGCACTGGGCTGGGAGGAATATGGGTAAGCGATAGTGATACATAAACTCAATTTAATTACATTTGCAGTCATACTGTGTGTTAGGCGACTAGAAGTTCAGAGTAACAGGAGAGCTATGTGTAAATTAATATGGAGTCCACTTTCATTATTTAAGGCTCAGGTACAAAACTATACACCACTTCATGAATACATTCAAATATTATTAATTGGTGTATGTTATTACTAATATTGTCATGATAGTTGCCAGGGATTGCGTTTGGATTCCTCATGGATAGACCCAGCACAAATACTAGAGTAGATCAGAAACTATACTCTGTTATAGAATCTAATAGCACTTTGCTATTTCTTAAAGGCTCAAATTGTTCAGGAATGCAGATTTAATACTTATCATATGCTGATCATGTTGCTGCAGTGAACTACCTGTTTAAAACCAGTCAGATTTGATTTGATGGTAATGTGTAAAAGTTTTGTAAAAGCTGAGTCTTTGTCACAGCTTTTGTCGTATTTACTTTCTCCTATGTAAACTGTTCATGTTCTTCCTTCCAGGGAAATAAGGGTGGAGTAAGTGCTCGGATGAGTGTGTTCGGCCACGCACTATGCTTCCTGAACTGCCACCTGCCGGCTCACATGGAGAACACAGAGAAGCGCATGGATGATTTTGAGAGCATTTTGCAGCAGCAACAGTTTGAAGGTCAAGCTGCCATGGGAGTCCTGGATCATGAGTGAGACACACACACACACGCACACACACACGCACGCACACGCATACACACACACACACACACACGCACGCACACGCATACACACACGCACACGACGCACATGCATACACACACACACGCACACACACACACAGGTTAAATGTTTCAAACGTAAAATGTGCTCTCTGTTGTACATTTGCCAAAAAAAAACAAATTGTTCATATGATTAGGTATAGATTATTTAGATTATTTAGGTATTTAAACTCCTTAACAAGCATGTGAATTTTTGGTTGTAAAAAATTCTAATTCCCTTATTTTCAGTGTTGTTTTCTGGTTTGGGGATCTAAACTTCCGTATAGAGGATTTGGAGATGCACATGGTTAAGGCAGCTATTGATAATAACAAACTTTCCATTCTGTGGGAAAAAGACCAGGTAAGAGACATTCAAGTGAAAATGAAAACTTCCGGCTTTTTTCATTTCTTTTTCAACTTGTGGCAGACGGCATGAAGGAGCTGACCCAATTGTTTCAACCTCTTGAGACCCAAATGTCCTCAAATGAGGATCTGAAATTCTCTTAACTGCATTGTCTGTATTACTGTACCTTGTATGATCCTTATATGTGGACCATTAGGTATAATTCTTTTTTCAAACTTCTTTCTGTTTGAAGACATTGTTTAAGTTCTTAGTTATCAGGTGGTAATAAAGAGAAACCATGAGGAGAAAATGCTATGTACAGTGAAACCTCGGATTGCGAGTAATGCGGTTTGTGAGTGTTCCGCAAGATGAGCAAAGCTTTTTAATAAATGTTAACTTGGAAAACAAACAAGTCTTGGTTTACGAGTACAGAGCACTTGTGCTTCTTGTTTTGATGCCAAGCGTCACGTGATCACAACTGAGCCAATGGTTTTTCTCTATCTAGGGATGCGGAATTGTGGGTAATCGTCTCCCCTGCTGGGTCTTAGTGCTCGTCTCTTTCTGGTATAATCAACATCCATGCGCGCATGTGCTGTTTACTATAACACTTTGACCACGTGTGTGCGCATAAAATATATTTAACTTGTACACACACACACACACATATGTGTTTGTTTGCTTGTGTGTACAGCCTGTGTCTACTGTTTATTATAACACACGTGTGTTAGTGCGTGTAAAGCAAAAGAAAGTCTCGTTAGAGAGGTTAAAGATCCATTTTCTCTCTCCCTCTCTGTATCAGCTTGCACTATGTGCGTGTCATTGGACACCATGCCCCTTCACACACACACCCCTTCTCCCCTCTTCCTCTCGCTTCACACACACACACAGAAACACACGCACAGCGCCTGCACGCATAAATTAAAACACTTAACTGTCTGGATTTATTTTTAACTTTTTTTTTTTTTTAAGATAAAGTGCAGGTTCATTTGTTTTATTTTTACTTTATATTTTGTGTTAATTATTTTTATGCATTAATTTTTTTTTTAACTGTGAGTTTCCGTTATTTCTTATGGGGAAATTCGCTTTGGTTTACGAGTGTTTTGAAATGCAGGTCCAGTCCCGGAATAAAATATGTTCGTAATCCAAGGTTCCACTGTACTCAACAGTACAGTTCAGGTCTCAGGATGCAGTATGTTATATTATAGAGAACAGCCAAGCACTAAGTCATCATCACTTGTTTTTCCATCATCTCATGTGTAAATTATAGATTTAAGTCTATTACAAAATGCTAAAAAATAAAAAAAATAAAAAAATTAAAAATCACCATTTCAGTTACACATTACATTATTTTTTTATCCAGTATCCATCACATAGTCCCTGTGTGACATGTTACTATAGAAACTGCTGAGGTATAATGGTGCTTTTAATTGTTCTGAATAACATAATCTTTGACCACTGAATCTTTGTACTGTAAGCCCAAAAGTGCTACTTCAAGTGATTACTATCACTGTAGAGGCATGTGCATATATTGATATCTTTCCATTCTTTTTTTTTGTTGTCTTATAGTTGAACATGGCCAAAGACACAGAGACTGTACTTGAAGGCTTCCAAGAAGGACCTCTGAAATTCCCTCCTACCTATAAGTTTGATGTGGGAACTAACACATATGATACCAGGTACAGATTAAAGTCTGGATCTTCTAAAGATTTTCCTTTCACAAAATTAGTTCATGCCCACATTCCACCTGGATACTGTAGACTGTAATCATGAACATTGTTCTGAGGTTATTCGAGTATTTCTATTCACCATGTGCTCATGCTACACATCCCATCAGCACAATAAATAATATTTTCCTGTAAAGTACTAAGTTGCAACAGTGCAATTGTCTATCAAGTCGATTTTTGGGGGGTTGCACATCTTCATGGTTTCTAAGTGTGGAACCATTCTCAGTAGTCTCATGTACAGTAGCTTTAGGAAGTTATGTATGTACATTAAGTGCAAACAGGGATTCTGGTGAGAGGAGCTATGACAGCATAATGAAAAGTGAAAGCCAGAAGGAAACAGACATTAGAGAGCCCTGGGACATATAGTGGCCAGCTACTCCATCATTAGGAAACCTGAGTTGGGTTGAGCAATAGCATTTGTTTGATAGAATTCTCTATCCTGGTGATCTCTCTTAATCTCTGTGTCATATTAGGGTAAGAAAATCAGATTGGAGGAACTTCAGGCTGGTCATGTGAATGTCTGAGTTCCAAACACTAACTGGAAGTTTATCCCACAACTGTGAGGCTTTGGCAGAGAAAGGCATAACCCTGCTGTTGTCTTTATACAAGGTGCCACATGATATATATAGCACCTTTTGATTGAACTGGGAATAAAGTGTGCTATAATACCTCCTATAATGGTGACAGTGTGCCCATGTGTCAGAAAATCTCTGCCGCATGAGATTTCTATTCCCTTCTCAGAGAAATTATCAGTGACAGGTTGTAAGACATTGACATCCAGTGACATTTCAAATGGAGGTACTACAAGCAAGAATTTAGTTTTTCTAATAAAGTTTGATGAAGAGCTTAATTCCATCTTCCATCCAACCAAATTTCTAGAATTTAAAAGTTTCCTTCAAATTACCAGCAAATTACCAATTTGTCAAACATTCATATTTTTCCTAGTGGGAAGAAGCGTAAGCCAGCATGGACTGATCGCATTCTTTGGCGTATGAGGCCGATGGCTCCAGCAACCAATGTGTCCAAGCGTAGCTCAATGTCAGGCCTCACCAGTGGCACTCGGGTCACACAGCACTTTTACCGCAGTCACATGGAGTATACTGTCAGTGACCACAAGCCGGTCTCCTCCATATTCACCCTGCAGGTAAAAAGCCATAGATGAGATAAATAAGGAAAGCTGGGGTTCATTCTATCAGAACTGTGTATCACTGTAATATACACTGGTCTCCACAGTTTCCGTATAAGGTGGATATGTCATTGGTAACGCTCATTGTAGAGGATGAATGGAGGGAAGTGACTGATGCTGTGGCAAAATTTAAGGTGGCACCCAATTACTCCAGAAGTTCCTGGGACTGGATTGGACTTTATAAGGTTTGTCTTAAAAGGAAATTGTTTTACTATTTATATATATACAGTGGTGTGAAAAACTATTTGCCCCCCTCCTGATTTCTTATTCTTTTGCATGTTTGTCACACAAAATGTTTCTGATCATCAAACACATTTAACTATTAGTCAAAGATAACACAAGTAAACACAAAATGCAGTTTTTAAATGAGGGGTTTTATTATTTAGGGAGAAAAAAAATCCAAACCTACATGGCCCTGTGTGAAAAAGTAATTGCCCCCTGAACCTAATAACTGGTTGGGCCACCCTTAGCAGCAATAACTGCAATCAAGCGTTTGCGATAACTTGCAACGAGTCTTTTACAGTGCTCTGGAGGAATTTTGGCCCACTCATCTTTGCAGAATTGTTGTAATTCAGCTTTATTTGAGGGTTTTCTAGCATGAACCGCCTTTTTAAGGTCATGCCACAACATCTCAATAGGATTCAGGTCAGGACTTTGACTAGGCCACTCCAAAGTCTTCATTTTGTTTTTCTTCAGCCATTCAGAGGTGGATTTGCTGGTGTGTTTTGGGTCATTGTCCTGCTGCAGCACCCAAGATCGCTTCAGCTTGAGTTGACGAACAGATGGCCGCACATTCTCCTTCAGGATTTTTTGGTAGACAGTAGAATTCATGGTTCCATCCATCACAGCAAGCCTTCCAGGTCCTGAAGCAGCAAAACAACCCCAGACCATAACACTACCACCACCATATTTTACTGTTGGTATGATGTTCTTTTTCTGAAATGCTGTGTTACTTTTACGCCAGATGTAACGGGACACGCACCTTCCAAAAAGTTCAGCTTTTGTCTCGTCGGTCCACAAGGTATTTTCCCAAAAGTCTTGGCAATCATTGAGATGTTTTTTAGCAAAATTGAGACGAGCCTTAATGTTCTTTTTGCTTAAAAGTGGTTTGCGCCTTGGAAATCTGCCATGCAGGCCGTTTTTGCCCAGTCTCTTTCTTATGGTGGAGTCGTGAACACTGACCTTAATTGAGGCAAGTGAGGCCTGCAGTTCTTTAGATGTTGTCCTGGGGTCTTTTGTGGCCTCTCGGATGAGTTGTCTCTGCGCTCTTGGGGTTATTTTGGTCGGCCGGCCACTCCTGGGAAGGTTCACCACTGTTCCATGTTTTTGCCATTTGTGGATAATGGCTCTCACTGTGGTTCGCTGGAGTCCCAAAGCTTTAGAAATGGCTTTATAACCTTTACCAGACTGATAGATCTCAATTACTTTTGTTCTCATTTGTTCCTGAATTTCTTTGGATCTTGGCATGATGTCTAGCTTTTGAGGTGCTTTTGGTCTACTTCTCTGTGTCAGGTAGCTCCTATTTAAGTGATTTCTTGATTGAAACAGGTGTGGCAGTAATCAGGCCTGGCGGTAACTACAGAAATTGAACTCAGGTGCGATAAACCACAGTTAAGTTAGTTTTTAACAAGGGGGGCAATCACTTTTTCACACAGGGCCATGTAGATTTGGAGTTTTTTTTCTCCCTTAATAACATAAACCTTCATTTAAAAACTGCATTTTGTGTTCAATTATGTTATCTTTGACTAATAGTTAACGGTTTTTGATGAGCAGAAACATTTAAGTGTGACAAACATGCAAAAGAATAAGAAATCAGGAAGGGGGCAAATAGTTTTTCACACCACTGTATATATATATATATATATATATATATTTTTTTTTTTTTTTTTTTTTTTTTTTTTTTACACATTACACATTACACATTTTTACACATTTATGAAGCTAATATAAGACATTTTCTAATCTAATATAAGACATATTTACCTGGAAAATGCGTTTATAAATGAACCTGAGTTGGAAACTGGAATATGTGAGTAGCTCAGACATTATTAAATATTCACCTGCAGTCATGTGTAAAAGTTAGTGCCCCATCTTTTAATTCTATGTTTTTAATGTCAAAGCATGAGTAAAATCCTCTGATCATAATAGCAGGTCTTAGTATTAGGCAAATACAACCTCAGACGAATAACATATAACTTAAAAAATCATTTTGGCAGCACTAAGGACCCCTTACTGCTTCCACAGAATTTAAGAGGCTTAGTTTGTGGCAAGGTGCTGCTAAACATCCGCCCTTGATTAATTGATCATCGGCAGGTGTGCATACAATAAAGTCTGCAATAAAGTCGAAGTTTGCTGTTCTGGAGCATTCATTTACTATGTATTTGTAATTTTTTAAAATAGTTTTTACACAAAAACATTCCTCCTTAAAAGAGGAGACACTAACTTTTACACATGCATCCATTATGTGATGCATATCTTGAGAATGTTTTCTTGGCTTTAATAAAGTCATGAGCAGGCAGAACTAAAAGCATAAGCCAACCAATAGTAATTAAATTATGCCAAATGTGGTATTGGGGTGTGGTAACACTTTTGTCATTTTTGTAATTTTCAACGATGAATAGGTGATGAAATGTAAAATATAAGCGCAGTAAAATTAGCAGCATTTATATCCATTGTTTTTTTGTTTAGTTTTTTAATGAAATCCTTTTTTCCAGGTTGGATTCAAACACCATAAAGACTATGTAGCTTACACTTGGGCTAAACAGGAAGAGTCAGATTACCTGAGACAGGAGCACCATGTAAGACATGAATCCACAAACACAGACCATCATGAAGAAGAACTTACAGAAGTTTTAGTAAAGAATGAAGACAAAATGGCCACAAACTGATCAGCTGTTTTAAATTCCCACCTTGTAGGTTACCTTTGCAGAGGAGGAGTTACCAAAAGAGCCTGGTGACTATATTTTGGGCTACTATAGCAACAATATGAACTCCATTGTGGGTGTTACTGAGCCCTTCCAGGTAACTCTTTTTCCTTAATAAATTACACAAATGGAAAAAAAAAAGTTTTGACAATGCTTTGTTAATATGCAGTAATTAGAAGTTAGTTTTTTAAATAATTTGATAGTTATTTATGCAGAATAAATGTCTCATTATCATAGAGAAATAACTAAGATTTTTCATTTAATACAATTCTGAAAACTGTATTCTGGAGGGCTGTTCAAGTCAAACTGGGACCCCTAAAAAATGTCTTTCAAAAAAAAGCTATAAAATTGATTGACATTTATAAAAGACACTTAAATGTTTTAAAGAAGGCAATACTGTACATCTGTGAATGAGGATCCCAATCCCGTTCAAGGTGACCCGCAGCCCATTATAGTCATTCTGTGAACATTCTGAAAGCAGAATTCCTGATCCTTGAAAATCAATCGATAACTTTTCGCCAAAATGAGACGCATCTGTCTGTGGGAACTGTATATACAATCATTTCATTTGCATATTACAGGTACTTGTTTGGGAATTATTGCTACATCCATATTCAAGGGGGTTGACAATGGGTTAAGTTAGTGTGGCATTAACAGTTCTGTACTATTTATTCACACATTTTGTGGTGCTCATATATAATCTACCAAACTAAGGATTGCCCTTAATACTTAATAATGTAAATCCTTTGTATTCAATCACTGCCTGAAGTCTGGAGCCCATATACACAACAAAATGCTAAGTTTCCTTCCTCTAGCACTTTTCCGGGACTTTACTTTAGCTGCTGTCATTATTCCATTTTTTATGATTAAAAAATATATATAATAATAATAATAATAATAATAATAATCTTGAATGATTAATTGAATCAAACATTCTTGAATCTTGAATGATTAATTCCATGCTTTTGTCACATCCCTTGAATTAAAGCTGAAAGTCTTGACTTTGCTCAAATTTTGAGTGTTTCATTTCAAATTGAATGTGGTGGAGTCCAAATGCCAAAAAACTTTGTTCCAGAATTTATGAACCTGACTGTTTAGATCTACATAGAATTAATAAATATGTAATAAGGCTATGTAATAAGTGAATAGGTGCATAAAATTATAATATCACCCTGACTTATTTGACAAGATATTTAATGTCACATGGATGAGTAAAAACCCTCACAGTCAAAATTTACAGTGGCGTATATTTATTTATTTATTTATTTATTTTATTTGAGAAAAAAAGAAGGGACAATACATATTAATGAACATTTTCACAAATGTAAATATGTCAGATTATAGCCTAAGGCTAATTTCCATCTGCAGTCCCCCTGGCAGGTTGGTGTTACACACAAATTAATAAATACATACAGAGCCATATATACAGTCTATATACAGAGAAACAAAGACAAAAACAGTGATCACATCATCATAACAAACAATAACAACAAGAGTGAACAACAAAGGACAAAATAGAAAACCAAAAAACATCAACTGTATTACACACACCAGATTTACACATGCTCTCACTGATCTGGTATTGCACTGACCCAAATTACACCATTCTATATTACACTAACCCGCATTACACTAACCCTTATTAAACAACCCATATTAAACTGTCTCTAATTGCACAACCCGTACTACATTAATAATTGCATTCCTTTTTTATAATCCACTAACTCTGTCTTACGTCTAAACATGCGTATATAAACGTCTATAAATTACGTATATAATTTGCTCCTTTAATTCCTCTGCAGATTCAGTTGCCATCACCCAGCACGACTGGTCTCAGTGCCTCTGACAGCTCAGATTTTAGCTCTGATGACGAGGTCAAGAAGGGCAGCAGTAGCAGCAGTAGTCGCAGTGCCACACCCACTGGGCAAGAAGGAAACTCCCACAAACCCCGTTCCAGACACGACTCATCACATTCCACTTCTAGTTCTAAGGGTGGCAGCCCCGTTAAAACAAGGGACTCCTCTGCTGATCGAGACTCAGGGAAAAACAGCGGAAAGCCAAAAATGCCTTGAATGGGCTAAGTGACATTCTGGAAATGACATTGAGATGTAATGCAGGAGCTTATCATGATGTTATTTGTTACTTGAAGTCTTAAATGTGGCAGGACAAAGTTATTTCTTTAGTAGCACTCTCTCCTAAGAATTAGGAAAGTGGAGTGAATCTAAATCTTTGTCTCTTTAGCAGTAAACTAAATTCATGCCATAGATCATTCTCCACTTTTTCCTTTTTTCTCTATTTCAATCAGATCCAAAGAGAATGATTAAATTCTCAGACTTTAATAAAGAGTAAAGCACAATAGTTAAACATATTTTAAAATGATACATAAGGAGCATTTGGTCTTTACTGTTTCCAGTGTAATAACTTTTGTAGATTCAATCTGTAACAGTGTTTGCTGAGGGCATCACAGCCTTTCCTAAAGCTCTGTGAAATGGTCAGGTTTCTTTCACTAATTAAAATGCCTTTCCTGACCACAGCACTACTGATAAGAGTGCTTTAGTGGTAGCACACATCCGCCGGTTCTTGGAAATCCAAGATGATTGGAAATCAGTAAACTGACAGGACTCATCTGATTTGATTCTTGTATTTACAGGCTGAACAGCAGACTGTATGCTTCATGTCAGGAGAGAGCGACCCAGGTTTATTTCCATTATAGCAAACGTGTACAGATATTAGAACATGATTCTGTTAAATGTGATACAGGTCCTTCTGTGCACTTACCGACTCTCCCATGCGAATTGTGCAGCACTGGAATCATGTCATTCATCCTTTGCACAGTTCCTGTACAGTGCTGTAGTGTTCCTGTTACAGTAGATGTCTGAAAGTCAAACCTTGACAAAAAAATCTGAAGACATGTTCTTCTCCTACTCTCAAGAATCCAATAATAAAATAAATGTGATGTCACTTGGTAATTTAAGGGTACTGTTTAAGCATAAGCTTAATATAGATGACTATAGATTAGGGAATGATTTTGAGAAAATAAATTATCTGTGAACATGGGAAAAAACATACGTCCTAAATAAATGATACAATGATATAAGAGTTAATTTACTTAGATGTGTGGAAGAATGTCAGAGTTTTTGTGCCTGGTTAGATTTAAATATCAAACAGTACTACAGTACATCACTGCTGTAATTATAATTGTGGAGATTCTGTAAATGTGCCGTCTGGTATTTTCTAGAATTTGTCCTGTTTGGCGAAGATCTCCTCTCTCTCGCTCTCTCTCTTGATCTCTCGATAGTTCCAGTGATTAGCAGTACACAGTGGTGATTTCAGTAGCTGTAGTCCAGTAGCTGGTAAATCTCAGTGCACCAGTTAGGACCGGGAGAACTATTTTACACAGTGTGCTACTTAAGTGTAAGAGTGTGTTTATGTCTATACGTGGGTGACATAAATGTGTATATGTATATGTATGTGACGGTATGTCATGGAAACAAATTGTGCTCAGATTTCTTGAAATACTTAAGAAAATTTGTAGATGACCCTTAATCTTTAAGGTGAGCTAAAAGGAGCAGGATGGAAGTGTAGTTTTATGAGGGTTTTTTTTTTATTATTTCAAACTACTGTAAAAATAAAAATTATGTTGAAAAAGTTAAATAATCAAAGCCATTTGCACATAACAGTGATATACTGTAGTCTACTGTCAGATCTATTTGAGGTAGTGATCCATATTACACTTAGCCCGATATGATTTTTTTTTTGTTTGTTTGTTTTTTTAGTTACAGTGTTAATTTTTCACTTGCTAAAAAATTAATGGTTTAATTCCCCTAGTGAAATAATTCAATTCAGTTATGGTTCACATGACATTTCTAATTTAAGACACATTCTAAAGTAATTTGGAAGAGCTGGATTACAGCTAGGCAGATCCTAGCCTGTGGGCTGTTCACTGGATGCCCCTGCTCTGGGTAGAAGTAGTGGCAGCTGTATGGTAATGTAGCTTTTTGCAGATTTTTATAATTCTAACAATCGTCCTCCTGAGAGCAGCAAAACAATTTGGGCTGGAACTATTTTACTTTTTTTATTAAAAGGCAGAAAAAAAACAATGCTGCCTCCTAAACAATGCTATTGTAATATTTCTGTACTTGGATGCTGAAAACAGGACAGGCCGGGTCAGAATTATGATTAAGGGTCAGGTGTAGATCTTTATTGTGTCTGCACAATAGCCCTGACTCTCTCCTTAAGATAAGCTGTGGAATCAGTCTCAATGGAAGTTGTTTATTGCTTATGAACTGACAATCAATGCCAAATAAAAAAAATATTATAATAGTGTTCATATAATGTGATTATTGTATGTATATGTGTATTATTTCTATTTTTATTACATTATATGTACTATCTGCTGGTCAGTGTCTTGAAGGCATTATAAATAGGAAGTTTTAATTAAAAATAAAAAATGCTTCTTCTTTTTTTTTGTAAATTGCAGCAATTATCAATATTTACACTGGGGGAAAAATATTAGTTTTTCTTTTCTACTTGCATATCTTATGTTGATGTTGGGTCCTGTTTATTCTGTAATTGACCTTTAATGAAGTTGTGTAATAAAGAGATTTAAGTCCTTTACAGATTAGCATATTTAACTGAAGAAGAGTAATTTATGAAGGAAGCCTTTTGGCTGCTGTTGTCATACACTAGTGCCCGTAAGAAAATAAATCATTGTTAATGTGAAATCATTTTCGTCCTTGTGTTTTCAGATGTTTAAAAAAAAAGATATGTAAGAAGCAGTGACTAATCTTGCAAATGTACCCAAGTTAATAAGTTAGTAGATGCCATGCTGGCTCTGGACTTTTGGGGGGTTGCAAGCAATATTTATATAAATAAATAAACAGCTATATTTCCCCACCAGAATGGCAGTTTTGCCTCAGCATTGTCACCACATGGGGTTCAGATAGTGAACTGCACAACACTGCATTTGTATCTGGTATTCTCTACAAAATAAGTAAGGAATAATACACTTTAGGGCTGCTGTTATAGGCAAATAATATTCGCTAATGAGTTTGGTGTAATGCTGCCCAATGTGTAGTAATCACACTGTTATAGAAAATGAATGAACCAAATTAGTACAGTATGAACCAAATTAGTACAATTCTGCATGAAAATTTAAGAGCTTAATTAATGGAACTTTACAAAAATCCCTCCTGCATACACAAATTTGCACATTTTGACAAAATCTTTGGGGCGGCACGGTGGTGTAGTGGTTAGCACTGTCGCTTGCACCACCAGGGTCCGGGTTCGATTCCCGGGGCAGGCTCGATTCCCGTCTCTGTGTGCATGGAGTTTGCATGTTCTCCCCGTGCTTGGTGGGTTTCCTCCGGGTACTCCGGTTTCCTCCCACACTCCAAAGACATGTAGGTTAGGTTAATTGACATTCCAAATTGGCCATAGTGTAGGAATGAGTGTGTGTGCCCTGCGATGGATTGGCACCCTGCCCTTGTGCCCTAAGTTTCCTGGGATAGGCCCCCGCGATATATATATATATAAGGATAAAGCGGTACAGAAAATGAATGAATGAATGACAAAATCTTGGATCTACTGATTATAGTATACAAAAAATCTACCAATCAGCCATAACATCACAATCTTTATGTCCACTTACTGTAGGTTTTAGGATCTCTTGTACCAGAGGAGCAGCTCTGGTTTTCCTATTTTATGTTCTAGCTCCTAGTTGGTGCTCCTTCTTCTTGATGTCTGTACATCCAGTCGAGTCGCTGGTAATCTTTAAATGTCCAGTGTCTGAGGTAAAAAGACCTCTCTGTTTCTTAGGTGTTTGGTGTACCCCCAGCTCCAGTAAACAATTTAAAAACTAAAATATTTCCCAACAGTGTTTGTCTGATGGTACTTCTCGTCCATGTGAATCAGTATAACTTTTAGTTATTATCTGCTAAGAGATCCATATTGCCCTGAATGCCTACAATAAAATCTTGATTATTGATGTAACACTTTTAGAGTTCATCCGATTAAAACTGGATATACATGAACACTGAGCTCAATTCAACAATCCATGTGTTAATTCAACACTGGGAATTTTGCTGTTTCATCAACAATTTTAATTCAATGTGTGACCAGAAATGGTTTGCACTTCATCCTCTCGCCTTTCATACACACTTTGACACAAGAGGCCTTACATAATTTGTGGGGCTCCATGTAACTTGTGTAACACTTATTTAGGGCCCTACAGCTTTGTGCATGGTGCTCTGTGATGAACCACACATGGCAGGGAGCTACAGTATGCAGGAAACCTACAGTATGCATATAAGAAGAAGATAAAAACCTCAGATCAGGATCAAACATGGAAGATTTGTAATGTATCCATGTGCAGGGTTGCACATGGATTTAAGCAAAACACCACAAACACCACACCATACAATGCCACCACTAGAGGGACACATTAGACTACAGAAAGCAGAGAGGACATGTCAGCTGTCCAATTATAGGCCATTACTGTATCAAACTTCCCCTCTATCTCACAGGTGCTAGAAAATGTTGTAGCACAGCAAGTATGATCATCCTACCTTGGAATAATATTCATAAAACATGTCAGTCGTTATTTAGGCCTCATCATAACACAGAGACAGTGCTGGTTATAGTAGTAAATGATCTACTACTGATCTCTGCTCAGGGTTGTGTGTCATTGCTTGTGCGTCTTGAACTTTTGACACGTTATAATACTATTCTCTTGATAAATTATAAAATGTTGTTAAATTTAATAAAATGATGGCTCAGCTCTAACTTTCCTGATTTCTATTAGTTTGTAAATGTAATTGTGAATTTTCTATGGTTCTTAAAGGTTCTGTTATGGTAAAATTAAGGTTCTGTTCTAGGCCCATTGCTTTTTTCTCCATATACAGTATGTTTCCTCTAGGTAACTGCTGATGTCAAAGTAATGTTTCAGCAAAGCCAGATGAGAGACACCAGCTCAGTAGTACTCATAGAATAGCTACTTTGCTACTGTAAAGCAGCTAGAAATGAATTTTCTAATTATATAGTAATTCTCAATTTCCTTATTCTGGCTTGTGTGCAAAATAGTTTTTTTTTTTTTATTTATTCTTTTCGGGCAATTTCAGTCGCAAGAAAAAACTCACAGAAAAACATGTGCAGCAATATAAGACCTTGGTGTGACCATTGATTCCAGTCTTTCAATTAAAGCTCATGTAAATAATATTACCAAGGTATTCTTCCATAGTAAAATATATTTCCAAGATAAACAATATAACGTCGGTACGTGATGCATAAAAACTAGACCATGCTTTTATTACCTCTAGGTTGGATTACTCTAAGGCCTCACTGTCTGTATGTTGATGGGTTCTTCACCAGAACCACATGTGACCACATCACCCCTAACATATGTACATTGCAATTTTTATAATGAATCTAAAATACTACTGTTAACCTATAAAGCACCTCTGTACCTGAGTGAACTGCTGTTATATGTTTTGCAATACCTTTTTAAAAAAACTGGATGGTATACAACAATAGAGTGTTACAGTATGTGAACTGACCCTCTCATGCGTTAACTCAGGCCTGTTGATGGTGGAATGGGTGGCTGCTTTATGTCCCAGGGTGCCCTCATATCTGTTTTTCTTTAGGAAAAGTTTAGGAAAAGGAACAGAAACAAACAACTAGAATATTACTGTAAAAAAATCCTTAACAAGCTTAGTATGTGAATGATTAATTAAATAAATCTGTACTAAAAATATTATACATAGAATTTCGTTTACTGCTTATGACCCTGGCTGCAAACAGAAATTTTTGTTGAATTAGCAATATGCAGTATTTCTGATTGACTCTTTATGCTCCTTCAGGCATTTCTGTCAGCAATCTAGTACAATGCAGTGAATGCTTTTATAGCATTTTTCCTAGCAAGATTACCTCACATTTAAACACATGCTGAGAACAAATAGACTTATCTAAAAGACTTACTGTGGATAGTGTACTGTATGTTGGACAAAGGTAGACAAAGTTGACTGAATACTGGGTATCATGTAAATCATAGCTTGTGTGCATGCAGGGCACAGATAAGACAAAGATTATATTATATAGCAGCTGTTTCATTACATCTGTACCATTTTATCTACAAATACAGAATACTCAATTCGCTGAGAGTCACTTTGGGAATTATTTGGAACACAGAAACCTTCAGGGATGGAACTGATTTTTCTCACATAACTCAATTTTTGTTTTTCACAAAAAGGTGAAAATCACATGTTCCCATCCTTAGGCAAAATTATCTATTGTGTAATTCAATCAAAAGCTAATTACAAGACCTGTCCTTTTACAGAGGACAGACCATATCTACTGTAAAATGGATACTTCATATAATTTTATTTATACACACTTATTTATTTACACACTGCAGAAGAAATGATCATCAGGGCTCATGGTTGTCAAACCCAGATGTCTGAGGGGGATTGTCCAAAATTTCCTTTTTGTAATTTGCTAAACTTTGTAAAAACTACCCTATTTGCTATGTCTTTCATATTATTAATATTATTATTATTAAAATTTTACTTTATGTGTATACTGTATATAATGTAAGTAAGACCATAATGGTGTAAGACCATTTATACAATTATAAAAGTGGTTAAAAAAAATAGACAATGGGAAAACTTTTCATGGCTTTCTTTTCACTACAGTAAGTTAATCAAGGGACATTCTTCAATGTTAATCCTTCACTCTTGCATCCTCACCAAACACACACACCCTGAGGCTTTCAAGAAAAGTTGTATGTGTGATTGTACAATTATTGTGATTATATAAATTATACTAATTACTGTTAATGAATAAATGATACTGGTTATTGTCTAGTGGTTTTTACAAACTGCCCAATTAGAACAAGGACTCAGCAATGTACTGTACTTTGAACAAAATGATTTAAAATGATTTCTTGTAAAGAGCCCACATCACCATTAAATCAATCTGAATGACTTCAGAAGAATCTTCAATTGCATTTGGGTTGATAGGAATGCATTTGTATATGTGTGTCTATTTTACTGTAACCGGCACAATAAACAAAAACTATTAACCTAAAGTTGCAAAGCAGTGTTAACTTCTATTGCATGGCATGTAACAGTTTTCCAGTACTGAAAATGAGTCAACAATATATATTAAATGCAATATCTGCAAGCTAGTATACATCATAGATTTTAAAAACACAATGTCACCTCACCCATAGGTTTTCTGAGGAACGGTTTTAAAGCTCCACAGTAGGAGCTAGCAGTTTGACACTCATATCGGCCACACCCAAAACAATAAATTTTTACATTAAACAACAAATGTACTTCTCATTTAAATGCACAAATAACTACATACCTTTGAAATTTCAGAGATTTGACGAAAATAGCTTAAAGAAAATAATTTTTTCCTAATGTACCATACAGAACAGCAAGAAATCTTAGATCCACAGACCAGTTACTCCTTTCTGTCCCAAGGTCTAGATTAAAGCTCAGATGTGACCGAGCGTTTGTTGTTGCTGCGCCTAAATTATGGAATGGTTTACCGTTGAATATTAGAGCAGCACTTACATTAGAAACTTTCAAATCCAGACTGAAAGCTCACTTCTTTTCCTTGGCTTTTACACCTGGCTGAGACATAACCCTCTTAATGTCAAGATGGACTAACCTGAGGTGACCAGAAGACGTAGCTTTAGCGGTTAGCCCAATGTAGCGTGGAGGATAAACCCAAACACGGAAAGAAGCGAGTAGGCAGGATAGCCACGCGATTTAGTCTAAGGACTCTCACAAAAACGGAGCAAGGGAAAAACACAAATTTAACCCACGTCCTAAAGATACACACACAATAGCAAAAGACAACGGAACCAACATGTGAGTACTCACGGTTTGCTGAAACGACAACTGGAGCTGACATGGGCCGAACTCAATGACTGAGCGGTAAGCTATCGTTTATTTACCTCTTTTATACTTCCTGGTTTTGCGCCCGTCTTACTTCCGGGTCCTAGTGCCGGGCGCAGATTGAGTGTGTATGACAGTACCCCCCTGTCCAGGACTGGCTCCTGACGGTCCTGGGGTGGAGGATACCCTGTGACGGTAGTCCCGAATTAGCTGAGGGTCGAGAATGAACCGGGCCGGGATCCAAGATCGCTCCTCGGGGCCATAGCCCTCCCAGTCCACCAGGTATTGCGTACCTTTGCCCCGAGGGCGCGAATCGAGGATTCGGCGCACGGTGTAGGCGGGACCGCCGTCGATGATCCGGGGAGGAGGAGCTGGGGGGGTGGGTGGAATCATTGGTGAGGTGATGAAGGGTTTGAATTGGGACAGGTGGAATACTGGGTGAATCCGGAGCGCCGCAGGCAGCTGGTGCCGGTAGGTGACAGGGTTGATTCTGTGGGTGATGCGGTATGGTCCGATGAACCTGGGGGAGAGCTTTTTGGACTCGGTGTGAAGGTGGAGGTTTTTTGAGGAAAGCCATACCTTGTCACCTACATGGTACAGTCGTCCCGGGGGATGTCGACGGCGGTGTTGGTGAGTGTAACGGATGTTGGCACGTTGAATGGCCCGGTTGGTCGTGATCCAGAGCCGCCGACATCTGCGGACCAACTGTTGGGCCGACGGTACATCAACCTCCGGTTCTGGGTGGTTGAACACGGAAGGTTGGAAACCGTGACATACCTCAAATGGGCTTAGGTTGGTGGCTGAGGAGATGTGAAGGTTATGTGATAACTCAGCCCAGATGAGGTAGCGGGCCCAGGAGCGCTGCCGGTCCGCCACGAAACATCTCAGATAGCGCTCCAGTTGTTGGTTGGTCCGCTCCGTCTGACCGTTAGTCTGTGGGTGGTATCCGGAGGACAGACTGCAGGTGGAGTCGATCAGACGGCAGAAGGCCTTCCAGAACCGGGCTGTGAACTGGGGCCCTCTGTCCGAGACGATGTCCTTGGGGAACCCATGCAGACGGACTACGTGCTCTAATATCAACTCTGCTGTCTCCTTAGCTGACGGGAGTCCGGCGAGAGCCACCAGATGCACGGTTTTAGAGAACCGATCCACGATTGTGAGGATGGTATCCTTTCCTTTGGAGGCCGGCAGGCCCGTGATGAAGTCGACGGCGATGTGCGTCCAGGGCCGTCGAGGAACTGGAAGTGGCTGTAGTTCTCCTGGGGTTGGTTGATTGGAGCTTTTGGCCCTGGCGCACACGGGGCATGCCTGAACGAACTCTCGGACGTCCCTCGTCATGGACGGCCACCAGAAGTCGCGCTGAAGGAATTGGAGGGATCGCCGGGTGCCCGGATGTCCTGAGATGGGTGATGAGTGCCCCCATTGGAGGACCTCTGGTCTTATCACCTCGGGCACGAAGAGTCGTCCAGGTGGCACACCTGCCGGTTCGGTCTCTGTACCTTGTGCCTGGCGGACTCTCGTTTCCAGGTCCAGTTGGAGGGGGGCGATGATCCTGGAGGATGGAAGAGCCGACGCGGGGTCCGCCCGGGGGAGGTCCACCTCTAGCTGTCGTGAGAGGGCGTCTGCCTTGGTGTTTTTGGACCCCGGGCGGTATGAGAGGTGAAAGTTGTAACTTTCAAAAAAGAGAGCCCACCGCGCCTGTCGTGGGTTTAATTGTCTAATTGTCTTTATGGTGATGAGGTTTTGATGGTCTGTCCAGATTATGAATGGCTCGCTGACGCCCTGGAGCCAGTGACGCCATTCCTCCAGAGCCCACTTTATGGCCAGCAGTTCGCGGTTCCCTACTCCGTATCGCTGCTGAATGGGATTAAATTTTCTGGAGAAAAAGCTACATGGGTGTAGCTTTTGATCTGGACCTCGTTGTGAGAGGATAGCCCCAGCGCCCACATCTGAAGCATCCACCTCTACAACGAATGGTTGACTGACATCTGGATGGTGGAGAATCGGTGCAGTGGTGAAACGGTGACACAGTGACCGGAAGGCAGATATGGCGGCCGGGTTGAGGTGAAACGGAAGGGGTGAAGGATGGGTCAGGATGGTTAGGGGGGCGGCAACTGTACTGTAGCCCCGGATAAAGCGACGATAGAAGTTCGCAAACCCGAGAAACCGTTGAAGCTGCTTAAAGGTCTTGGGTAGGGGCCAATGACGCACAACCTCTAGCTTCTGCGGGTCCATGGCCACACCCTGGGGCGAGATGACAAAACCCAGGAACGTGGTGGAGCGCTCGTGAAAAGCGCACTTTTCCAACTTACAGTACAGTTGGTGGGCGAGTAATCTCTTGAGAACCGCCCTGACGTGCTGGGTGTGTTCTTCCATAGTGCTTGAGTAGATTAAAATATCATCCAGGTAAGCGAATGCCCACCGGCCGAGCATGTCACGAAGGACATCGTTGATCAGATGTTGAAATGCGGCGGGGGCATTGCACAGTCCAAACGGCATGACGAGGGTTTCATAGTGTCCGGTGGGTGTGATGAAAGCCGTCTTCCACTCATCGCCCTCTCTGATGCGCATCAAGTTGTAGGCGCTCCGGAGGTCCAACTTCGTAAAGATGGTGGTGCCAGAGAGAGCGTCCAGGGCTGAGTTGGTAAGAGGCAGAGGATGTCGGTTTTTGACGGTGATGTTGTTGAGCCCCCGATAGTCGACACAGGGGCGAAGTTCACCGCCTTTTTTCTTCACGAAGAAGAACCCCGCGGCTGCAGGTGAGGAGGATGGTCTGATGGTGCCTTGGCGTAGGGCGTTGGTGACGTATTCCTCCATCACCTTAGTCTCGGTGGAGGTGAGCGAATAGAGGTGGCCGCGGGGTGGAACCATACCAGGTTGGAGGTCAATGGCGAGGTCGTAGGGGCGATGAGGAGGAAGATGGGTGGCTCGTCGTTTACAGAAGACCTCCGCCAGGTCCCGATATGGCTCGGGGACAGCGTTGGTGTCGACGTCGGGGGCCTCGGACTCCCTAGAGCACGTCCCAGCCGCTGCCCGTAGGCATAGTTCGTTGCAGGTCGCGCCCCACTGGAGGATCCGATTTTGGGTCCAGGAGATTAGAGGGTCGTGTTGGAGCAGCCAGGGGTGGCCAAGAATGATGGGAGGTGACGAGATGGGGGTGACGAAAAATCTGAGTTGCTCCTGGTGCTGGTCGATGGAGATAGTGACGGGTTCGGTTCGGGTGCTGATTGGGCTGGTGGATAGGGGGCGACCGTCGACAGATGTGATACGAACGGGCTGGGATAACACCTCGAGTTTTACCCCCAGTTTTTTGGCGTATGAAGAGTCAATGAAGTTACCTGCTGCCCCGGAGTCGATGAACGCAGCACTTCGGACTCGTTTGTGGCCAACCTGGAGGTGTACCTGAACCGTGAGACGGGAGGAGTTGGTGGTGATGGCGGGGAGACGAAGGTGACCCGGCGAGTATCTCTCTCCTCTCACCGGGCCTGGGCGTTTCCCGGTCTGAGAGGACAGGTTGCCCGGTGATGTGTGGCTGACCCGCAATAGGCACAGAGCCCCTCACGGAAGCGTCTCTCCCGTTCTGCAGCGGTCAAGGAGGCGCGTCCTAGTTGCATGGGTTCCCCGGCTCCTGTGTCAACCACGGCAGGAGGTGGAGAACCGACATATCCTGGGGTGGCGTAGGTGACGGAGTCTACGGGGCGTGGAGTGGTGACGGTGAAGGCGGGTGCAGGTCGTGGAGTGGTGACGGCGAAGGTGGGTGCAGGTGGCAGGGTGCGAGGGGCTGGCCTCGGGCGAGAGAGGAGGCGCTGGTCGATCCGGAGAGCGAGTTGGATCAGGCCCTCCAAACGCGGAAAGAAGCGAGTAGGCAGGATAGCCACGCGATTTAGTCTAAGGACTCTCACAAAAACGGAGCAAGGGAAAAACACAAATTTAACCCGCGTCCTAAAGATACACACACAATAGCAAAAGACAACGGAACCAACATGTGAGTACTCACGGTTTGCTGAAACGACAACTGGAGCTGACATGGGCCGAACTCAATGACTGAGCGGTAAGCTATCGTTTGTTTACCTCTTTTATACTTCCTGGTTTTGCGCCCGTCTTACTTCCGGGTCCTAGTGCCGGGCGCAGATTGAGTGTGTATGACACTTACTTATTTTTTATTTTTACTTTTTAGTTAAGTTTAATTGATTATTTATATTTTATTAAATTGTTTATGTATGATTTTATTTGATTACTGTTTTATTACTGTCACTAAACAGATTTTTATAGTTATGTTTAATTTTATTTGCTTTCATTTTATGCTGTTTAATTCTGGTCATTTTATTTCTATCATTGTACAGCACTTTGGTCAACTTCGGTTGTTTTTGAATGTGCTATAAATAAATTTGACTTGACTTGAGAACAAATCTAAGGGTCGTTGTAGATATTTATTACCTGGTTAAAAGTGTAAACCTGGTCAAAAGTACATAGTGTCCCTATGATGTGTGCTTTAGCCAGCATGCATTATTGGTTATGCTTGGGTGTGAATTAATAATTTAAATTGTATAATTAAGCAAATTAAATTTTGGAAAAAAGTAATGTGTTAATCACAGAGGTGGAAAGTAACGAATTACATTTACTCGCGTTACTGTAATTGAGTAGCTTTTTTGTGTATTTCTACTTTTTAAAGTAGTTTTCAAAATCTGTAATTTTACTTTTACTTAAGTACGTTTTGTTTGAAGTATTGTAATTCGCTACATTTTAAATCATATTCGTTACTGAGTAAAAAAATAAATGAATGAAAATGATAAAATAATAATTAAAAAAATATTATGCTGTGTATAAATGCTCCGTTGCGCTCGCGTGTGTGTATCATGTCCTGGTCGCGCGCCGCTCCAGACTCCACTCCAGGTTTTCTGACATCTGACATCTTCCTGACCTTCCACACGGTCGTTTCCGCCCTAAGAGTGACGTCATCGACTAGCGCGACTAATGATAAACAGGAGAGAGACGCGGGAAAGAGGAAAGAGGTTGTGATTTTGGCGTTTTGATGTTTGATTGTGTATTCCGGTTTTGACTTTTTGCCTCCAATTGACTTTGATTATTGGTTGGTCTTTGTATATATTTGTAGATAATTTCACTGTTTTTGGTTTAGGGAGTCCGGGAAGGTACCTGTATTATTTATTTATTTATTTGTTTATTTTTTGCAGGTAATCTAGCTACTAAATATAAATACCATTTTGGTTATTATTTTGTCCACCCTGAATCTGATCCTCCTCCTCCTCCTCCTGTTGTGTGTGTGTGTGTGTGTGTGTGTGTGTGTGTATATACAAGCATCATTATTTCATCAGTTAATGATTGGATCTAGTTCTTTCTGCCATAAACCACCATTTCCATACAGTTTAAAATAGAACCCTGAACCATTCTTTAGCTGTATGGCCCTAGACTGGGACGTAACATCATATTTAAGTGACCACTTTGATTTTCAAGCACGAGAAAGACAACAGCTTTATTATGCAAAGGTGTTCCTTCAGTTAAAAACAACTAGTTTGAGATTTATATCTGCTGATCTTTTTTGAACTACGCTAGAATGCCTCATC
This sequence comes from Channallabes apus, assembly GCA_030522415.1. Classification (NCBI taxonomy): domain Eukaryota; kingdom Metazoa; phylum Chordata; class Actinopteri; order Siluriformes; family Clariidae; genus Channallabes; species Channallabes apus. The sequence goes on from CM060122.1 coordinate 15,206,941, forward strand.
CCACCCCGCTGTTAAAAAAGTAACTCTAACTTTTACTCTGAGTAAATTTTTTAATGAGCTACTTTTTACTTTTACTTGAGTAGATTTTTATAATGGTAACTTTACTTGTACTTAAGTAAAATTTCACTGAAGTAACAGTACTTGTACTTGAGTACAAAATTTTATTACTCTTTCCACCTCTGGTTAATCATGATCGTTAACTTAATTCTGGCCTTAATTTTCATTTTCCCAAACCTGATGCCTGTCAGCTTCTTGTTAGCAATGATTTTTGACTAGTAGCCAAGTATTGGCTGGGAAGCCACGACACCTAAATAAGAGTATTTAGGTGTCGTGGCTTCCCAGCCAATAGTTTCACCAAAAGATGCATATCACAAAGCTTCATTTAAATGTTCATTGTACTCATTGCAACCAACACAATTAATATTGACATGTATCTGGAAGAAATATTCCATACATCCATGATAGTTGTCAGTATATGAAGTATGGAATATTACTTGCAGCTATATGTTGATTAATTAATTGGCTTTCTTGTGATGCTAGGATCTATTTGCTACACAAATTTTACATCATATTAGCATCGTATTACCACCATAATATTATACCAATAAACAACCACAAAAAAATATGTGGCTAGAAAGAGATCTTTTACTGAAAGCTAGAACTCTCCAGGGTCTACCAAGACATACTTACATATGCTTACTTATGTAGATACTTGTGGTGGTGATGCAACTTACAGAACTCCAGCAAAAGGTGCAGTAGTGAACATTGAGTTGATAAAGTGTTGGATAAAAGCAGGCGAAGAGTTTGATAGACGAAACAAGACAAGTCCAGGGAAGGAAGCATTTGACATTTTTTTTAAAGAAAGGCTGAACCAGACATTCAGCTTTAAGAGGCTCTGCCGTTTCACAGAGCGAGACCTACAGTTGGCGGATTTCAGCCGCTGTTAAACAATAACAAAGAAGAAGAAGTAGAGAAGCTGTACATTTTGTTGGAAACATTTACTTGGAAACTTTATTTAGCTACTGTGAAAATCCTCAAAAATCCGGAAAAGATATTTGTAGACTTATGTGTAATGCCTTAATATCTGACTTTAGTTTCAAATTTGAGGATCTGTTCTTTGTTAGTCATGGCCATTGTAAGGGACAGTTACTTGGAGACAGTTACTACAACTTTTGATGAACTTGTCCTTCAACACAAATGTGTTCTACATTAATGAACATTTATACAAAAAAAAACATGCTTTGTGTCGTTGTGTAACTACATAGACTTTCACTTGAAAACTGTCCTAATCAGATAATGCAAAATCCCTAAAGACATACAATCAGCAATATGAGTTATTTATTCAAGCAATGTATTTTTTTCATTAGATTTTACCTCTGGTATGTTTTCAGTGTTGTGTTTTACATTATGGCTGGCTCTGTTATACATTATGCTTATTTGTAATGTACTGTTGTTTCTATTAAATGAAGTGTGTTATATTAAAAATAAAGGGGCGTCATCTTTGAAGTCTCATGACTAAATACGGAAAGTTGTATCTGAGTATTTACAGTATGTCGGTTGTGTTACATGAGACGCGTGCTAATATTTTTGTAACCACTAGGAGTCACTAGTGTGCACCATGAGGATGAAGAAATTATCACGTTCTTAACACACGTGTTTCTTCGTGGCGCCATTTCTAGCCGTTGGCAGGCGGAGCTTATAGACCGGGCCAATGACGTCAGAGATACCGGGGTAAAAGCTTGGGGTAGAAACACGCGGGTCGCACTGTTCCAGGGGCATCGCGGTGATCATCTGAAGTACGAGCTGTTTCCACAGTGAGAAACGTTGACTTCCAGAACATGAACGGAGAAATAAACGGTTTTTACAACGGCTTCATCGATGAAGACTGCTTCTTGTTCACCTCCGAGTCGGTGGGAGAGGGCCATCCGGGTAATTCCCGCTCACAGCACTACGAAGGCGCGCGAGACACGCACGTGGGGCTGCGGCTCAGGAGCCTTGCGCTTTACAGCTAGATAGTTAGCATGCAGCTAAGCGGCTTTTCTCAGATTTACATTTAATCGTAAAGGTTTTAACCATTGTGTGTGTGTGGTAGTGTTAGCGCTGGTGAATGTTTTCGAGGGTTATATTTGTGCCGTGTTATATTTACCAGCTGTGAGAACACATACATTTATTAATAACATTAGCACAGGATCAAAATATTAAGAATAACTAAATATTTCATTGATATATATATAGTGTATAATGAACACTAGGCCTGACTAATTAATGGTTAAATTTGAATCACTTCCTCTTAAGAATCCTTTATCCACACACTCATATTGCATAATTTTTATTTATTCTGTGTTATATTTAACAGATAAGATCTGCGACCAGATCAGTGATGCTGTTCTTGATGCCCATCTCAAGCAGGACCCAGATGCCAAAGTAGCTTGTGGTAAATAAATGCTTTTAACACAGAAACCCTCGATTGTCATTGTTGAATTGTATTTTCTAAAAATCTATTTGTACATTATATTTTCCTTTTCACAGAAACTGTAGCGAAGACTGGAATGATCCTGCTTGCAGGAGAAGTGACATCCCGTGCCACCGTGGATTACCAGAAGATTGTTCGGGACACCGTCAGACACATCGGCTATGACGACTCCTCAAAAGGTTTGTGTGTCAGCAGTAAGGTGATGATGATCCACCCAACCCGATATTATTTATTCAGCTTCTGTAATTCCTGTTGCTGGTCAGTAGGACAGTGAGTCTCAGGGCCATTGGATGCAAGACAGGACTTCAATCTGAATGTAACATCTTTCGATCACAGGGAACCGTGCACAAACATACTCGTATTCATATTCTTAAATATATTCATGAGTAGAACCTTTTGCCTTTTTTGTGCCCTATAACACTGTAGTAACTATCTTGCTTATATGCTTTACAACTAAGTAGTAGATGAGAAACTGTTAAGAAGATCTTAAGATTGTTATTACTCGGTTACAAAACGTATCAAGAGACACAATTCATGGTATACTATAATGTAACATTAACACTATTAAATATCCTTGCTGAAACAAAATCTAAAACCAAGAGAAAAATGGTAGTAGTCAAATATAACTATTATTTAAAACTAATTAGTTTAAAGAATAATACCCAGAAGGTGTGTGTGTGTTGCTGTGAGCTGAAAAAATGGAGAGTTCAACAGTGTAAAAGAAGGAGAGAAAACACGCGGAGCGCTAAAAAGCCAGCAATAAAATTAACCTAAGTTTCATTGAGGAGAACTGGAGCTAAAAACGCAACACACAGCTAGTGATTATCCACATTCTCTTCAGGTGTGAATTTTAAAACGTACCTGTCTCTCGTGTCCTTCATAAAGCGTTCACACCCCCTGCCAGAGTTTTTCCTGTATGGTTCTAGTGGCTGTTTTGCTTTAGTTAAGAGTGAAATGTTTACACACTTTTTGTTTGTGAATGTGTTTGTCATTGCATTATTACTTACTTTACTGCAGTAAGCCTAACACTCACACGTCAGAGCACTCACCATTTGTGCGGGAATCAAGCGTGATGTTATTAACAGATCGACAACTGCATTGCCAAACTAATTTGATTATTGATTTTAATCGATAAAATCGATCAATCGATGTACACCTAGTGTTAATTATGTTTACCATAATATCGAATCAGAGTCATGAAATTTTCTTTTAACAACCAGCAGGCAAATTATCATAAATTGATCACATTATTAAAGTATTTTTAATATCTTAACCTAGGGCTGGGCGATTTGGCCTAAAATCTAAATCTCAATTAATTGAACATTTTAACTCGATTACGATTAATAAACTTTTCTTCTTTTTTTTGCCCTCATAGTTCACTGACAAGTTTTGTACAGTAAATATGCTCACAAGTGAGAGATTTTTGAATGAAGGCTGCATTACTTGATTGATTAATTGAAGGCAACACACACTATCTACTATCTATGATTATTTATTGAACATCAATGTTGAACAACTTAAATTAAACTGAAGCCACAAAAATTAAAGGGTTCATTAAATTACATTTTAAAGTATAGTTTATTAACAAAAACAGATGACAGATTTGGCCTTAAAAATTAAGATACTATAGTCACATGCTCAGAATCTTTACAAGGCAAAGATTTTTATTTAAAAAAAAATACTTGTTTGTGATGATAAAAAGTATCTTGTGATATTTTACAATGTTTTGAGATTTTTAAACAATAATGAGAAACATTTAGACCACACACCCTAGGACTGTCTTTTTATCCCACATTTCAGAGTTAAATGAAGGCTATTTCACACGGCCCCAATAAACTGGAATGGAACAAAAATGGAATGAATTATGCAGCTATCAATCTGGGTCAGGACAATTTCACTTTTACTATATAGTTGGGTACCTGCTAGGTGTTGTATAGTTCATATTTGCTTGGCCAGAATGGTTTAAGTTTTATTGATAAACTGCGCAGCATTCGCCAACGTGATCACTCCGGTTAGCAACGAGGCGAATAAGGAGCTAAACTTCAGCTCAGAATGAGGCGCTGCGCAATAAGGAGCCAAACGAATCGGAAGCTGCGAACAAGGAGCTAAACTTCAGCCGCAGAATGAAACGCTGCGCAAAGGATGATGGTCACGCCTGGGCTGATGGGAATTGTAGTTCCCGCTACCTCCCGTTCGCTCCATTCGCCTGAGCAAACTTTTCTCAGAAGACCTATCATTTTACCGTCGTGCGACCACGGTATTATCGAAATAAAGTGTTATTGCGGTACAAGGGTATTTACAATACTGTTACATCCCTAACTAATATATATATATTTTTGTCTTTATTTTTTTGCTTTTTTACTTTAGGTCATGTAATGCTATTCATATAATGTCTTATTCTCTGTACTTTTAGGTTTTGATTATAAGACCTGCAATGTGCTAGTGGCTTTGGAGCAGCAGTCTCCAGACATCGCTCAGGGAGTCCACATGGATCGTAATGAAGAGGACATTGGCGCAGGGGACCAGGTTGGTTGATGAATATGGATGAATCCCAAACACTAGATCCTTGTAACAGAATGCATGACTCTTATATTTCACAAGTACAGCATGCCAGAAGAACTGACTCTATAATTAAACATTTAAGGGCTTAAAAGGTGAGACCTATCTTGCCTTATTATAACAGATTTGCTCTTAATTGTAGCTTTTTCCAAGTTCATGTTGGGGACAAGATGTCCTTTAGCAATTTCAGTCGATATAGCTGTTAGCTTGTGAGGACCAGCACATAACGATAACACCTTCATGTCCTTGTGTACTGTGCTCTTTTTCAGGGTCTGATGTTTGGCTATGCTACAGATGAAACAGAAGAGTGCATGCCTCTTACCATCATGTTGGCCCATAAGCTTAATGCCAAAATGGCTGAACTACGTCGCAACGGTGTTCTGTCCTGGCTTCGACCGGACTCCAAAACCCAGGTGAGTGCACCTCAAACCTCGGTTTCCACGAACTTACAGTTTCTTTAATACTGAAATTGTTACAGTGATCCTTTGAATTTTTTCAGGTGACAGTGCAGTATAGACAGGACCATGGTGCCATGCTGCCGGTGCGTGTGCATACGGTAGTGATCTCAGTACAGCATGATGAGGACGTTTGCCTAGACGAAATGCGTGATGCACTGAAAGAAAAGGTGGTTAAAGCGGTGGTGCCGTGTGTTTACCTGGATGATGACACCATTTACCACCTACAGCCGAGTGGTCGTTTTGTCATCGGGGGACCTCAGGTGATAATTTGAATTTTGAAAGTTTATCTACACCTTTGATTTTTTTTGACCCTCTAAAGTTTTTTATAGAGAACAGAAGGCAGAAATTAAAATGAAATATTTCCCCTCTGACTTTGTTGACAGGGTGATGCAGGATTAACAGGTCGTAAAATTATTGTCGACACTTACGGAGGCTGGGGTGCCCATGGTGGAGGTGCCTTTTCGGGAAAAGATTACACTAAAGTCGACCGCTCTGCTGCCTACGCTGCCCGCTGGGTAGCCAAGTCTCTGGTCAAAGCTGAACTCTGCAGACGTGTACTTGTACAGGTGAGGAAACTCATTTTTGTTTATGTATGTAATCTGAAGTAAGAGGCAACAAGAACAACAGTGTGACATAGAAGAAGTTTCTGGGTTCTGAATACTGCAGTACATCACATTATATACATGTAGAGCAGTGGTTATCAAACTTTTTCTGTCATTCCCCACTTAAGGGGGTGAGCGAATTTTCAAGCCCCACTTGTTAACAAAATAATAACGAAATCGGCCAAGTTTACTGTTTATTGAAATATCAATTTCTAAACCAATAAGATCAAACAACACCAAGTTAAAAACATAAAATACACGTGCAATTGTTATAAAAGCCTTACGTTGTCACTTATAATTGCATAATTGACCCCATGTTTATTAACTGCTCAGCAATTGTTTGTAGTTTTTTTGCACTGGCCAATTCTGTATGCAACTTTGAATGAAGCCATTTGTGCTTTGCTGTCCACTGATTCAGATGTTACCATGCGATTATCCTGCTGTCTGTATTCTGCCAGCTTTCTTTGAAAGAAGTCGAGTGGCTTATTAACGTGACTGGAGTGTGTTGTCTCTAAGTGTCTTCCTAATTTGTTGGGTCTCATGCGGTCTGCTGCCAGCGGTATAAGACACAAAACACACACGGGTCTCTCTTCTGCCCCCACCATGAATCCAAGCTCAAGTTAGGCTTCATTAGTGGTGGGTGATATAACCAAAATCTTCTATCACAGTAGAAGCAATTTTCTACCTCGATAATGATCACAATCACAATTGCTATATCACAATGTAGCAATTTGTATCTGAAAATGCATAAATAAAAATGCAAACACAAAGAAACTGTTTTATTTAATGTAATTTTATTTAAACTGTGAATTGCTGAGGTTTGCCGCATTTTTTTTACTTTGGCCATATTCGTTTGGATGCTTGGATTTCAGATGATAGAAAAGGTTTGACGTGTTTCCACCACTTGTTAAAACAGTGCACTTGCGTACCTTGCAAATCACGTTCGTCTTATTCGCATCACTTTTATACCCAAACCAATTCCACACCACAGACGAAGCACCTTTTTTCTTTACAATCTCCTCGTTCTTGGTTTCGTCACATGTAAGCAAACTCACTGCTGCTGCACCGTCTTCTTCCGTTGTCGAAGTGTATGTGAAGCCAAACACGTCAAAAGTGGGACAAAACCGCGGCACCCGATTGAACCAAATTTCTGCGCAAATACAGCGCAGCGCGACTATCTGGATAGCGCAGTGATGATCTGGTTTAGTTGCGCAGCCCGGTGGTGGATCGCGCAGCGCCGCTCAAATCACAAACCTGCGCGACCCACTGGGTTTTATTTAAAAACAATTAACTTGAAATGTCAGGACTGTTTAATATTGTTTCCGCCTTGCCATGCCTGGTTTGTACGTGCGCATCCCAGCGGGGTAAAATGTATTTTGATGGTCGGCGCGGTCTATTTCTGTCAGAGTCGCGCAGGTTTGTGATTCGAGCAGCGCTGTTCAAGTTGGCCCGACGTTAAACCATTATTGTTGCACTATAGGTTCCACATTTTCTCCCGGCCCCCAACTGATGTTATTTAAAATTTACTTGTATTAATGATCCATTTATTTGTGTGTGATTGTTTAATTCTTTCCTATTATTTTCCACCAATTTCCTCCCGTTCATTGCGCCCCACCTGTCATGTCTGTATTCCCCACTAGTGGGGCGCGCCCCACACTTTGAGAACCACTGATGTAGAGTAACTGCAATGACCAGGAAAGTGACAAATGCAGATCCAGTAATGCGGAAATGGCGGGTGCTGCTATTAGCGGCGAGGGAAAAGAGATGGAAAGAGTAATTACAATGACCAGGAAAGTGACAAATGCAGCATGATTCCAAAATGCCTATGCAACTTTGTGGAAGAAATGTGTTTAAAAATGACAAAAATACTGTAGTACTTTGAGTGTTTGTTGTAAACTATTTTTGCTTGTGACGTCTTCCAGGTGTCGTACGCAATTGGAGTGGCTCATCCGCTGTCCATCTCTATTTTCCACTATGGCACTTCAAAGAAGAGTGAGAGGGAACTGCTGGAGATTGTAAAGAAGAACTTCGACCTTCGTCCAGGAGTCATTGTGAGGTAAAGAAATGCATTGTATGATTCACTCTCCATCCACTAGGAAGGAACACAAGCTATTGAATGGATTAATGGCTCTAGTCTAAGACCTTTCAAATTCGGCCCTTCTGCCTTTTGGATTTAAATGAACATACGAAATGGCATGTGTTGTGTTAATCACTGTTGATGGTGTTTTAATGTTTCTACAGTGTTTAAGCTTTTGATATGCTAACATCTACATCAGGGATTCCAAAACATTTTGGGTAACAACCCTCAAGAAAATAACCCTTGCCACATACAGATGAGCCTAGTTTGATATCTTTGCCATGTGAAATTTGCTTGCCTTTGCACAAGCAGTACACAGTCCTACACACTCCCCTGTGGAATCTAGTGAATCCACAACCACTAGACAGCATAGTATAATCAACTTGCGCTTCATACAAACTATCAACCATTGTTGTTAAAATTAATTCACTAACTGTGTATGAGTACTCAACAGTGGTCTAGGGTAGTGCTCAGGTATGCAGTTTAACACACAATACTGATTGTAGTGGACTTAAGGTTGAATTTTTGTCCATAGTCCACACTGGCTGGACAAAAAAATACTATAAGGGTAAGTAAAAAAAATATATTATATTATATTATAAATATTCTGGATTGATGGTGAATTGGACTGGACTGAACTCTGTCGAAGAAATGTGGTTTAAAAAAAATAAATAAATACCTGAGATTGAAGTAGGTGCATCATAAAAAAATCGGCAGTAGAAATCACAGCTGGAGGCTCTGGAGGCAGTGTTATCTGGGGTTGCTTTTAAATGCAGGTTTCAGCTCAGCAACCTTACATGGCAATAAAATGAAGTCAACTTGACCCTAATGATGTGTCCGTTTATTCTTGGCTGTTTTTAGCTTTAGTGTAATCTGGTTCTTAGCTATCTTTGATCTGCATTTCAGGTTTAGTCTGTCATGTATTCTTGTCTCTGCTAAACCACTGCTAAACCTTGTGTGTTTCAGGGACCTCCAGCTGAAGAAGCCCATTTACCAGAGGACGGCTGCATACGGCCACTTTGGCCGCGACTCGTTCCCATGGGAAATTCCCAAAAAATTGCAGTATTAATTGCTGTCATTCCCCTCGATGCCTGCTGACGTAAACTACAGAGAAGTTTGCATGACTCGGGGGAATGCAGATATATTCTTACATCTGTTCAAATTGTAATTAATATAGTTAAGCAAAATCATAAGGCATCTTAGTGAAAATTTACAGAAAAGTAAAAATAGTGAAGATTTATCACCTTTATTTCCATGAACTATTCAAATTTTGTCGTACTTTTTAAATTGCTTATAAAGACAAGATTGCATGCACAAACACTTGTGCATAAATACTTCCAATAATATAATGATGAATTGCATTATGTACCTTCCTTCATTTAAATTGAACACTGCTGCAGCTTTTGTACAAGCAGTTATCCTTGTGGAAGAAGCCAGAAATCACCAAATAATCTTACGCTTGTTGGGTAAAACAAACAAAACTTAATCCACTTCCTTTCTAATTGTAAGGAATTTAAAATCTGATTTTATGCATTATTTGGCTATTCTTTAACTATTATATGCAGGTACGGTAGCTCTTTCTGGTGGTCTGAAATATATCGAAAAAACATGGTGCTAATGTATGAGAAATTATATTGCCACTTTTTTTGTTCCTGTGCTCTATTGTGTTCACTTTTTGTTTCTTTACCTTGTGAAAAATATGGCTAGTGTTTTACAGAGAAACTAGCTTTGTTTACATGCAGTCTCCCTCTTCTGTCCTTGAGGTCTTTTATTTTATACTGTATTATAAAATATACCTTTCTGTGTATTTATGCCAACAATAAAATGGAATTAACAATACAATATGTTGCGTTGTCAGTCAGTGATGATATTAATGATCATTGAGTTAAGTTCATCTAATAGGTAAGAACAAACAACATTTCTGTAGATGGTCTCGCATTGAGGTGGTACAATGGCTTGGCCATTAGCCCCGTCACCCCACAACACAGGGATTCTCCTTGTGCTTCGCGAGCTTCCTTTTGCTTTCCTTATATAGTCCGAAGACAGGCAGTGTTGCCTGATTGGTGTTTCCATATTTTCCATAATCTATGATTGGTTGTGTACCCTGAGATGGACTAGCTCCACATCCAGGGTTCACACTTGTGCCCCATGTTCCCTGGGATATGCTCGTGGCTATACACATGAAACTATAGGCAACAGATAGGTCAATAGTTCCAATTAGACACCCTATATTTTCCCCCCCAATCTCACTTTGCTTCGACGGATAAAATCTGAATATTTTAGATTTTTTGCTCACATAAGCTGCTGCTGTTATAAAAACAGCACAATACAAGAAAACACTTAAATTGCTGTTGTATGGAGACAGGAGAATTGAGATGCTAGGTTAAATTAACGTCTTAAATAAGAAATTAAATGTAAAATTAATGGATTTATTTGTCTTACATTCATTCAAATTGCCATATAAATGTTAGTGATGCACATTTACACTAAGGGTAAGGATGCTTTTGTGTGTCTACAGTTGATACCTTTTCAAGAGCCATGTTTGGTTTCTCATGTGACTTCTCCTTTAAGGCTTACAGTTCAAGTGTCATAGTGAGGTTTTATTTTTATGAGACCTGGCTTGGACATGTAACCACTGTGGTTTGGAACACCATTTCAACCCCAATCTGTTTATACGTGATAATAATAATGTGTTCATAATTATGTACAGTGATTTAATGCCTATTTAACTGAGTGCTTCCGAGTCCCTGTTTGCCATCAATACCTATAGTACGTAGGATCAGAGCCTATGTAATGATTTATATCACACCAGATGGTAGGCCACGTGCATGAAACAAGACGGAGTCAAATTAAGATGCTTTCCAAGGCTGTTGCTATAAATAATCTGTGAGCTCAAGTAACTTGTGAGTAGATTCATGGCTATCAATTTCTGACATGAAATCCATCGCAGTGCACGGACATCAGCTGGTTATGTCTCATACATCATACAGTAACATAAGTACATAATCGGGCAGAGGCAGTTATAGAGACATCAGGGCCCTGAACGTGTACATGAGAAAACACACCGTAACATAATTTAACCATCCATTATGTACATACATGTTCTTGTTCATCTTTCAGCTGTTGAGACACAACCCTGCTCATTTTTATTCAGACTTGGAACCAGCTAAATGTCAGTCAACTGCTATGTTGCGATGCAAAGGCTGCCTGTGAAGGCAAATACGTAAGTCAAACGATTGTTTTAAGTTTTTATGGTGAAGTTAGGTATTAGATAGATATTGGATGTTAGATAAATTAGATATTAGGTAGCTTGTTACAAAGTAACTCTCTATTGAGCTGTACTGAAGTTGATGTTTTAATCCCCAGCTCCACCAAACTTGCGCTGTTGGGCCCTTAACCCTGTCTGCTTCAGGGGCCCTGTATCATAGCTGACTCTGTCCCCAGTCCCCACGCTGGAATAAGCAAGAAAGAATATCACTGTGCAGGAACGTATACAGTATATGACAAATAAAGGCTTGGGTTCCTAAAAACTGAGGGACAGTGGTAGATCAATTTGTTGAGGCTCTAAGTTACTGATTAGAAGGTTGGCAGTTTAAGTCCCAGTGCCACTAAGTTACCAATATCGGGCTCTCGAACAAGGCCCTTAACCCTCTCTGCTCCAGTGGAGGCTGACATACGTGTGTATGAGCTATGCAAGTCTCGTGTGAGGCCCACGCCCAGAATTCAGCCACTCAGGCATTCTAATGGCAGCAGATGTGTGATTTTTTTGTGCTGAGTTTTGAGCATGTTAAAACCCCCAAAAAGCCAACGGATGCTGGATAAAAATCCTTAGAACAACACATCATGACATCAGCACTATCAGACATTAGCAATGACAAACACATAATAGCCATGATGTCATTGTGCTGATGTCATAGTACTTGGGTCCTTATAAAGCAACTATAGTAGGGCCGGGACTCGATAAAAAAAAAAAATCTAGTTAATTAGAGGTTTTGTAATTAATTAAGCGAAATTAATCGCATTTTACTCGCATATAAATATTTGACCTGAGAACAGTGAGAAGTAAGATTTTTCATATGGATTTTTAGTATACCATTGAACAATGACTGAATACATAAGCTTAAGCAACAAAATATTGTTTATTTTTGTTCAACTAAGTCCAACAGACCAGTGCAATATTGCCATTAAGTGTAGCAATAGAATATTTAGAAATATAGTAGCCTAGTCTATCAAAAAAATCTCTGTCTCTGCACTCCTTGGATCTGCTCTCCCCATCCCCTCAATTAAATTAATCAATAACTCAGTAGTTAGACATACCTTGAGAGTATGGGCTCAGTTCAGAAAGCACAGCGGTCTTCTGGGCTTTTCTCTGTCCAGTCCTATCGTCTCTAACCATCTCTTCCAACCTTCTTTACATGACTCAGTGTTTCAGGAATGGTACAGTAAGGGCATCAAGCTTGGCAAAGACCTGTTCGTTGACCATAAGTTTGCATCGTTTGAACAGCTTTCAGAGAGGTTTAACCTACCCAATTCTCATTTTTTCAGATATCTGCAAGTAAGACACTTCATTCGCTCTTTAATACCAAATTTCCTTGAGGCTCCTGCAGCAAACATTCTAGATAATCTCCTCTGTTTGTCCCCGCTGCGTAAAGGCCTAATATCCACTATTTATGGTGGATTGATGGCTTCGAGTCACACCCCTCTGTGTAAAATTAAAACTGCTTGGGAGAAGGATTTAACTTTGTCACTATCAGATGATACTTGGAATTAAATTTTTAAACTTATCAACTCAACCTCCTTATGTGCCCGCCACTCTTTATTACAGTTTAAGGTTGTACACAGGGCTCATCTCTCCAAACTTAAACTTTCCCGTTTCTACCCAGACATTGATCCTTGCTGTAATAAATGTAAAAGTGGAGAGGCGTCTCTTATTCATATGTACTGGACATGCCCGAATTTGGAAAAATTCTGGAGGGATGTTTTTAAGACCCTGTCCTTCATATTGAATTGCAACCTTGAACCAGACCCCCTGATTGCTCTTTTTGGTGTCACTGGAGAAGAGGGTAAGAGTCTAAGTCCAGCCAAAAAGCGATTGTTATCTTTTGCGACACTCCTGGCCAGGCGTTCTCTTTTATTCAAGTGGAAGGATGCCACGTCACCCACTCATGCTCAGTGGCTCAGAGATATTATGTCCTGTTTGTCCCTGGAGAAGATTCACTACTCAATTCATTACTCAGACTTGAAATTTCAACAGGTGTGGGGGCCCTTCCTTCACTTTTTTCATATACATTTATAGTTTGATTCCTGTCTTATTTAATTACTTGTTTGTTTGTTTTCTTTCCCCTTTTTATTCCTTTTTATTTTTTTGCACATAAAACCAAAAAACTTCCAGCTCCATATTCTTTTCTTTTTTGTTCTCTCTCAACGCCTGGCGTTTAGCCTTTCTTATGTATGTAAAACTTGCTTGGAGTCAGGGAGGGAATGGGTGGGTGTTATAGGGTTTATAAGGGGATTATAAAACCTGTATTAAAACATTACATGTTTAACCTATTATATCCCTGTTAAAAGTCAATAAAAATATTGTTGAAGAAAAGAAATATAGTAGCCTACATTTCAGAAATTCAGGTACCCTATAGGTAGGTAGACCTTCTGTAAACTGTTTTTTTAAGTAAAACACAATACTTTGAAGTACATTCAGAACATTGGAAACCCTGACTATTAAACCCTAACGCTTCCATCCATTCGTTTTTTATAACACAATTTCCCATCCACAGGGCCAACCAAAGTGGTCTCATCAGCTTCTTTGTCCATGATCACTGTGGTTTGTTTTTGTCTGAACGTTAGTTGGTGCTCCAGTATAATCGGTCTGCCGAAACTCATCCAGTGAGAAACGTTCCACGGTGCAAAAATAAGTGTGATTAAAATGTGTAAAAAAAATTTTTACAGATTATTTTTTTGTAATTAATTAATCTAAATTAACGCTTTAAAGTCCCGACTCTAGTTTTTTAGGCTTTAGTTTTTTTAAATGATACATTATTGATGTATAATTTTTTGCAGGCAGCCATTGCTAATGATTTAGAAGCTCTGGGTTGCTAAACGGAAAGTCTGGGTTTTGAACCATGCCACCACCGGGTTGCCACTGTTGGGCCCTTGGGCAAGGCCCTATGCCCATATACAGTAAAATACCTACCCACTGAGATGCAGGCATCCATAGTGCCAGACCAAATGCTGGAGAATGGGTGTGTTATAGCATTAAGGGCATTAAGCTAACAAGCTAGAACAGTGGTTCTCAGCCCTGGTCCTAAAGAACCCCCTTGCACTCCATGGCTTGGTTGTTTCCCTGCTCACTTCAATTCAGAAAAGGCCGGTAGTTCACTGGTTATTTTATTCACGTATGCAGGGCAGGGGGATCATCCAAGTCCAGGGTTGAGAACCACTGTTCTAGGGCATATCTGAGGATGTCGTTCCTGCCAGATCAATAGGTGGCATAGTCTATTTGCTCCAGTAAGTCAGAAATGATAGTAGATGGCATGTGTGTGTTGGGAGAGACAACCAGAAAGGAGCAAAGAGGCAGTTGGACATGCACCCACACACATGCAAAAGCAAACACAAAGCCAGGGGAATTTGTGACTGATCCCTGTTGGACTTCTCTATTCTACAATTTAAAATATTTTGTTGATCAGATTTTTCTGCCAGGGTACATCATCTAGACCATGATGTGGAAGTAGTACTTTACTTGGGAGCCCCTGCTTTTAGAGTGATAAATCAATCTTTTAAACAGGGCCTGGGGTAGCTCAGTGGACTACAGTTCAGAAGATTCCAGGTTCAAACCCCACAACGACCAAGTTGCCACTGTTGGACCCTTGAGCAAGGCCCTTAACCCTCAACTGCTCAGATGTGTAATGACATAAAAAATAAAAAAAGTAAGTCGCTCTGGATAAGAGCGTCTGCCAAATGCCTAAATATATCTAAATATAAACTGGTCTGTAATACTTGCCTGAAAACTCTATATTCCATAGCCATTAATGACTGTAAAAAGCAACCTGAAGCAACAGGTTAAAGCATATAGTTGCCATGTGAATTTGTTGTAAAGTTCTTGACTTATTCAGTCTCTTGTAATGTTGAGACTAAAGTACTGTAACTCACTCTTGACAGCTCTAACTCTGCATGCCATTTGACCTCTTCAACCAATGCAGAATTCAGCTGCATAACTTGTTCTCATTCTTTAGTTTTCCTACAGTACCCCAAAGCTACACTCGCTCTCTCTTAGTTTAGCACTTTATAAAAAAGTTTGTTTTTTGATACCATATTATCTTCACAGCAAAGAATGTATTTATTAAACTAGCCTTTAAAGCACTTCTGTAACGTTCTGTCTAAGGGCACCTGCCAAATGCCATGAATGTCAATGTAATACACTGCCCCTTCTAGTGTTCATGGAACCTAGCAACATTCCCATATTTGTGGGGACATTTGGTTCCTAAGGTATAAAAGCATGCCCACACACACACGCAAACACACATGCCCCCACACGCCCCCCCCCCCACACACACACCCCTCGCCCGCCCACACACACACAGTGACGCATGAGACTCACATAAAACAGATGTTGCCTCATGGCACAAGAGTCAAGAAACTACACTGGAATGGCAATACCCAATGAAACTGAAACACTGGCCAATTTTCATGGCTAAATTTGACCAGCCTGGTGGCCTGTCTTCATTGTTTGCACATTCCACCAGTAAGAGCAGAGTGTAAAGGTTTAATTAGCAGAGTAATAGCACAGTTTTGCTTAAAATATTGCAATGTTGGGTTACATTATGGGTGACATATCAGAGTGGAGAAATTGTTGGTCTCGCTGGCGCATCTGTGACCAAGACAGCAAGTCTTAGTGATGTATCAAGCGCCACAGTATCCAGGGTAATGTCAGCATACCACCAAGAAGGACGAAGCACATCCAACAAGATAACTGTGGGCGCAAGAGGAAGCTGTCTGAAAGGGATTCCGGGTGCTAACCTAGATTGTATCCAAAAAACATAAATCCACAGCTGCCCGACTCACTGGAGAATTAAATATGCACCTCAACTCTCCTGTTTCCACCAAAACTGTTTGTCAGGAGCTCCCCAGGGTCAATATACATGGCCAGGCTACTATAGTCAAACCTTTGGTCACACGTGCCAACGCCAAACGTTTCAGTGGCGCCAGAAGCGCAAATCTTGGGTTGTGGACAATGTGAAACATGTATTGTTCTCTGATGAGTCCACCTTCACAAGCTTTCCCACATCCGGGAGAGTTACGGTGTGGAGACGCCCCAAAGAAGCGAACCACCCAGACTGTTGCATGCCCAGAGTGAAGCATGAGGGTGTATCAGTGATGGTTTGGGGTGCAATATCATGGCAGTCCCTAGACCCAATACTTGTGCTAGATGGGCGCGTCACTGCCAAGAACTACCGAACCATTCTGGAGGATCATGTGCACCCAATGGTTCAAATCTTGTATCCTGAAGGTGATGACATGTATCAGGATGATAATGCACGAATACACACAGCAAGACTGGTGACAGAGTGGTCTGAGGAACATGAAAGTGAAGTTGAACATCTCCCATGGCCTGCACAGTCACCAGATCTAAATATTATTCAGCCACTTTTTGGTGTTTTGGAGGAGCGAGTCAGGAAACATTTTCCTCCACCAGCATCACGAAGTGACATGGCCACTATTCTGCAAAAAGAATGGCTCAAAATCCCTCTGGCCACTGTGCAGGACTTGTATTTGTCATTCCCAAGACAAATTGATGCTGAATTGGCCGCAAAAAGGAGGCCCTACACCATACTAATGAATGATTGTGGTCTAATTTTATTAGGTTATTGTGGTTTCAGTTCCATTGTCCAACCCCTGTATGTTCACATCATTAGGAACATAAAGAAACTTGTTAATCACACACTCTGTTATGTACAGGGAATGAAGTTTTATTTCCAGGGTTATATAAACACAGAAATTTTTGCAAACAAAAAAGAGCCTCATTTTTAGTAAAGGCTCATAGTTGCGTCCTGTTCTGACTTGGGAACAGTACGATCTGTTAATAGATGTTTCCACTATTGGAGTGTTTTTTTTTTTTATAAAGGAGCAGTACAAAATGTTCTGATTACAAGTTTATGCACACCTTCATACTGCTGTCAACATGTCCCTACCAGTTTTGTAACTGCCTGTGTAACACCTGCTAATGTGATAACAGACCAAAAACAACAAACAATAATACAAATCTGCAGCTTTAATTTTAATCATCTCATAAACATAATAAATTAATACATTTGCAGAGAATATTTCGTTTGTGGAAACCTGTAAAATCTTCACCTTTCAAAATTGTAATAAATGTATTTTGGATTGTATCCATTGGAGCATAATTTGTTCAGCGAATTTTCCCATAAACAATAATGGAAACTCAAATTATTTGTTCCACAGCCAAAATTCTTTTTTAAATAAAAATAATTAACACAAAATATAAAGCAAAAATAAAACAAATTAATCTAAAATAAGATAAGTGTTTCACACAATAAAATATCTTCTACACACACACACACACAGTGTTAGAGTAAACAGTACACGCTTGCACGGATGTTGATTATAGCAGTGAGAGACGAGAACTAAGACCCAGCAGGGAAGACGATTACCCACAATTCCGCACCGCAAGAGAGAGAAAAACCGTTGGCTCAGTTGTGATCACGTGACGCTCAAAACAAAAAGCGTATGCGTGATACATGATACTGGGTACTCGTAAACCAAGACTTGTTTGTTTTTCAAGTCAAAATTTATTAAAAATCTTTGCTCGTCTTGTGGAACACTCGCAAACCGCGTTACTCGCAAACGGAGGTTCCACTGTATTACATTTGTGGGATTATTACACTGAAAGCTGCAGATTTATATTAGGTTTTGGGCTGTTATTACACTGGCGGGTGATACATGTAACGTCTACACCACAGATCCTCTTGAAAATCAATCACAGGGGCTAATAGAGTCCTGAGAGGTGAAACTTGTGAGCAAAGAAATGATTCATCAGTTTCTACACTGACTTTTGTATTTTTCCAGGAATAATGTGTAAAAGAAACTGTATTTGAATCATACAGCTACACTGCACATTAGTTAGAACTCAAGACCTAGACCACAGTGTTTATAAAATTGGCTTATTACTGCTAATTACTAGAATCTATTTCTAAAATAAACACAGTGACACAGACAGGAGATGGAAAGTGGTTCATAGAATCTTTGTTCTATGGTAAATGCTGCCCTCTGGAGGTGGCTCTGCAAACTGATTTCAGCCAGTAACAAATTTAATACAAAAGATTAGTTAGTAAGTAGCTCAGTGGTCTAGAGGTTAGCACTGTGGCCTTGCACTTTCAGGGTTTGATTCCTGCCTCAGGTCTGTTTGCATGTTCTGGGTGGGTTTCCTCTCACAGTCCAGAGACATGCAGATTGGACTAACTCATGTTCCCAAATTGCCTGTAGTGTGTGTGATTGCCCTTTCTGTCAAATAGGCTGCAACACGATATGTGGTCTAGAAAAAAGAATGAATAACTCTTATTAATAATTACAGACAATACGAGTCTGATTAAAGAATCCTACTGGAGCATGTAGTGAAATTAAACCGTGTCAAAGTCATTCTCATTAATTTGTTTCATTTACTCATTCATGTTTGCTACATAAGTTTAAATATTAAAAACAGCATAATTTCTAATTAGTTCATTTAGTGCTTCTTATATAGAAGTATATAGTAGCTATATTCAACTCAAATGTAGGTGATTCCTGCTTCACATAAATTACTACCGTTTTCAGAAATGTCTGTGACGCAGTTAATATAAAGTGTCAATGGACGCTTAAATCTACACTTTGTGGCAGATCTACAGATTTTGCAGGCTGCCATTTGGAGAAACCAGAGAATAAAAAATAAAGAAGTTGTTGGGTCAAAATAACTCACCAAGTGTTCATTTGTAAATGACCCACTACATCTCTTTTGACCCAACATAGAGCAACCCAACAATGGGTTTAAAGTAGCCGAAATAACCCAGAATTTTGAGCCAGCATAAACAACCCAACAATGTGTTTACAAAAACAACCCAGCATTTTTAGTGTACGATTGTGGCCACCATGAGGAAAATCTGCAGGGAAACCTATCAATGAATGACCTTTAATAGATCGATCTCAACTCACCTTGTCACCTATGGGAGATTCTGGAGTGACGTGTTGGATGTTGATGTATTTCCACCACCATCATCAAAACATCAACAAAGGAAATAACATTTGAAAGACATTTTAAAGCTTTATGTCACTTCCGGACAGTTAACGTATTGTATTATCTACAACAAGGTGTACTGAGGTGGTGTCGGAGTTGTTTTAGTCAGGTCAAGGATTCAGGACTTTATGATGTAATAGGCTGACACGGTCCAACTCTTCGTGACCTCATGGACCATAGCCTGCCAGGCCTTCCTAGATGTTGTCCCTGAGGTTTTCTTGGCAAGGATACTGGAGTCCCACTTCCTTCTCCTGATGAAAATCTATGGGCAATTTGGAAAAGCCAAGTAGCCTACTCTGCATGTCTTTGGACAGTGGGAGGAAACCGGAGTACCCATAGGAAACCCACCAAGCACGGGGAGAACATGCAAACTCCATGTACTGTAACAGACCTACCACTAAGTGCCAACCACTAAGCCACCGTGCTGCCGACTTCATGATTTAACCTATAATAAAATCTAAAGTATATCCTTGAGTAGAGAAACCACTGGGAGGGAACATCTTCAGCTTGTACATATACAACCACCCACACACAACTAAAATAACAACTTGATACTTTAGCATGCTTTATATGTTTAAACACAGAGGACATGGTTACAAAAATAAAAATCTCTTTCTACAACAAAATGATGATGAATAGCTGAAATGAAAAAAATTCACACAGTTCAATGCTATAAATCAATAAGACATGATTTTTCCACAAACAAAACATGATATTCATAAATAAACATTAATAAGACACCTGTATATGAAAAATGATGAAAAATAACCTCTTAACACCACCTGTACAGGGACACCTCTTCCTGAAACATGATGGGATTTTGTGGTCTATTCTGCGAAACTACTGAAATTGAAAAACTATAACTTTTTAGTTTCCGAAATTGTTTGTATCTAATCCTGAGCTAAACATCATAAGACTGCATGAAAGTTTTATAATAAATCCTCAATGTGAAATTATTCATTCAATGTGAAATGATGTGCAGTCTGCATAAGATAGAACTTCAGATGTACTCGGATGACCTCGGATCACTCTGACCACTTAAGAGCTTTAATGCTGTTCACACTGGTTCTTGTTTTTCAGTGTGTACATTCCACCACCTATCACGTATGATTCCTGATATTCCTATATTGTGGAAAGTGGTGCTCATTTCTAGTGTGAAACGTCCCTCCTTCTCTTCATATCAGTGTACAGAGAACATCTGCATGAACTGTTGCTTTCTTAGTGCTCCAATAGTTCTTATCAGTTTGGGGCAACCTCAGTAATGTACGTTTGTATCTCACACATTACAAGTCTTTATTGTTGCAGAAGGTCATCCATCATTGATTTTCCTTTAAACCTCAGCGCTTGTCTCGCCGCTTATCCATTTCTCGGCTGATTCGTGCCAACAGCACCGCCCTCATAGCCGTGTCCAGAACATTCTTCTGCTCCACCCGTTCTACTACACTTTCTGGCTCATCCTCCTGAGAAAATCAGCGGGAAAAAAAAAGTTAGATTACATGACAAAGATTACTGATTTACTAAATGTGGTTCTGATGCCACAAAGTTCTGCAAACATTTGTAGAGAATGTCTCTGTATGCTGTAGCATTACGGTTTGCTTTCACTGGAAGGGTTTTTGCACATGAAAGTCATGAACTATCTTTCTTCATATTCAATTAACTTATATAGATTAAATTTAAACAAATTGGAACAAATGTTTTACTTTGACAGGCTGCAAAGCATCAAACACTTATAAAACTTTTGGTTTATGCAACAGCTTCAGCAGCGACCTCATTTCCCCTTTCATCTGTTCCAACCACTCAGCCTTCAGCATCACCAGTATACTAATCATCAGCCTGATCATCCGTCATCATCTGCCCCTGTTTCTCCCCGGTTTAAGCTTTAAGTTAAATCTATTTTTGCTTGGGGGAATATTCATTGGGGGACTCAAGAGATTTCCACAGTATTCGTTACATTTTACAGTACTTTTTACATGAACCAGATTCAGTTGACCAATAGAAAAGGAACTCTAAATTCTTTTAAAGGATTATTGTTATTGAGCTGTGTATGCTACTTATAGTTTTACTTATCTGTAAAGTCTTCATAACTGCTCTAATCTGAGGTGCTGGTTGTTAATTGGTGATTTCTGAGGCTAGTAACTCTAAATTAACTTCTCTGCAGCAGAAGTAATTTTCGTCTTGCTTTCCTGGGAAGGTCTTCATGAGGGACAGTTATATCATGGTGCTTGAAGACTTTTGCAATAAAATAACTTATGTTGTTACTTAATTAACCAATACCTAATGCACTTTAATGCACCTAAAGTACTTTATACTATTTATACACTTATATCCGATATTATTAATACTGTACTGTATCTGTCCTATTTTAAAACATTTTATAAATATAGAAAACAGAATGATGGCAAACATCTCATTTTTTGTTTTATATTTGCTGATTTTGTCCCAATTTAAGTCAATTATTAGTATCTGAAGAAAAGCGCTCTTATTCACTTGTGCAATCTGCCCTAGTACAAACCCATACTAGACAGTCCTTCTGTTCAAAGTGTACTCCTTCTCATAGTGCATGGTAGAGTTCAATTAAATTATTTGTAATAAATTAGAAAAATGTAAGAAAAAAATATAAATTATAATAATCGGTTTGTCCTTTATAAGCAAATGGGGGTGACAGTGGCAAGAAAAAAAAACTCCCAAAGAGAACTCAAAAGGAAACCCATCCTTGTTTGGGTGATATTGGATAGACACAGTGTATCCTTCAGTACTACAAATACCTGCCTTACAGACGAGGAAGGACGTTACATTCCCGCTGTCAGCCTGGTAGTCGAGCCAGAAGAGTTCAGTGCCAGTGCTCTCCTGCTCTGTGCTTGAGCCGCTCTCATTCCACTCGTCCACCTCACCACCAGCCCCAGCCTCTGAGCCACCTGCAGTACAGCATTCACAAGTGAGGAAAAATTTTTGATTTTAATTTTTAAAACAAATAAGCAACAATGCCTTTCTGTGATAAACATAACACGGTATAGAACTACAACTACTCTGGAAGTAATCATTGAACACTGTCCAATCTGACCCCTATGTGGAAAAAAGACGTTTCTTCTACCAGGTTTGTTTGCACTGGTCAACACATCTCAACTCAGTGGACACAGCACACTTACACTAGACACTGTAAGCAGATTATACAAGTGGACTTTGTAGGTGGAGCAGTCTCAGCACAGCACTGACGGCAGGTCAGTTAAGCGCCAACTCTACCAGGATTTCTCAAAACAATTCACCAACTTCAAATATTCAACCTGTAGCCATGCTTTGGTCAGAAACGGACACTTTCTGATTGTCTACACCAGGAGTGTGAAGGTCAGTTCAGATAAAATTCCATGCTGAAGTTCAACTGGCTGGTGATAAAAGTTACCTTTTATTGCTTAACTATAAATCAGTCTACACGATAAGAGGAGAGAGAGCTTCATTATTTTATTAACTTCTGCTACTTTAGGTATACCAATCCAATGATTGTCTCTTATTGTGATAGATATGCAAATTGAAAAATGTAATGGCAGGGTATGAATGTACAGTACAAGTCAAAGGTTTGGACACACCTTTAATTCAATGCGTTTTGTTTTGTGATTTATTTTTTATATACTAGAATAATACTGCAGATTTCAAAACTATGGAAAAACATGTATGATATTAGGCAATTAAGTAACAATAACAAAAGGCAGTTGTCATTTAAGACAAGAAGGTCAGGTGACCTAGAACAGTCCTCTGCTGCAAAGAGGTTGTTCATTTAGAGTTAGCAGCCTCAAAAATCACCAATTTACAGCATTTCAGATTAGAGTCGTTATGAAGACCTCACAGAGCATAAGTAGCAGACAAGCAGACAGCATATCAATATCAAATGTTCAAAGGATATTATGGCATACTTTGGACACCTTCAACAATGTAGAAAGACCAAACATTTGACTGGTACATTTGAGTACAGCACATGAGAAAAATGTGCTAAAAACCTCCAAATGTTACAGTGGCATCTTCTTTTTGTGAATTAATTAGTTAACTGATAGATACACTGCGGGGCCAAAAAAGCCACTGTTTCAGAAGGGGCAAATTATTGGCCTCCATTAACCAAAGAAAACATTAAAATGACTGGAATTTGGTTAAGAACTGTCCAATGCATTATTATATGCTGAAGGTCCATTGCTCAACTGTTATTTTGTATGGAAAAATGGACAGTAAAAATCAAAGCTGGAAAAATTATGAAAGTAAGAGCATTTCCATACACACACAGTGAGATAAAACTACTGTGTAGCCATAAGAAAACCACCTGTTAGTGAGACTAATCAGAAAAAAGGCTTGAATCTGTAAGAGAGCATATAGAAGGTAGAGATCCAGTCAGTAACTGTACACCCACAAAGTGACCCACACAGCAGCAGACTGTAGTGAGCGCTGAAAGTCTCTCTATTATGGAGTGCTAGTAAGTGAGGCTGTTACTGCGGTGGCGGGGATGGTACACCTCCCGATCCGGTCTGCGGGGTCGCCGAGGGGCCGCGGAGTGTCTGCGCTTCTGCTGCTCTTTGGCCTGTTTCACTTCCCGGTCATAATCATCCCTTCAAACACACACACACACACACATATTAGAGAATGGTCAAAAGCACAATCACGGGTTAATGACTTTGGGTAATGCATAATGAATTAGGATAAAACGACTTCTGTCCGGGCTTATTATTTGTCTCAGGTACTGCAGTGAGAAAGTTATAAATCTAAAAGTCTGATGAACCTCATTAACAATGCTAATGTTAGCCAGCTAGCTACCTTCCCGTTCAGTAAATGTTACTAACTCATCAGTTACCTGGCTATCTGGTTTCTCCGGATATGGTGGAGAAAACCGTGATTCATGTCCAAACGTCCCCCTGGCTTATATTTATGAGTTTCTCCATCGGCATTCTGCAAAACCTCCATATCTTAGAGCGTCAAACAAAAAGAAACAGACTGGGCAAAACACTCCAGAGCATCCTCAGTCACTGGGGTTAAATGTGTTGACCAGATAAAAACTCACTCGGAGTTTTACAAGGGCAAAGACAAAACAATAAAAAATAGCTCCCTTCATTAAATATGACTTTTTATACCTTAAGTCATCAATATAAAGTGATTCAACATTTTAAGAAACGATTTAACCTTACCTGTCAAAAATACAGATGTTAACAAATTCATTAACTTTAATATTCAGGGTAAATTTACTATCGTCCACCTTCTTTTTAATGTGTCTTAGCTGGGGTAACCGGGAAATTCTAGCGTATTTGAAGTGAACGCAGTACTGACGTTTAATCCCCACCCGTATTAAGAAAGAAAATCCCGCCTCCTGGGCCAGGATTGGTCATGACGGTTCCTCGGTCCGCGCAACAATTGGACGGTGAGATTGGTTTTCTCAGCTAAGCCAATCCTGTGAAAACCGGATACTACTGGATACTAAATCTGCTCAACGCAGGAGGCAGGCTTATCGGAATATGGGTGGAAAAATCCGGCGGCGCTAATTCAGTGTTCTCAGTTTGTAGTGTTTAGTTGGTCTTAAAACCAAGGGAAAGCAATGGCGAACAGCAAACGGGAGAGGGATGTCGATAATGAAGAAGAGGAAGGTAATATACGCAGGTTTTTATTTCTATGTAGTCCATTTTCATTTTTTCAGGCAAGTAAATGTGGCTAGCATGCTAAGTAACCAGCATGCAGCCTGTTTAAGGTTATAGCTGTGGAATACAAGATAAAGGAGTATAGAGGATGAGTGAGTCAGTCATTACTACAAGTAGTAGTAACTTGGTAATAGTAGTATTTTTGTTTTGGCAATTTAATAACAACATCGTCCAGTTTTCATAAAACTGTGTAATGTGCAGAAACAATAACACATTGATATTAAGTGAATGTAATTAATTAAATTAAACAAGCGTCCTCACCATATACAGTTGTGTTTAAAATATCAGTCCCACATCAGTAACCAGATCAATCACTGTTTTTTTTTTTAGTAGAAATTATGTTTCTACATGCCAAATAATTGACTGGGCTGGAATATCTGTTCACAGGTGACAGAAGTTGCTCGATGCAACACAGATGAGAAGCAGTTCTCAGAAACAGCATTTATACAACTTAATATTAGTTCAGTTCACACAAGAAAGCTATTTTTAAGCATTTTTCAAATTATACAGTAAATGTTTCAGTTTGCAAAGAAAAATGTCACTGCTATGTGGAACAGCCTTTTTTTCACTTTCTAGAAAGAAAAAAACAAATCTGATACATTTTCCTTCATGTTTAGATTTGGAATTGAATGTGCACATTTACATTTAGGCATTTGGCAGACGCTCTTATCCAGAGCGACTTACATTTTTATCTCTTTACACATCTTAGCAGTTGAGGGTTAAGGGCCTTGCTCAAGGGCCCAACAGTGGTTGTGGGGTTTGAACCTGGGATCTTCTGAACCGTAGCCCAATGCCTTAACCACTGAGCTACCCCTGGCCAGGCCCATGTGTAGTCTTCCCAATGGTTCTGTGTTTAAGAGCTGAAGACTAACATCAGACACTCAGCTGTCTTTAAAATGTGACAAATTTGGTTTAGTTAATGTATGATTTTATATCTCAACATAAAACCATGCTGTAGGAAATTGATCAAAGAAGGTCTTCCTCAGCAGTACTTGTAGGAAATAAACTTGCAGATATTTGTACATCAATACTCATACACTCGCTAGTAACGTGAATGTGTCGTGTAAGTTCAGAAATCTTTCTGTGCAAGACAACCTCTTCACCACTTCTCACTCACTCACTAGAGATTGGGGTAAATTGACTCGCATCATGATTCTTTTGTATTGACTCCTAAATCGTTTAATTTTCAAATGTATTTTTAATTGATGACTTATTTCTTCTTCTTTGTTGTTTACCGGTTGTTGGAAATCAGTAGGTTTTATTCTCCCTCAGCTTTCTGGCGACTTAAAGCCAGTTTGTCGGTTCAGCCTTCCTTAAAAAAACAAACTAATGCTTCCTTCCCTAATCTTGTTTTGTGTTTTGAACGCTTTGTCTAATTTATCTGACACTTCCATACACTCTCGACACGTTTTCTTTCAGTACCACTCTTTAATTGGAGCATCATCAGCACCTATAGATCTCTCTCTTCTCAGCTTCCGTGTCTTTTTTATCTCTATTAGTGTTTGAGGTGGTACAATTGTGCAAATCATTTATAAAATCATTT
This sequence comes from Channallabes apus, assembly GCA_030522415.1. NCBI lineage: Eukaryota > Metazoa > Chordata > Actinopteri > Siluriformes > Clariidae > Channallabes > Channallabes apus. The sequence goes on from CM060122.1 coordinate 15,233,597, forward strand.
ATAAGCCTGCTGGTGGCACACTACACTATTCACATATTGGCAAGCAGCACAATATCCTGTGTGGTAGAACTGAATTATTCCTAAATTGGTTTAGAATTTTAATAATCTGAAAAAGAAAATGTAATATCAAGTTGGGATATTTATAAAATTGTGATACTAACAGAGTCACAGTACAAATGAAATCAGCACCATGGTATTGTGATATTGAGTGATTCACATCCTTAGTACTCACACTGCTGTACTAGACCCCACTGTCAGCTGCATTGCATTCTGGAAGTCCAAGTTCTGTGTCTAAGGTATATTTGTCTAACAGTGTTTCTCTTAAGTGTCACTGCTTTTAAGCCAGTGGTTCTCAAAGTGTGGGGCGCCCCACTAGTGGAGAATACAGACATGACAGGTGGGGTGCAATGAACGGGAGGAAATTAGTGGAAAATAATAGGAAAAAACTAAACAATCACACAAAAATAAATGGATCATTAATACAAGTAAATTTAAAATAACATCAGTTGTGGGCCGGGAGAAAAAGTGGAACCTATAGTGCAACAATAACGGTTTAATGTCGGACCTCCTTGAGCAGCTGCTCGAATCACAAACCTGCGTGACCCACTGGGCAGCACTGCGCGACTCTGACAGAAATAGCCTGGCCTGACCTTCAAAATACATTTTACCCCGCTGGGATGCGCACGTACAAAACAGGCATGCCAAGGCGGAAACAATATTAAACAGTCCTGACATTTTAAATTGTTTTAAAATAAAAACACAGTGACTCGCGCAGGTTTGTGATTCGAGCGGCGCTGCACGATCCACCGGGCTGCGCAAATAAACCAGATCATCACTGCGCTATCCAGATAGTCGCGCTGCGCTGTATTTGCGCAGATATCTGGTTTAATCGGGTGCCGCGGTTTCGTCCCACTTTTAATGTGTTTGTCTTCACATACACTTCGACAATGGAAGAAGACGCTGCTGCAGCAGCAGTGAGTTTACTTACATGTGACGAAACCAAGAACGAGGAGATAGTAAAGAAAAGGAGAGGAAAGGCTCGTGTGTTTTTGTGTCTTAAACCGCTGGCAGCAGACAGCATGAGACCCAACAAATTAGGAAGACACTTAGAGACAACACACTCCAGTCACGTTAATAAGCCACTCGACTCCTTTCAAAGAAAGCTGGCAGAATACAGACAGCAGGAGAATCGAATGGTAAAATCTGAATCAGTGAACAGCAAAGCACAAATGGCTTCATTCAAAGTTGCATACAGAATTGGCCAGTGCAAAAAAACTACAAATGATTGTTGAGCAGCTAATAAACATGGGGTCAATTATGCAAAGATAAGTGACAATGTAAGCCTTTTATAACAATTGCACGTGTATTTTATCTGTTTTTGACTTGGTGTTGTTTGATCTTATTGGTTTAGAAATTTATATTTCGTTATTATTTTGTTGACAAGTGGGGCATGAAAATTCGCTCACCCCCTTAAGTGGGGAATGAGAAGAAAGTTTGAGAACCACTGTTTTAAGCGATGATTAGTGCAGCACACCGTCGCTTCACTAACCGCTGTATTTGTGTGTTGTGATTGTCAGAGGTGCGAGTGAAAGTTCCCAGATCTCATGACAAAAGAAGCCGACATTGTCCCTACCTCGACACGATCAACAGGTTTGAGTATAAAATGTTTAATCATTATTATCAAGTATGAATATATCTATAATACATACCTTCACACATGCAATGTTCACACAAATACCTTTTCCCATTTTCTGTTTTTAGAAGTGTCTTGGACTTTGACTTTGAGAAACTGTGCTCAATCTCTCTCTCACACATTAACGTCTATGCCTGTCTCATCTGTGGAAAATATTTTCAAGGTAAGAGCTTATACACTATTCTAAAAAATGCAGTGTTAAGGGATATTCTCAGTGCAATTATTGTTTCATGATAAACGTACACCAGTAGAGAGGTTAGAAGACCAAAGCAATGCGGGTCTATCTGCAGAAGTATCCATGCGCTTATCCAAAGCTGCAATGGGTCTGGACCACATGAGAAAGCTAGAACCTCAGGTCTGGGAGCTTGTGAGCCTCACTAATGAAAATATTAATGCTAATACAAACTGTATCACAAAGCAGCTTTCCTGAAACCTTGTAAGTTTAGGTATTTTCTGAGCAACTCTGAGGCAATGTTGGCTAAAGCAATACTCACTGAGACGACAAATCTGCTCTCACTCAGAATGAACCGTTACGGTATATTGGTGTAGGAGGGTAGACAGACTAGAATAAGTGTCTTTGTTCACTGTGAGAATCATAGTTTCAAAAGTTTTGAGGTACAAGTTTATAGTTTCGAGAGATTATCTACTAATGAAATGATACTCTGTGCTAATATGTTTCAGGGAGAGGGTTGAAGTCTCATGCCTACACACACAGTGTTCAATTCACACATCATGTCTTCTTAAATCTTCACACCCTTAAATTCTACTGTCTCCCGGATAACTACGAGATCATTGACTCATCTCTTGAGGACATCACTGTGAGTAATCAGGAACACTGCCATAAACAGCTATCCTGTATAAAGAACTTTATGCTATTTCAGTCTGTACGACACTTAATTACCGGCCCCATTTGCCTGGAATAATCTATATCTTAACCCAGTCAACTCTGCCTTCAGTAGTAGATTAGTTTCAATCTTATGTGAGTGTGTTTTGAAGTCTTAACAAACCTTTTCTTTCTGCAGTATGTGCTGAAGCCAACTTTTACCAAACAGCACATTGCTAATTTAGAAAAGCAGGGGAAACTGTACAGGGCGTACGATGGCACAACATACCTGCCTGGTATTGTGGGCCTTAACAACATCAAGGCCAATGACTACGCCAACGTAGTTCTACAGGTATGAATTTGACTTCATCAGCCTTACCTGGATTAGGCTAGAGAGACGAGAGATTTCTTCCTTAATGCGATTCCAGTATATGAAGAAAGGAGACAAGGGAAAAGTAAGGAAAACACCAAAATCCAGAGAGTTCTGAGACGGCACCTTCAAATACAGAAATTACTCCATATTTCTCATCCTTTACAAATAGGGTTTGGTTTAGCTTTTTTGCTGAAAATGAGGGGACAATTTCTAAAACAAAGAAAGATGAGAAGATTTTTTCCCATGGTAAAAATAAGAACCTGAGATATATGGACTATAATAAATAGACAATGAGGGCTCTGCCTTGCATTTATACAGTTTTCGTATACATTGGAGTGTAAGGGCTGGAGTAAGTAAATATATAATCCAGATTGGTTCTAGTGGAAGAACAGATTATTAGAAGCAACTGTTACACATATATGTATATGTGTGTGTGTGTGTATGTGTATATATATATATATATATATATATATATATATATATATATATATACAGTGGTGTGAAAAACTTTTTGCCCCCCTCCTGATTTCTTATTCTTTTGCATGTTTCTGATCATCAAACACATTTAGTCAAAGATAACACAAGTAAACACAAAATGCAGTTTTTAAATGAGAGGTTTTATTATTTAGGGAGAAAAAAATCCAAACCTACATGGCCCCGTGTGAAAAAGTAATTGCCCCCTGAACCTAATAACTGGTTGGGCCACCCTTAGCAGCAATAACTGCAATCAAGCGTTTGCGATAACTTGCAACGAGTCTTTTACAGCGCTCTGGAGGAATTTTGGCCCACTCATCTTTGCAGAATTGTTGTAATTCAGCTTTATTTGAGGGTTTTCTAGCATGAACCGCCTTTTTAAGGTCATGCCACAACATCTCAATAGGATTCAGGTCAGGACTTTGACTAGGCCACTCCAAAGTCTTCATTTTGTTTTTCTTCAGCCATTCAGAGGTGGATTTGCTGGTGTGTTTTGGGTCATTGTCCTGCTGCAGCACCCAAGATCGCTTCAGCTTGAGTTGACGAACAGATGGCCGGACATTCTCCTTCAGGATTTTTTAGTAGACAGTAGAATTCATGGTTCCATCTATCACAGCAAGCCTTCCAGGTCCTGAAGCAGCAAAACAACCCCAGACCATCACACTACCACCACCATATTTTACTGTTGGTATGATGTTCTTTTTCTGAAATGCTGTTACTTTTACGCCAGATGTAACGGGACACGCACCTTCCAAAAAGTTCAACTTTTCTCTCGTCAGTCCACAAGGTATTTTCCCAAAAGTCTTGGCAATCATTGAGATGTTTTTTAGCAAAATTGAGACGAGCCTTAATGTTCTTTTTGCTTAAAAGTGGTTTGCGCCTTGGAAATCTGCCATGCAGGCCGTTTTTGCCCAGTCTCTTTCTTATGGTGGAGTCGTGAACACTGACCTTAATTGAGGCAAGTGAGGCCTGCAGTTGTTTAGATGTTGTCCTGGGGTCTTTTGTGGCCTCTCGGATGAGTTGTCTCTGCGCTCTTGGGGTAATTTTGGTCGGCCGGCCACTCCTGGGAAGGTTCACCACTGTTCCATGTTTTTGCCATTTGTGGATAATGGCTCTCACTGTGGTTCGCTGGAGTCCCAAAGCTTTAGAAATGGCTTTATAACCTTTACCAGACTGATAGATCTCAATTACTTTTGTTCCTGAATTTCTTTGGATCTTGGCATGATGTCTAGCTTTTGAGGTGCTTTTGGTCTACTTCTCTGTGTCAGGTAGCTCCTATTGAAGTGATTTCTTGATTGAAACAGGTGTGGCAGTAATCAGGCCTGGGGGTGACTACAGAAATTGAACTCAAGTGTGATAAACAAGGGGGGCAATCACTTTTTCACACAGGGCCATGTAGATTTGGAGTTTTTTTTAATCCCTTAATAACGTAAACCTTCATTTAAAAACTGCATTTTGTGTTCAATTATGTTATCTTTGACTAATAGTTGACGGTTTTTGATGAGCAGAAACATTTAAGTGTGACAAACATGCAAAAGAATAAGAAATCAGGAAGGGGGCAAATAGTTTTTCACACCACTATATATATATATATATAAAGCAGACACAACATTCTCACCTGACGGTTATTTTAAACTTGTGTTGCACATGCTTTAATGGTGTTTAAATGTAGTATGTATAAAGTTTGTCTGTTTCATGGCCTGAACCTTATTAAACCATTATTTAAATATTTTTGGTATAAGCATTTACACAAGCCTGTATCTATAGTAAATGCAGTGAATTTCTTTGCCTCATCATTTTCCTAAAGGCGCTGTGCAACGTGCCTCCACTTCGTAATTACTTCTTGGAGGAGGAAAACTATCGCAGGATTCGGCGGCCTCCTGGCGACATCATGTTCTTGTTGGTGCAGCGGTTTGGTGAGCTAATGCGTAAGCTCTGGAACCCACGCAACTTTAAGGCCCACGTCTCGCCACATGAAATGCTGCAGGCTGTAGTGCTTTGCAGTAAGAAGACCTTCCAGATCACCAAACAAGGTACTAAACATTATAAATCAGTTTTCTATTCACATGGGAAATGAGAGGTAGAAAGGAAGATTAATAATTAGCTGTCATTCTCTTTTTGTCCTGCAGGGGATGCTGTGGACTTTCTTTCTTGGTTCCTAAATGCACTGCATGGAGCTCTGGGTGGAACCAAGAAAAAACCATGTGAGTTTAAGTATGGCTTTTTGTATAAAAGATTTATTAATGTAATTAATAATGCTTTGTAAATCTGCCATCTCAGTTACAGGATATTTTTTTTTATGTAAAAGAGATGTACAGTCACTGGCCACTACATTAGGCACACCATGCTATTACTGGGTTGTACTCCCCATTTCAAAACTGTCTTACTGCCTTACTACTCCTAAGAAGGCTGCGGGAAACATTCCTTTGAGATTTTGGTCCACACTTGCATGATTTGTCGTTTGCACGTCCATGATGTGAATCTCCCATTCCGCCACGTCCCAAAGGTGCTCTTTTGGATTAAGATCTGGTAACTGTGGAGGCCGTTTAAGTACCGTAAACTCAAGGTCATGACAGTTTGAGAATAGCTTTTGCTTTGTGACATGGTGCGTTATCCGGTGCTCATAAAGGAATGCACACAGTCGTCAACAATACTCACGTAGGCTGTGGCATTTAAACCCTACTCAACTGGTACTAAGGGGCTCAATGTGTGTCAAGAAAAATATCCATTACATCACCATTAGCCTGAGCTGTTGATGCGAGACAGGATGTTTCCATGTTGCTTACGGCAAATTCTGACCCTACCATCTGTATGTTGCAGTAGAACTCTTTAGACCAGGCAATTTTTTTCTAATCTTGTGTTGATTCAAATGTTGTGTTCAATTTTGGTGAAGCCATGTAGCCTCAGTTTGCTGTACTTGGACAGGACGTGGCACCTGGTCTGGGGCCTCATGTACAAAGACTTGCGTTGAATTCATACTAAAACATTGCGCACGGACAAAGCTGTAAATGTGCGTACGCAGGAAAAAAAATCTGATGTATGAAACACTGCGTACGCAGAATCCCACGCATATTCTCTTTGTACATTCGAATTAACGTGAAATTGAGCGCACGTGCACGAGCGCAAAACCCCTCCCTGCCTCCTTCCCCGTATAAATATGGTATTGACTCCACTTTGGCAAAACCAAACGAAAAGCCAGCAAGAAGAGAAAATGCACAGAATGTGAATTGGAGGTGCTCCTCTTGGAGGTAGACCGGAGAAAAACGGTGTTATTTGCAAGTTTGTCCTCTGGAATTAATAATAAAAAAAAACTTAGCTGAAATAATATCTTTAAATACATCACTCACCAAGAAGAATACCAGGGGCATCCTGGTCTAGCATTGTTTTTTTTTTCCCCAGATCCTGCAACGGGGCGCGGAGTCATATCATGCAATGGGGCGGGGTTGTGTGCGCGCGGTCAGTTCATGCAACCTGTTTGAGCATCACATATTATTTGCACATTTATTGAATGGAAATGTTTCCGATTCACGTATGAAAATTCGTCTTCAGATGGCGCCTTTATAACAATGTGGAAATCCGGCGATCGCTGGAAATTGCGCTTTAATGTTTGGCTGTTCAACTGCATGGTATGGAAACCTTATATAACTGCTAGACATGCGGATGATCCCGTCCCATACATTTCACGGCTCAAAGACGACTGGCTTAACCCCGAGCGGTCTGCCAGTTCCCTTTGGAAAGAACCAGTTGCCAGGAAACCAAGCGTTGTCAGCACCTGTAAAGAAACGGGTAATGCGTGGCTCCTCGCTGTCTCTCTTTCCAAATTTGGACCCAACTCAGCACAGAGCTCCAATAGGATAGCTCTTGGAAATCTGAAACGGCTAATACTGTAAGCCAGTCATCATCATGGGCCAGAAAATCACTGTGATCCCTAAAAATGCGTTCCCTTCGGATTCGGCCATTGACAATGTCCTCTAATAAGGCCAACACTGCCATTACCATAGACTAAGAGTTGTATACATTTGCAAATGCTTTTATATGTTCTAAATCACTTAATTGGTAGAAAAATATTGTCAATTAACCCATTTTATCAATTATAAATGAATAGCAATGTTTTTCACATGTGTTGGTGCGATACTTTGTAGTGTGCAATTTAACATAATTGCCTCTAGGAGTCGCCAACGGAAATAAAACAAACACACAAGAAATACACGTAAGCCAGACATGAAGTTGGCGTGGAAGAACGCACATTCTCACGTTAATTTCACTGTTAGTAAATCCGACCGTGAGTGTGAAAACTGGCGTAAGCAAAGTTTTTGTGTGTACGCAGCGTTGATACACGAGGCCCCTGGTCTTCTTCTCCTGTCATTTGCTTCAAGATTCGATGTAGTGTGCGTTCAGAGATGCTCTATGGCATTTCTTGGTTGTACCGTTATTTGGGTTGCTGTTGCCTTTCTACCAGCTCAAACCAGTCTTAGGATTTCCCCCCAATAACTGTCGCTTAATTTGAAATTCAGTCTTGACCATGTTTACATGCCTAAATGCATTAAGTTTTTGGTACATTGCCTGTCCAAAGAAAGTCACTCACTCTAAGATTCCATTCAGTCACCTTTAGCTTTGAACACAGCACAGAATGTGTCAGCCAATTCATGTGTGAAAATGATCCAGTGAATTCTCATCACAGTGTGTGTATTGAAATGCTCTTTCTTTCACTCTTAAACATAGCTATAGTTGCATGGTATAAAAAAATCAAGTGCTTCACGGTTCAGAACTATCTTTTTAGGTTTTAAAAATGTGTTGAAGGGCTCTTAACCTAGTTCTAGTAATTTCAAATCTCATGCAGCCCAATAATTTGACCTTTATGAAAAGACGACCTTTTATTGGGCAGGCAGTACATTTGTGTTAACAAGCAGATGAACAGATGTACCTAATGATGGGGGGGTGGGGGGGCAGTGTTCTAATTTTTGCTATGTTCTATTCAATATGTTGCTGCTTTTTTTTGCAACTTTCCAGCTATTGTCACAAAAGTCTTCCAGGGGACCATGCGTATCTTCTCAAAGAAACTTCCTCATCCTGATTTGGTGAGTAACACACAAATAGTTTCTCAGTAGATCATTTCATAGGTACAAAGACTAGGCTTATATAAAGACTTTTGTCACTATTGTAAAGAAAAACAACAGCATTTCATTTAGCCAAATTGCATGTATGATTGGCTTCCCTGTAAAATAGAATGATGATGGAAGTAGAGTGGTGGACAAAACGGTTACAGTGTGTAGGCACTATGGTACGAGAAAGCCGTATGAAAGCGGTGATGCATCGAGCATGGTCACACATCTGAAGTGACATCATCCTGGTGTTCTGTCTGCATGCAAACCTCAACAACCCTCATCAACAGCTGCTCACCACTGCATTTAAGCAGCTCTTTGCACCAGAATCATAACTGGCTAAAGCGATTACCAAATCTATTGGGATATTTATCACAGCAGACATGAGGCCATACTCTGTTGTGGAAAACAAAGGATTTAAAAACATGTTGAAAATGCTTGAGCCATGCTAGGAAATAATCACTTCAGCATGAAGATCGTAGCTGAACTTTACGAACAGGATGAAAACTAAATTCCTGCAGACTTATGAGATGCATCTTCTATTGTGATCACCACAGACGGGTGGACATCAAGGTCTACAGAAAGCTACCTAACTGTGACTGCATCTCTCACTCCACTGTTATGCAGTGAGCAAAGTCCAGCGCTATAGACACGCCCCCTCTACGAGAGTCACACAAACACAAATTGTTTAGTTAAGGAGGCACAATGCATGTAACATTAGCCCAGTCACTACAGATAATACCAGAAACCAAGTAAATGCAGTGACAGAAGCTGGACTGGGGCCACAGATATCTTGCTTTGCATATGTGATAAATTTAGCATGCCAGTGTAAATGCCCTCAAATTGCAAAAATGGTAAAACTCCACCTTGCTGTGCCTGCCACTTCAGTTCCTAGTGAGAAGGGGTTCACCTCTACTGTCTCCTCAGAGAATGTAGACATTTTGTGATCCGTTGCACTACTAATTTTTTACAGATGTTTGATATGTAGATGGTTGTTTAAATGTATTTACAAAATTTCTTCATTTAAGTTATTGTGGATTGTACAATAGAAAAGCAACAAAACAAACGGGTTCAGATGATCTTTATAGCACATGTTGCGGGTAGGCGGGTCCATGGCTAACAAAGTAGTCAGCGTAATTATTAATAAATTACTTTCTGCGTTCTTTTTCCCTCTCTCTGTTATTGTCTGTCATCTCTCTCTCTCACACACACGCACACACAGAGGCTACTTTATTATTTTAGACCTACTTTTTCTCCTAAATGGTACCTGTAGCTTTTGTTTACACTGTGCTTATCACCTGCATAAGAACTATGTATTAGTCATAAGGTTAATACAACTTGTATGTTTTTTTGTTTGTTTTTTAACCCGGATTTACTATGTTTATGGATACCCTCTTTTCTGATAGCAGGGGACATTGAGTAACCTTTTCCCCTTGCTCACATGCTGCTCACAATGCTGCTGTCTGCACTCCCACGTCCCATTTTATTTTTTTCAGACTAGTGCTAATAAACATCTTTTTTTTTTTTTTTGCGGGTACCAGTGACAGAGCGGTGCTTGATTTGCGCATGGGTTTCATATCGGGTCAGATTGGGTATTTTCCTAAATTAAACACTATTGTTTTTCTTTGCACTTATACTGTATCTGATTTATACAGCCCCTGGTGTACAAGGTAAAATTGAGACTTACAGTTTAATAAACACTACTGTTCACTGTTTCTTTCCATTACAGCCTGCCGAGGAGAAAGAGGCACTGCTGCAGAAGGAGGACTATCAAGAGGAGATGCTGGAGTCCAGCTTTCTGTACCTCACCCTTGACCTACCCACAGCCCCACTCTATAAAGATGAGAAAGAGCAGCTGATCATCCCTCAGGTTCCGCTCTTCAACATTCTGGCAAAGTTCAATGGCATCACTGAAAAGGTACCAGCTATAAAATTATATGCGTGCTACCATTCCCTGCGAATGGAGTGTTCGGTCAGCTCTCTGAAGCTCTTCATGCTGCTTCAATGTTTCCGTAGCCCTTACTTCTGCACTTCTTACGTATGCACTATCGCTGAAGCTGCTCTGCGTCTGATTCGGAGTTTAAGCCATGAGCTAAGCCTGAAGTAATGTCCGTTTTCGCTACTCTTGCATTCAGTGAGGGGCGCCTGTGATGTGCTCACAGTATGTTATAAAAGTTTATTATGATGCTGCTTACTGAACCACACAGACATAACAGTAGCTTTTTTGAGTATCTGTATAATTACTGATCTCCTAGCACACAGTAGCAGTCTCTAGAGTTTACACTGAGTAGTGAGAAGAAAAAAAAAAAACTGAATGAGCGACTGTTCTGGTACAGTGGCTTGCAAAAAAGTATTGAACTTTTCCACATTTTGTCACATTATAGCCACAAACATGAATCAATTTTATTGGAATTCCACGTGAAAGACCAATACAAAGTGGTGTACACGTGAGAAGTGGAACGAAAATCATACATGATTCCAAACATTTTTTACAAATAAATAACTGAAAAGTGGGGTGTGCGTAATTATTCAGCCCCCTGAGTCAATACTTTGTAGAACCACCTTTTGCTGCAATTACAGCTGCCAGTCTTTTAGGGTCTGTCTCTACCAGCTTTGCACATCTAGAGACTGAAATCCTTGCCCATTCTTCTTTGCAAAACAGCTCCAGCTCAGTCAGATTAGATGGACAGCGTTTGTGAACAGCAGTTTTCAGATCTTGCCACAGATTCTCGATTGGATTTAGATCTGGACTTTGACTGGGCCATTCTAACACATGGATATGTTTTGTTTTAAACCATTCCATTGTTGCCCTGGCTTTATGTTTAGGGTCGTTGTCCTGCTGGAAGGTGAACCTCCGCCCCAGTCTCAAGTCTTTTGCAGACTCCAAGAGGTTTTCTTCCAAGATTGTCCTGTATTTGGCTCCATCCCTCTTCCTATCAACTCTGACCAGCTTCCCTGTCCCTGCTGAAGAGAAGCACCCCCAGAGCATGATGCTGCCACCACCATATTTGACAGTGGGGATGGTGTGTTCAGAGTGATGTGCAGTGTTAGTTTTCCGCCACACATAGCGTTTTGCATTTTGGCCAAAAAGTTCCATTTTGGTCTCATCTGACCAGAGCACCTTCTTCCACATGTTTGCTGTGTCCCCCACATGGCTTGTGGCAAACTGCAAATGGGACTTCTTATGGTTTTCTGTTAACAATGGCTTTCTTCTTGCCACTCTTCCATAAAGGCCAACTTTGTGCAGTGCACGACTAATAGTTGTCCTATGGACAGATTCCCCCACCTGAGCTGTAGATCTCTGCAGCTCGTCCAGAGTCACCATGGGCCTCTTGGCTGCATTTCTGATCAGCGCTCTCCTTGTTCGGCCCGTGAGTTTAGGTGGACGGCCTTCTCTTGGTAGGTTTACAATTGTGCCATACTCCTTTCATTTCTGAATGATCGCTTGAACAGTGCTCTGTGGGATGTTCAAGGCTTTGGAAATCTTTTTGTAGCCTAAGCCTGCTTTACATTTCTCAATAACTTTATCCCTGACCTGTCTGGTGTGTTCTTTGGACTTCATGGTGACATTGCTCCCAATATTCTCTTAGACAACCTCTGAGGCCGTCACAGAGCAGCTGTATTTGTACTGACATTAGGTTACACACAGGTGCACTCTATTTAGTCATTAGCACTCATCAGGCAATGTCTATGGGCAACTGACTGCACTCAGACCAAAGGGGGCTGAATAATTACGCACACCCCACTTTGCAGTTATTTATTTGTAAAAAATGTTTGGAATCATGTATGATTTTCGTTCCACTTCTCACGTGTACACCACTTTGTATTGGTCTTTCACGTGGAATTCCAATGAAATTGATTCATGTTTGTGGCTGTAATGTGACAAAATGTGGAAAAGTTCAGGGGGGGGCCGAATACTTTTGCACGCCACTGTAAATGGATACATTTTTATACAAGTTACCACATCCTGCCTGGCAGGTTGAAACAATCAGGCCATTCTCCTGTGATCTCTTATTAATCACTTGTGTACATACTTTAAACCTTAGGGTGGATGAACTACAGCAGAAAACCCATTTCAGGTTCAATTAAATTTAATTTGTATAGCACTTTTAACAATTGTCATTGTCGCAAAGCTGCTTTACACAATCAAAACAATTTAAGTTTGTATGGAATGTGAATGTGTATGAATCAAAATGGTCAGATAGTCCCTGATGAGCAAGCCGAGGGCGACAGTGACAAGGAAAAACTCAGAGATGGCAATAGGAAGAAACCCTGAGTGGAACCAGATTCAACAGGGAACCCATCCTCATCTGGGTGAAACAGAAAGCAGGAATTGATCTGCATTCATACTGTGGCAGGCAGTTCAGCATAACAGTTGATGTTAATTGATGTTAATATGGAGTCCAGGTAGTTATTGAAGACTCAGGTAGACTCGTTCGGAAATTCAAGTACTGAACTATCGAGCAACTGCCGCCAAGTCAAATCCTCAGAGAAACAGCGGTCAACATCAGTCGAGGCCAGAACTTTCTTCATGGTAGAGTGAAACCATCTCAAGACACCAGACGCATCCCAAAGAGACACACGGGGAATCCATGTGACAAGATCTCTACGCAGAAGCGGGGCACCAGGATGGGTCAGACAGGTCCGGAGGGCAGAGGGAGAGAGAACAGGTTCCATGTCTGTCAGCCAAAATGACTCACCCAAACAATGTACAGTGGAACCTCGGATTACGAGCATAAAGTGGGCTCGTATTCCAAAACACCCGTAAACCAAATTTTATTTTCCCATAGGAAATAATGGAAACTCAAATTATTCGTTATACAGCCCAAAAAAGAAATATATAAAAATAATTAACGCACAATAAAGTAAAAAAAAATTAACCGACAGATAAGTGTTTCCGTTTGTGCACACATTAACGGAGAGACCGTTTTTTAAAACCGTTTAAAAATTAGCAAGGAACATCGCTAATCACACTCTCACACACGCTAATCGTCTCCTCTGCTGGGTCTTGGTGCTTGCAGAGTTTTTGTGTGTGCGTGCGTGTGTGTGCGTTCACCCAGCAGGGGAGACGATTACCTACAATTCCGCAGCACAAGAGAGAGAAAAACCGTTGGCTCAGTTGTGATGACGTGACGCTCAGTGTTAAAACAAGAAGCGCATGTGTGATACATGATAATCGGTGCTCGTTAAAACCAAAACAATGCTCGTTGTTCAAGTAAAAAATTATTTAAAATCTTTGCTCGTCTTGCGGAACACTCGTAAACCACGTTACTTGTAATCCGAGGTTCCACTGTACATGAAAAGTGTATCCCCTATGTTTTGCTGACAGTATGCTTGGTCTTGTTGCATTTGTTGCATAGTTCCTTTGATTTTTGCCAAAAAGCATCCCTTAATTTTTTTTAATAATTAGTCCATCAGAAGCGATACAGTGTGTGTATGTATATATATATACTGTATATAATATATATACTGTATATAATATATATACTGTATATAATATATACAGAATGCATGTTTCATATGCTATAATTTTATGTTGGTGTTCTAATCAGTCATAAGACATAAGTATGTCGTAGTTATAATTTAATGCAGTCTGTCTGATTGTTTTCTCTCTTTCACAGGAGTACAAAACTTACAAAGAAAACTTCTTGAAAAGGTTCCAGTTAACCAGACTTCCTCCGTACCTTATCTTCTACATTAAGCGATTCACCAAGAATAACTTTTTCGTTGAAAAGAATCCCACGATTGTCAATTTCCCCATCACGTGAGCTGTTTTCTGATGTTTATGAACATGTTTGAGATTTTTAATTGTTTAAGATTCTGAATTAAAAAATTTTGCCATTTATACCTCTGAGTCAAACTAATATTATAGTTGCCTATTATGTTAGTAACGTCGACCTGCGTGAGTATCTAACAGAAGAGGCCCAGGCTACTGAGAAGAACACAACCTATGACTTGGTAGCCAACATTGTGCACGATGGGAAGCCATCAGAGGGATCATACAGGATTCATGTCCTACATCATGTGAGTGCTTAGAAACCACATTTAGTCAAGTTTGGCATGCATGTGTGCTTGTGTATGTAAAAATAAATGTTGATTTTAAAAAAATAAATAATTGTTGATTTGATTATGCAGTTTTTTTTAATATTGTTTTGGTTTGTCTAAAATTTGAACCTTGAACACAGGGCACAGGGAAGTGGTACGAGCTCCAAGACCTGCAGGTAACTGATATCCTGCCTCAGATGATCACGCTATCAGAAGCATACATACAGGTCAGTGTTATTAAAGGTATATATGGAAACAGTCGATAAAGCTTGATAAATGTAAAACTTATTGTAGTGTAAATGTTGCTGAATTTCAGATCTGGAAGAGACAAGATGTAGATGATGATGGAAAAAGCCACACAGGAGCATGACTTTCAAAGACATGATGGCAAACCAGAACTGGACCATGTTTTCACTTCACTCTTCAGTAATATAAATATTAATTCTTGCCCCCAATTCAATTTTATTTCTGTATGAGTGTGGTGCAGGTTTGTTACATTTGTTTATTAAACATTTTAATAATATACATGAAGTCTGTTGCTATAATTTTCATTCTGGTTAATAAGGAAACATGAGGAGAAAACATTTTGTCTAAGGTGTAGCATACATTTTAAGGTAAATCCTCCAACAGGTTCACCAGAATACCCAAATAAATACCAGCCACAAACAGTTTCTCCACACCAATGAAAAGTCACCACCACTAACAGCCTACTTGAAAGATAAGTTGACATGGGGGTTTTGTTCCTCAATATAGAGAAATCAAACTACTGGTGATTCACACTTAAGAGGAGAACAAGCAGGAGGGCAAAATGTCGCTGCACAGGGGAGTGTCTATATTTAGAGTAGATACCTAGCCTGATGTAACAGTAATTAAATATTTACATATAATACAATCACTTTTTGGTTAGCACTGTCGCCTTGCACCTCCAGGGTTTGGGTTCGATTCCCGTCTCTGTGTGCATGGAGTTTGCATGTTCTCCCCGTGCTTGGTGGGTTTCCTCCGGGTACTCCGGTTTCCTCCCACAGTCCAAAGACATGCAGGTTAGGCTAATTGGCGTTACCAAATTGCCCGTAGTGTGTGATTGGGTGTGTGAGTGTGTGTATGTGTGTGTGCCCTGCGATGGATTGGCACCCTGTCCAGTGTATACCCCGCCTAGTGCCCGAAGTCTCCTGGGATAGGCTCCAGGTCCCCTGCGACCCTGAACACAGGATTAAGCGGTATAGAAGATGAATGAATGAATGACAATCACTTTTTTATACTTTTGTCCTTTTTGGAGAAATCTTTTTGGAACATAAACTGCAGTAGATTTGTTTTAATCTAAAGAAACCGATTCTTCAAGAGAAACATACTGTGTTAATCTCAAATATGGCTTGAATTCCTGGATCTAAAATCACATTATGATGATGGAAAGCCCCATGTCAGTGAATGTGGCCAAAGCTGACAACTTCGTACAGATGTGTGAGCATAAAGAAAGAAAATGAAAAACTGCAGGTAGGATTTTTCTCAAATAAAACACAAGATGGCCTTATCAATTGTGTAATCAAGATTTATTTAAAAAAAAAAGCAATTTATTGTAATAAATGTTTGTCTACATGATTGTTTTCATTACGTACAAACATGATTGATTACATGTGTTTGAAAAAAGAAGTCTTATTTTGTCTGGCTAACAATCACTTTAGCCTAAGTTTAATATTGTAAAAGGCAAGATGGAACAAATGTTTACAGGTTCTTTCTTTGAAGGTCCACCATGTTATTCTTGTCCCACACAGAAGATCTTCTAATAAAGTAGAGAAAGAAATATCAGTAAGAATAAATGCAGTCTCATCAAAAATTCATTTTCTTTTATATTGCAAAATGCATAGCTGAGGTATAAAAACAAGTTGGCAAAAAGTTATTAAATATCATTTATTTCATTTATTATGGTTCTTTAGCATGTCACTCTCCTGGGAACCACTAAACCTGTAAATGTTTGTATCAAAAAGAGTTCACAGTGGAGCCCTGTACCAAGCTGAGACCCCTCAAGAATTGTTCTCCAAGTGTACGGTTTATGTACACACTCACTGCTGCTATTAAAGAACTAAAGTACAACTGAAAATGCAGCTATTGCTTTTTTGTTAAATTACCTGGCATGCGTTTACAGCTTCATCATTTTTGCTCAGAATGTTCACTAGTGCTGTGACATGACCCTGGATAAACAGCTCACACTAAGACAACACAGAGAAAGTTGATCATCAATATTCCCTTAATTAAACAATCAGCAGATGTTCATATTACAGAGCTGAAATGCCATCATCAGGACTCTTACCCCTGGAAGAGCATTTGGGTGAAGGTGGCATGTCTTCCAGAGCACAGACATCATCTGAGTCTCGCTGCTATTGTGGCCCAGGTGAATCTGAGTCAGGATCATCAGAGTTCTGCAGGTTTTACAGTCCGATGGCAAAGAAGGCACTGAAACAAAGCAGAATAAATACACAACGAGAGTGTAAATGTACAAGGTCCCAAAAATTATAAGTGTTATTATGGGACAAATATTATGAAGCATTTAAATAATACATAATTTAGTTGAAATTTTATACACATACACTAATGAAAAAACTAAATATTACTACCCTTTCTAGGTGAGGAATTACCTGAGGTGTTGATTTGTTTTTTATGTTTTATTTCCTTTATACCGCAGCGATTTTTCTTTTGAATTAATCCTCACACAATTTTTTATTTGTTTATAAAACAAGTTCTGATCAGGTCTAGACATAAAACAATGAGACAGATTATTATTAAAAAGGTATTGTGAATGAAGACATGCAGCTTTTATTGGTTTTGTTCTTCATAAAAAGAACACATAAAAAGGGTTTGCTCTGAGGTGAATAAATAGGCTATTATAATTATTAGGATACACTGGGAAAAGAATAGGAATACATTTTCCTATTTGTCCTCCAGATAACACTGCATAGTCAATTATATCTTTATTAAGGGTCTGTATTAGGTTTGATCGTGTAATGTTACTTCAGTATTTTTTAAGCCTTACCCAGAGCAGGAGTGTCCTGGCCGAAGCACAAGTGCAGCAGTGTGCATATTGTGTGCGGAGTTGCAGAAGTGAGCAGGAAGTCAATGATCTGTTTGCCGTACTTTTCCAGGAAATTGTCGCACTGCTCTTTGTAGTGATCAGGCAAGTGGTCGCAGATTTTCTCCAGAAGGTTCACCACACTCTCCTGAAACAGTTTTTATATTTCAACATTTACATTGCAATTGTTAATGTACTAATTTAATTTGTTTTTCAAGAAGAGCTACTGAAGACTCACTTCGGTTCTCTCTTTGGGCAAAAGGTCTTCCAGTTTTTTGATGAGGAAAAGGCAAAAAGTGCACTGAGGGCTGATTTGTAACTGTGGAGTAGAAATTTACAGGAAGAGATTTTAAAAGAGGACATCAAAGCACATGTATTCAAGAACTGAAGCAAGACCAGATCATAATACTGCCTCCAGAGGTACGGTGGCCACAATACAGGATGGGTGCATGACTTTATTTCTTTGACACTTCCCTTCTTACCCAATCTTTATGCTCCCTATCAAACCGAAGCCATTTTTTAATGATGAGTCTCACTAATGCTTTCTTATGGCCACACTGCTGTTCAGTCTTATCCCGTGAGGTCTCATTGTGCATGGGGAAATGCTCTGTGATTAATACTGTCAGTTTATTTTTCTTTGGCCACTTTTCTTCAACAAAGGTGACAGTTCTGCACTTTGCTTCTGGGTTTTATAAATTTCAGTCATTTCAAATCTGCTTAGTTATTTGATGCAGGACAATTATTGGACCTGTCTATACCGGCAACCTTTCTTTGCCCAGGCAGTGTACTACAGTAACTCAGAAGCCATGCACACACTCCTTAAAAAGACAAAACACACAACAACAAAGGCAATTTACCATAGTTAATCTGCCTACAGGCATGTTTTTGGGAGGTGGGATGAAACCATGCAGCCATTGCGAGAACATGTAAAACCCCCACATACAGGACAGACATTGTTACTCTTAAAGTCAGCTCTATACCTCATGACTGGTCCCTGTCGAAGGCTGCAACTGAATGAATCCAGCTTCCTGCAAACCAACATTGAGCAACTCTGGAGTTTTGTGTTCTGATTGAACCGCACACAGTCCAAGCACCATGCATATCTCTCCCTCTTTATGTGCCTGCTGGGCAAATAAGATTAGTTTAGGGCAAACCTTTTCATTTTATATCAGTACAATTTTAACATTTATTTAAACATACTCAATATCTGGACTGGTTTATGGACTTACAGTGAATGTAATGAATCCTTGAATGAATACTGGCAGATACTTTTCCATGAAATGTATGCAGTCGGTAACCGATTCAATGGGGAGATGTTGACAAAAGTCATCAAGAGTCCCTTGGATCAGATGCTATAAGTAAGGCTGAGTTTATTATTCCTGAAAGTTTGTGTAATCTTTTAATAATCTTCAAAGAAAAAATACTTTTTCTGGCTGACAAAAAGTGAAAAGTAATTTCTATTTTTAAAATAAGTCTTTACTTGCAATGCATTCACTTCCTTAAAACCTAGCAGAAATGGCAACTATGGTTTTACTTCTGCAAATGTGACATTGGCTATACATAGTGGTTATTCATGCACAATTACCATAAACACACATACACACACAACCAGTTGTACGCACCTGTGTGTCTGGATGGGACAGCATATCTGAAAACAGCTCCATGATCTTGGTACAATCAGAGCACATGTTTTTGGTCTACGAAGAGAGCTAAATATCAGTTTGGTCCCAAATATACAATGACTTTATTATGTACATCAATCAAGAAATTAATAAACCGAGAACTGTGCTATATAACTATTTTATAACTATTTTGTTCTCATGTGCCATCATTCTAGTGGATAACAATTACTAAAGGTGGGGAGAAATCGATTCAGTTACGTATCGCAATTCATGTATTGTCAAGTTACATATGTTTTTGTATTTGAGGGTGTAAAATGTTGTAGTTGTTCTCCAATCCTATAGATGATGCACTCAAAACTGTTCATACATTTGCAGGCAGCACAGCATCCGGAGCAAAGTAATTGCTTAATTCCTTAGAATTGCAAACCAAAAAAAAATTTATTATATATATATATAATCAGGATATTTATAAAATCATGATAATTACAGAATCACAACACAAATTGAATCAGCTTCCTGTAAATAGTGATAATATTGTTAATATATTGATAATACCAAGGAAATGTGGTCCCTGGTGATTCCCTTTGCTGATAGTTACATATCTCTAATAACCAGCCGACTCAGTAAGGGAGCAGCTGGTAGAGATTAAGCCCATCTTAATCCTAAAATAAAGTTTTTCATTATAATAATTTTTGGTCTCTATATTGGATTCTTTGCTGTTGTCTGGACAAGAAATGTCTGGACTGGACATTGTTGCACCAAGCACACCACCACCACCACCACCACCAACAACATTCATGAGAAATGTTTTAGCGCAAAGCTTTAGATTAAGCATATGCAACACATTTACACAGAGTAAAGCATCCCGTAGATTTGAACTTCATTGAATTAAATTTTTTTTTTACTGGTAACACGTCATCTTCAATAATAGAGAAGTTGCATGTAATTTATTGTCACAAGTGTAACAAATACCAAAAAAGTGCATTATTTACTTTATCCTCATCACTGTAGTCTAGTATTATAGAAAGTGTTTTACTGAGTAAATGCACCTGCAAATTGTACAGGCTACTCCTGTGTAGTGTGTATCTCCTGTGTACTGTGACCCCTCCCTGTGTTCATGCTGCACTCAACATTCAGCTTATTATTTATTAAACTGTTTTTATATACAGTCTGTTTGATGAGTGAAAATAATTGAAAAAATATAAAAATATTAAAGGCTCTATATCTAGTCCATCTTCTATTCTTAGTTTTGGAGCCATCTCTGATCTGGGGGGAAAATCAAGATCAAATTTCATACAAGATAAAATACATATGAATCCAGATCACTTCACTTCAATTCCATTCAGTTTTATTTGTGTATATATATATATATATATATATATATATATATATATATATATATATATATATATATATATATATAACATATACAAATAAACAAATAAACAAATTTAACATATTAAAAAAAAATTGCCCGGTAAATACAATACTGTACTTTAAACAAAAGCTAAATGGTTTTTCATACTTTTGAACTGAAACTGCCACAAAATCTTTTTTTTAAACCAAAGTCTTCATCAGTGAACAGCTGATAACCTCAAGAAACTTTTAACTAAAATACATTTCCTGTTAAACACTTGCACATTCGACCATATAGCACACATTTATAGGGGGTATTTATTTATGTCCACTTATCACCCAACTAAGGACAGGTTCCCTTTTTGAAGTTTCTTCCTCATGTCTTCTCAGGGACTTTGTCATTGCCATTGTTCCCTCTGGCTTGCTCAAACTGATAAAGTTATAAATCTATACATTTGAGTTTTTATTTCATTAAATTATGACATTCATTTTCTTATTATATTTATAATTTATTCTTTTACCCTAAATTTGTTTTTCTGTAAAGAACCTTTGCTCACGAAGTCTGTTGTTGATTTTAATCTAATTAAATAGACAAATCAATCATTAACAACCAGAAATGTACTTGTGTACCACCACACTCCAGTGATAGTTAGAATAAGGTTTCACAACCTTTTTTCAGGTCCAGAAATAATGTAGAAGTGTGAAGCAATGTAACACAAACAAGGTTTCAGGTCTTCATTATATTGTTTTATTTCTCAGAGAAAAATCTATATGTTTTTAATTCTTACACATGCATTAACAGAACGTAACATCATGAAGTCTATTTATATTTTTAAAAAAGGTCTTGCCCTACGTTTTGCCCTATTTGATTGACACATATATAGATTTCTCTGGAATCTGAATTAGTTGTTTTAAACAGAAACCTTTTCTGGTTATTTCTGAAAGATTAGACATAATAATACAATAATACATAATAATAACCAATTATTTTTATCGTAATAACAAAGTTACTTCATCCTTTTATACCAAATATTTAATTACATAAAAACATACACTGATCTTTTAATCCCAATTTTTAATCTCATCTGGGTGTTGAAAAAGTCATTTTATCTTTATATACCATACCTTATTTAACATACAGTGGTTTCTTTATTACTTTTTCAAAGTAATATGTTTTGTCACTTCCGGTTACTAACAAGAGAGCTAAAACAACAAAAATCACTTACCATCGAAAGACTGGAGGTTTTAAAGAGTGGACTGTAAGGTCTGATGATTCTTGCATGTCCTGTAAAGAAAGAAAACTTCTGTAAGCAGTTTTGAATGGATTTTATATCAATGAAATAGCTCTCTGGCTGTCATTTAACAACAAAAAATAAAAGTAGATAGGAATGCATCGTGGAATTTTGGAATGCAAGACTGCAAAGTGGCTGCATTCAAACCAGTGTATAAAAAAAAATAGAAAAAGGTTATTAATTTAGCTATGCATTTAAATTAATGGCAGAATAGCCAGGTAAATATAATACTGTACTTTAAACAAAAGCTAAATGGTTTTTCATACTTTTGAACTGAAACTGCCACAAAATAAACACTAGGGGGTATTTATTTATGTCCACTTATCACCCAACTAAGGACAGGTTCCCGTTTTGAAGTTTCTTCCTCATGTCTTCTCAGGGACTTTGTCATTGCCATTGTTCCCTCTGGCTTGCTCAAACTGATAAAGTTATAAATCTATACATTTGAGTTTTTATTTCATTAAATTATGACATTTATTTTCTTATTATATTTATAATTTATTCATTTACCCTAAATTAGTTTTTCTGTAAAGAACCTTTGCTCACGAAGTCTGTTGTTGATTTTAATCTAATTAAATAGACAAATGTCAGGTTTACATAAAACTCACAAAACAAAAATATATACATTTATAAGCACGATTTTAATGTAAAATGGACATTATGTAAACACATATGTAACATGTAAACGTATGTAACTGCTACATAAAATCACAGTGTGATCTGATTTATACATATTTTCTCGCACTTTTTAAACTGATTTCTTTTGATTCTGTAAAGCTGCTTTGCGACAATTACCATTGTTATATATACACAAATATACAAATAAAACTTGAATGGAATTGAAGTGAAGTGATCTGGATTCATATGTATTTTATCTTGTATGAAATTTGATCCTGATTTTCCCCCCAGATCAGAGATGGCTCCAAAACTAAGAATAGAAGATGGACTAGATATAGAGCCTTTAATATTTTTATATTTTTTCAATTATTTTCACTCATCAAACAGACTGTATATAAAAACAACTTAATAAATAATAAGCTGAATGTTGAGTGCAGCATGAGCACAGGGAGGGGTCCAAAGCAATCAAATAAGAGAGAAAAAGACAAACTAAAGACGATCAGTTAAGGTTGTATTTTTGTGGAATATTTGCTGTGATTTTATTTAACGCTGATATCCACACATTTTTTTTGTAGACAAATATTACTACTATTATTACTGGTTGTTTCGTGTTTTAGGCGTCAGTGGTCATCGTAATAACAGAGAGAGATGCTCAGTCTTACCGGCTGTCAGGACGCAGGTGAGGATGAGGAGGGAGACAGCAGAGGCTGCAGACATGATGAAGGTGTCGGGTGTGAGGCTGAGAGCGGCTCTAAGCGCTGATGTGAGCTCTGCAGTCTTTAAGCCGAGCTGCAGCTCCCAGTGCCGGGAATAAAGGCGGAAGAGGAAACAGAGCTGTTTATGTCTCATGACTTCATGATAGCCAATCACGAGCCGCCTAGATCCCTCACTCTCCGCCCCTGTGCGCGTGCCCGTCTGCCATGTTGGAGTTTCACTGTGATTGAGAGACGAAGACTGCTTTGTAAAATCGATTGTAATTCGCTTAATTGTAATTGATTACATTTGGTGTCCACGTTAAACTCGGTTACTCTGTTACTTATTTTTATGAACACAAACACATACTTACCATAATTAAATATGTAAAAAAAAATTGTACAAACATAGGATGAGTAAAGTTAACATTTTATCCTAATCACATAAATTGAATGCTTTACCAATTGGGAAGGTTGTGTTGGGAAGGACATCCAGGGTAAAAAGCTTGCGTGCGGACCGGATGGTCTGCTGTGGCGACCCCTTGTAGCCGAAGGCCAACAACAACAACCAATTTGCTACATGGTGGCTTAGTGGTTAGCACTGTCACCTTGCACCTCTAGGGTCAAGGGGTCAATTCCCACCTTTGGTCTTTGTGTGTAGAGTTTGCATGTTCTTCCTGTGCTTGGTGGATTTCCTGCAGTTACTCTGGTTTCTTCCCATAGTCCAAATACATGCAGATTAGGCTAATATCTCTAGTGAACTGACATGAAATATAGTGAAATTGCCTTGAGAACTTGAGAAAAGTTATCCAGCAATGGTTGTTTTAAAAGCATCTTCTCTTTGTAAAGTCAAATGCAGCACAGGCTTGCAGCATTTTTCTAAGCCTAATTGAATCTTGACTTTTGACTGCCCCAGTATGGTGACCACACAAACCCACGCCAACGCAGAATCTACGCTTCAAATATATATGAATATTCCTACAAATGACAGATAGAAGTAAAAAATACTTCTAACTGAAATGAAATGATCAAAATGCTAGCACTCCTTCACAAATTAAACATGTGAAATTCAATTACTTTACCTGCAATTTAATCAGGTTTTGAGTTGTTTTCTTTTTATTTACCAATACAGAATAACATTGCCTGTTTTTACATATCCTGAATTCATATATTTGGATAGTTTCCAATTTCTTTAAACTTAATTGTCATAATAAAACAAAAACCCCTTAACACATGATACACATTTATATAGTATATATATAGTTTTCTAAAAACACATGCATTACACTTTTGTCAGAACTGAATGGACAGGGCGTCATTTTTTCCCCTTCCACCAATTTTTCACTTTTACCAGGCTTTACACATTTACAATTTAGTGCTAATAATGTGTAACTCCCACATAATGTGTAACTGTAAGTCCCAATATTTCTGTATTCACCCTAGCTAAAGTGGTTTTACATAAACAATTTATAATTAAATCTGAACAAACCAAAGATCACGTTTTTTTGGAAATTGTATAATAAAAACTAATGTCATAGTGATAATAAGTATTGTTATAATATAGGAGGATTGCACTATAATATGTTGTATTGTATTGTACCCCAGCCTCCTAACACAGCTGGGATAAATGAAGAATAAGTACATTGGGGTGTCACATACACTAGGGTGTTCTGTGATTTCTGGCACTGGAATATTAACAGTGGATCCCTCTGGGCTGGGGTCTAATTGCATCACATGGGTGCCCAATTGGATTGAGATTTGGATGCCAGGTCAAGCTTTTCTCTGGGATCGGGCAAGATGAGCTAGCCTAGTGGTCATTGTGAGTCTAGATAGGGCTTCAAGGCACTTCACCAGGTGTTGGTGTTAATGTTATGACCGATAGGTGTGTATATGCAAACTATATGTACTATATGTGTCTGTGTGTGTGTGTGTGCGCGCGTGCGTGTGTGAGTGTATATATAAGGGGTATAATCTTATTGGTTATACCATGGGGAATGTAATATTTATAGATATGTTTTTATTTGTTTACATTTTGTTCATTTTTAATTCAGTTAATGTATTGCCTATGCTATTAAATGTTTTTTTTTTTAAGTTTTTTTAATTACCTATTGTAGTTCTTATTTGTACAGTATATTTCTATTTTTATCCTAGTTACATTTGTTTTCTATCGTATTTATTTTCATTCATATTTATTTCTTGTCTATTAGCTTTAATTTTCTTTTTTATGGTCAATGCCGGTCGTATAAGCATTTCACTGCATATCATACTGTGTATGACTGTGTATGTGACAAATAAAATTTTAATTTTAATTTGATAGTAAATTAATCTAAAAAATGAAGTCTATCCAGTTTTTCTGGACTTTACACACTGAACATGCTGCAGTTTGTCCTGTTTGTTGAACCACACTTCTGATGTGTGCAGAAGTGCTCTGCTTTGTGTTTGGGTGGCCGCGTATCAAAGGAAGCGCAGTGCATGAGTGGAGCTTCGCGCCTGGCGCATATTAAAGCCTGCACGGTTTCGAGAGACAGTGAACTTGACAGCTCGTCTCTTGTTCCTCCTCAGATCTGCTTCAAGGATCAGAGGGATTCCTCGGAGGCTGCAGAATGACAGGGGTCATCAAAGGCCACCTGGACCCTTTAAAAGCTCCGTGTAAGGCCTGGACTCGCACAAAACGCGTAGTCCTGAGGAGAGCTCATCGCGACTCTGTTCAGACAGCAGCAAACTGTTGTCGCTTTGCAAAGAATCGACTTTTATTTAAGCCGATATAAAGGATGAGACCACTTCCAGTCGCCTTGGTGCTTGCTATAGCGAGTCTGAGCTGCCTGGGGATGAAACAGCGCAGCCATCCAAACTCCGGGCAGCATGTAGAGCATTACAGTGGACACGGGCACAGTGCAGGAGTGGACCATACTCACAGATACAGATACCCACTGTACATGATGCAACTCTATCGAGACTACAGAGCAGTGGACACGAGGAGGACAGCTGCCAGTGTGAACGGTGATGATCTGCATCAGGCTCACTCCATAGTGAGTTTGGTGGCCAAAGGTAGCGTTTTTTAATTTTTTATAATGTCATACCGTTACGAATAATGTGACGTCGCTGTTGATGCATTTATGGACTTGTTGTAATTCAGTGATGGATAAATTCTTCCCATGCTGTATAAACACGATGATCGATCTCCTGTACTGTATTAACACCTTGAATGTTTTATATTATGTGTTCTCTGTGCTTCATTTGGATTTATCTGGGCTAAATTACTGGCTCTGAGCCAAACTCAGGGTTTCGTTTGTGGAAATAATCAGGGCTAATCTAATGTCAAATGAACTTGTACTCTCATTTAAGGCATTCATTTAAAAGCAAAACTCCATAGCAGATACTCCTGGCGCGTATCATGGAGCTTCTCGCTCACATCTTATCGGCTGTTGTCTGATCCTCCCCTTTTAACAACTCACTAGTGTCAGTGCTTATTCGACTTTAAAGAGCTGCTCTGTTTTATGTGCACGGGTGTGTGTATTAGCCCATCAGACGTTCAATACACATCCAGCTCCGGCTCGCCCTCCACCCTCCCTTGGTCACATTTGGCTGGGGTTCTTTGCTCCTGTTGAAGCTCTAGGCTGCACATGTGTTTATTGCACTTGCATCTTCGATTCTCTGAGTTAATGGTTTGACTGCTTTGACTTTAACGGCTATTTCCCTCCCACTGCCAGATTGCCATCAGGTTGGAGAGAGGTGGAAGGTCACTTTCGACATGTCCTCGCTTTCCGGCAATCAAGAAATCCGGCTTTCCGAGCTCCGCTTGCGCGTCCCTGCATTTTCCGCATCTGTGCTGGATCTCTATCACGCACGCAACAGTGCACCCGATGCACGCGTCTTACTGGGCAGCATCAAGGTCACGCCGAGCACCGCCTCCTCTTCGTGGAAAGTCTTCAACGTAACTGATCTCCTAACGCACTGGCAGCGCAAAGTGGCCGAGCAGCAGTGGCCTACAAACGAGTCCGAGGATGAACAGAACGTTGTGGAAGAGGGCAGTGGTAATGAAGAGACCGAACCGCCTTCACGCCGCAAAATTCAACACCTCACCACAGACCGAGTGATGATTGTGGTGTTCTTGGAGAGCGTATCGACCCAAGGTCGCCATAGCAGCGCTACTTTAATGCAAACAGTACAGCACTCCAAATACGTGCTTCTGGACCGACCTAGTAACGCGAGGCGACGCAAGAGGAACCGGGTGGGGACGGGACACGTTCGGGAGGTGGCGAGTGAAAACGTCACCCTGTCTGGCGCAGGCACAGAGTCCGCGCAAAAACCGCTGTGCAGGAGAGTGGACATGTGGGTGGATTTTGACCAGATTGGATGGAATGAGTGGATTGTGCATCCAAAGCGCTACAACGCGTACAGATGTGAAGGAGAGTGTCCAGTTCCGCTCGATGAGTCTCTCAAGCCTACGAATCACGCCTACATGCAGGTAAATCAGAGTCAACTAATTGCACTTGCATTACCACTTTACTGTTTTCGTGGCAACGAGAGACTTGATTTTTATTCAACTTTAATGCTTTCATTTCATTTCACTGAATGCTGATGTGTGGAATGCTTTTCCCCTTATTCTTGTACAACAGAGTTTGCTGAAGTTTCATCACCCCGAGCGCGTTACCTGCGCGTCGTGCGCGCCCACGCGCCTCAGCGCGCTGTCCATGCTGTATTACGAAGGAGATGACGTAGTGCTGCGCCACCACGAGGACATGATCGTGGAAGAGTGCGGCTGCCAGTGAAACTGTAGTTCTCTTGGATTATGAGGACAAGTTTTTTACTTACTTACTCTTCTTACCTTGCACACTTCATCTCTGATAGGAACATTCTATATTCTATCTATATCTTTGAGAGCAACTGAATGGAATAAATTCAGTGGATGATGAAAAACACTAGTCTACTGAGAGAATTGAAATATTTAATATTTAAAAAGACTGTTTAATATGTAATTTTTAAATGGAATCATTTCCAATAATTTCTATGTGTATTAATATGGACAGTCTGTGATTAAAAATATATTTTAATACAAAATATTTGTTTTGTAAATGTTACTTATCTTTTATATTTTTGTTATCAAAATCTATTATATATAGTCTACTGTCTGTAAATGCAAGATCATGTTTGTTTGAGAATAAATCAAAATATATTTCTAAAAAAGGTGTCAATTCACAAATCAATGCAGAGCTCAAAAGTGCAGGTCAATGCACAATGAAAGTTGATATGAGTTGATATTTAGAACCTATGAAACGACTGTATGGAGCCAGTGTCACTCATAAATAGGTTTTATCTTTTGGCTGTTCAGGTCAGTCATTAACTGTTTTTTTACATTTTTTATGATTCTGTCCGTTTCATGATACATTCCAGGCTGTAGGCCGTGTCTCACTGTGGTCATACCATCAATTTAAGTTCTGCCATTTATAACAGCAAGAGCGGTTATTATAATCTTCCCATCTAATACAGGTCCTTCTCAAAAAATTAGCATATTGTGATAAAGTTCATTATTTTCTGTAATGTACTGATAAACATTAGACTTTCATATATTTTAGATTCATTACACACAACTGAAGTAGTTCAAGCCTTTTATTGTTTTAATATTGATGATTGTGGCATACAGCTCATGAAAACCCAAAATCCCTATCTCAAAAAATTAGCATATTTCATCCGACCAATAAAAGAAAAGTGTTTTGAATACAAAAAAAGTCAGCCTTCAAATAATTATGTTCAGTTATGCACTCAATACTTGGTCGGGAATCCTTTTGCAGATTCTTGTGTCTTGTGTCTCTCAACTTTCTCTTCACAATATCCCACAGATTCTCTATGGGGTTCAGGTCAGGAGAGTTGGCAGGCCAATTGAGCACAGTAATACCATGGTCAGTAAACCATTTACCAGTGGTTTTGGCACTGTGAGCAGGTACCAGGTCATGTTGAAAAATGAAATCTTCATCTCCATAAAGCTTTTCAGCAGATGGAAGCATGAAGTGCTCCAAAATCTCCTGATAGCTAGCTGCATTGACCCTGCCCTTGATAAAACACAGTGGACCAACACCAGCAGCTGACATGGCACCCCAGACCATCACTGACTGTGGGTACTTGACACTGGACTTCAGGCATTTTGGCATTTCCCTCTCCCCAGTCTTCCTCCAGACTCTGGCACCTTGATTTCCGAATGACATGCAAAATTTGCAACCTGTAGCCCATTTCCTGCACACGCCTGTACACGGTGGCTCTGGATGTTTCTACTCCAGACTCAGTCCACTGCTTCCGCAGGTCCCCCAAGGTCTGGAATCGGTCCTTCTCCACAATCTTCCTCAGGGCCCGGTCACCTCTTCTCGTTGTGCAGCGTTTTCTGCCACACTTTTTCCTTCCCACAGACTTCCCACTGAGGTGCCTTGATACAGCACTCTGGGAACAGCCTATTCGTTCAGAAATTTCTTTCTGTGTCTTACCCTCTTGCTTGAGGGTGTCAATGATGGCCTTCTGGACAGCAGTCAGGTCGGCAGTCTTACCCATGATTGCGGGTTTGAGTAATGAACCAGGCTGGGAGTTTTTAAAAGCCTCAGGAATCTTTTGCAGGTGTTTAGAGTTAATTAGTTGATTCAGATGATTAGGTTAATAGCTCGTTTAGAGAACTTTTCATGATATGCAAATTTTTTGAGATAGGGATTTTGGGTTTTCATGAGCTGTATGCCACAATCATCAATATTAAAACAATAAAAGGCTTGAACTACTTCAGTTGTGTGTAATGAATCTAAAATATATGAAAGTCTAATGTCTATCAGTACATTACAGAAAATAATGAACTTTATCACAATATGCTAATTTTTTTAGAAGGACCTGTATCTTCTTAGTAAAATAAATAACATACACGTATGTAGTATTTTACTCTGAGCACTTTTTAACATCCATTTGTTCAACTGTATTCAAAGTATAAAAACCCCTTTGTTGAAAAACTCCCTGAGATGGTACTAGGAAGAAACCTTGAGAGGAACCAGAAATTCCAGTCCTGAACTATTGAGCAACTGCAGCCAAGTCAAATCCTCAGAG
This sequence comes from Channallabes apus, assembly GCA_030522415.1. Lineage (NCBI taxonomy): Eukaryota > Metazoa > Chordata > Actinopteri > Siluriformes > Clariidae > Channallabes > Channallabes apus. The sequence goes on from CM060122.1 coordinate 15,263,822, forward strand.
AAACAGCTGCCAGAACCATCTTCATGGTAGAGTGAAACCGTCCCCAGACACCGGCCGCATCCCAAAGAGACACACGGGGCATTTATGTGATGAGATCTCCAACCAGACGCGGGGCACCAGGATGGGTCAGACAGGTCAAGAGGTATAACAGCAACCGTGGCGGATCATAAGACATTAGCAGTTCACTCAGATAGTGCGGCGCGAGACCATTTAATGCTTTATATGTCAAAAGTAGTATTTTAAAATTAATGCGGAATTTTACAGGGACCAATGAAGTGAAGATAGGATAGGGGTGATGTGCTCGTATCTTCTCGTTCTAGGGAGGACTCTCGCTGCTGCATTCTGGACTAACTGAAGCTTGTTTATGCACCTAGTTGAACAACCAGACAGTAAGGTGTTATAATAGTCCAACCTAAAGGTCATAAAAGCATGAACTAGTTTTTCTGCATCGTTTAGTGACAATATATTCCATAACTTGGCAATATTTCTGAGGTGAAAGAATCCTGCTATCCTGGTGATATTTTCTACATGAGCTTCAAATGAAAGACTAGAATCTATAAACACACCGAGGTCTTTTACTGTTGCACTGTATAGAACAGAAAGGCCATCTGTGATCTAAGTGTGATCTAAAATCTTGCTTCTAGCTGCATGCAGTCCTATGACTAGAACTTCTGTCTTATCAGGATTAAGCAGAAGGAAGTTAATTAGCATCCAGTCTCTTATATCCTTTACGCATTGTTCAACTTTAGCAAGCTGTTTTTTTCTCATCTGTTTTTGCTGAGACATATAACTGTGTGTTGTCAGCATAACAATAAAAACTAATACCATGCTTATGGATTATGTTGCCCAAAGGAAGCATGTAAAGGGAAAAAAGCAGTGAGCCTAAAACTGAACCCAGACTCCACTAGAGAACATGCAGAATAATCACCATTTAAATCTACATACTAATAACGATCGGTCAAATAGGATCTGAGCCAGGAGAGGGCTGTACCCTTAATTCCTACTACATTTTCTAATCTGTGAAGAAGAATATTATGATCAATGGTTTCAAAAGCTGCACTGAGGTCGAGTAATACAAGCTTACAGTAGCATACATACCTTTAGGTTGGATTATTGTGTAGACCACAGTTACACAACCCTGATCAGAGGCCAATAGGAGGTCATTTACTACTTTAACTAGTGCTGTCTCTGTGGCCTAAATCCTGACTGATACAGTTCATGTATGCTATTTCTATGTAGATATGAGCATAGCTGCTCCGCTACTATCTTTTCCAGAATCTTGGAGATAAAGGGGAGGTTTGATATCAGCCTGTAATTGGATAGTTGACAGGGGTCGAGGTCAGACTTCTTTAATTATCGGTGTAATAACTGATAATTTAAAAGATTTTGGAACATACCCAATGCTAAGTGAAGAATTAAATATTTTCAACTGGGGTTCTGTTATTACTGGTATTCTGTTATTATCTGTTTGAGAAAAAGTGTCGGTATAGGATCTAATATACAGGTTGATGAATTTGCAGAAGGGATGAGTGAAATTAGTTCATTCTCTTCAGAACTAATTTCCAGTATACGTTCCATACTTTTTTCTCCAAATTGTTGTTCCGCACATCATAGACACACTTTGTCATTTTGGGAAATGTACTTCTTATTATTTGCTATAAATTATGATCTCAGTGGTACCTCAAATGATTAAGGCTCATGGTCACTGATTGGTTGAGCTGCCACTGCTGAGCCCTTGAGCAAGGCCTTCAACCCTATCTGCTCCAGAGGTGCTGTATCCTGACTGAGCAACAGTGTTGGGGAACGTTACTTTTTAAAGTACTACTTACATTACAAAATTACTGCTTTTAAAAAGTAATCAGTTACATTACAGTGTTACTTTCTGATAAAAGTAACTAGTACTTTTCCATTGCAGAAAATGAAAACTTCTTTGTTTCCATCAAATTAAACACGTAAAATTTTTTGGGCGGCCCTCGTGGAAGCTTGCAGACCTTACAGAACTTTGCGGAACGTCGGCAGGCAATCGCGAGGACATACTGTGCCTAACACCGCATCTCACCGCGAGTAAAACCGCATAGGTGAGATAGGGATATACCTTATCTAACCTATGCGGTTTCGCGCGGTGGCCGTAAGCACGGCTCATCATGATTCACAGCGTGTTTTGGCGCTTTGATTACGTTTCCATCTTTCCGCGCGTCCGTCCTTTCATAGTCAAACCGCATAGGTGAGAAAGTGTTATAACAGCAGGAATAAATAATAGAGGGGGCTGGTTATCGGGGGCGGGGCTTGTAGTACGACCTTCACACACACACACACACACACACACAGGAACGGATTGCAACTGACTGCTGTCTGGCTCATGGATTACATAAATTGTCTGAATAATGGATTCCATTTTTGAAGAAATAACTAAATAACTGTGTACTTAAATGGCAGCCCTAACGTGTTAGATTTCTCGTTACATCAGAAAAGTAATCCAAGTACTCTAACGCATTACACCCAACACTGCTGACCATGCACTCTGAACCTGACAAGAGTATGTGAAAAATAAAAAATCACTGTGTTTTAAGAATTGAATCTTAATCTTGGCAGCCATGAGGTCTTGAGGTCTACCCCAATCTGGCAACTTGGCAATCACCTGTCTTGTCAACTGCTACTCTCTAGAGTAGTTTTAAGATATATTTACATTTAAGTTTAGGCATTTTTGGAGTCAATTAAAAATATATGGAGCTGTGAGTAAGAATTTTTATTTATTGAATGGTTGATTCCCCACTTTCCTCTATGAGCTGGCCACAGGTCTCACTTGCATTACGGAAATAAATGATGGAAATGGCTTTATGTGTCCCATCTGAGAAGAGCTTCCCACAGTGACAGGTTGGAAAAGCCGAAAGCAGGTCCCAAACTGGAGCAGATACACAAAGTCTGGGAGGCCACTGCCCCTCCCAGACAGCAGTTACAGCCACTTAATCAGTCCAACAGACAAGTTTGACCAAAAACATCTGTCTCAGACTGCATTTAAGACATATGAGAGCATAAAGTTCAATCAACATCCCAAATACACAAATGATTTCTTGACTTTTCCCGTATCTTTGTTTAATATACCGTAACAGTTTTTTTTTTACAAAAAAAAAAAACACTTAATCACTTCACACAGCAACATTCTCCTTCCATTAAACTCAAATAAAAAATGTATTTGTCACATAAACAACCATACAGTATGATATGATGTGAAACACTTCTACGACTGCTCATTACCTAATAAAGAGCAATAGGATGGAATCGAGGGATAGAACAACTTTACTGCAATAGGAAAAATTGCACTAAGGGAAATATTAAATGTAAACATTTGAGATGAATGTATAAATCTACATCATAGATGTACATTAAACAACTGGGGTAAAAATCAGATGTTGAAATTTTGGAATCAACAAGACAAGAGTGCTTGCTATGCTAGACTCTGGCTATAAATCTGTCAAGAATGCATGATTATCACATGTTGATTGGCCCTTCAGATGCAGTCAGCTGTAGCCCTGTTTAACTCCAGTCAACCCTGTACTCTGGAAGATTTTACAAACAGCTTCCAAAGGAAACTGAATGTCATGCCAGTCAATTAACAAAGTAATAAAGAAATAAAAAACTAAGAAAATGGGAAATAAGAAAATGGAATAAATCTGGAATATACACAGACATCACAGAAAAACTCACAGTTCAGCTGTTTAAATACCACAGCACATGTCTGTACAATTATTATTATTATTATTATTATTATTATTATTATTTTTACATGTAGTTAAGAGTGTCAAGTCTACCATTTCATTGTTTACGGTTTACTCTGCTGCTGGAGCTTTTGGAAAGTTGTTTGTCCCATTTGCACAGTTTCAGTGTTTAGGATTGCAGGGCCAAGTGCAAATCCTGACAAACTGACTCAGAGGCTCGAGACAATAGAGGTGGGGATGTTTGTTAATTTGGGGGTGGGATTGGGGGATGGGTGTTAGGAGCATTTGAAGAGTGGGTGGTATCTTGAGGTGTGCAAATTATCACATTGTAGAAAGTCGTTACTATTTCAGTTGGGTGGTCTGAAGGAAGATTGTAACAGAAAGTGACAAACGGGAGCTACTTTGTGCAGTTATAGTCTTTGTGTGAGACTAGGGGCACTTTATCAGTTTAACTTAATGAAATTGCAAATACTTGCAGACTATCTGATTTCATTCACCCATGATGGCCATATTCAACATCTGTACAACCCCCTGAAAACATCTTGAATTGAGTTCTGATTCTATAGTGATTAGTTTGGAAGTCTGGTGTCACCTAGCACAGGATGCTTTTGCAAAAGTCTTGTTTCCTTTAAAGTGTCTTCCTCAAATTGTCTCAGAGAGGTGTTCATTGCCAGTGCCACCTCTGCTGTGCTCATTAGGTTTGAATCTAAATCTATATCTGGAAATATGTATGCCTATGTAAAAACATGAATCTAATGATAAAGAACTGATTAGAAGAACTCTCAATTTGTAGGCTTCACATTGAAAAATACATTATCTTTTACACTACAGTATTCTGGAGTATCTGAAGTAAAACTTAGATTTTTTAAAATATAATTTTACCCTGCATTATAACGTTTTGAGACCACAAAACAATTCTCTTGTGATCCAGATTCTGGTTGTGAGAATGTCATTCTTAATACCTGGCCTCCAAATATTTATTCATTCCTGCCCTAGAAACATTTTCCACCCCAAAATGATATAAAACTAGCCCAATATTTAGAGAGAGAAAACTAGACATTCTCGATAGAAACTCGATAGATGGTCCATTTTACTTATTGCATTTACATCAGTATTTAATAATCTTGTGCATGCATTTCAAACTTGTTCCATGTTGAAAGTCATTTGTGAAATTACTATGGTTGACATACAGTAGAATCATTTACAAAGTGTAATAAACACATTCAGACATAAAGCCTACCCCATGAACTCCAGTATGTAATTATAACATTAGAGGATGATATTAAAGAATCATATAAAGGTGAACAACATGGTTAGGTTGTTACACAGCTGGAGCCTGGTCTAGATTGAGTTTCTTAACCTGCTGACAAAACAACCCTAACTAGGAGAGGATATGTGAAATGAATGAACTGTTAAACAATAAGAAGTGATATTTAGGTGAAACAAAAAATAACAATACCAAGCAATTTTTGAGTAATCATTTCTTTATTAATCCTGTAAATATTCACTTTTTTAGCTGGTGTACAGGGTGAGTTGTCTATACATATATCTTAGGTCAGATCAGTTCTGAACCACAGACCTGTGTATAGGTATCATTTCATTATTTTCCCATCTCAACAGCAATAAAAATAAGATAAAATAAATCAAAAGACCCACAAGGCCTCTTTATTTCCCAAGTTGCAGGCATACGTCTGAAGCCTCAGTTGCTATAAGTGCATCCATAATAGAACTGTAATCCCCAATAGTAGGTTATAAATTCCCATTAGCAATTGCAAAGCATTCTAATTAAATATAGATATACGGATATATTATTTTATATATATTTCTTTGTGTATATCAAAAAAACATTTTCTGTGCATGTGTGCAGTCGGCATTCCTTTCAAGGTTAATATGCTACTGAGTGACTAATTTTAATCAGTTCCCTAAAAGTTAAGATTATATGTGTTTCTAGTTTTTGCAAAGTTTATATTTTGTATTTAATTGGTTTTTATCGCTGCAATGACATCAAACAACTGTGACGTTTATTCGGAATCCCTTTCTCTTACACTGGAGTGGACTTTCCTAAAAGTCCTACTTTTCCCACATGCGACTCTGTTTTTTTTCTTTCTTCTTAAATTACAGGTAAATGAATTTCTTGTAATGGAGAAATCTTATGAACACAAGGAGTAAATATTTCAAATCCTACAATGCCACATCGGCTAGTTTCAAACCGCAGATCAATGTCCCACAAACGTCCTCAAATCCATCAAGAAAACAAAGCAAGCACCATTTACGAGTTACTTCTGGTGATGTAAAATTCTCTAGCTCCTAATCAAAACAGTTGAACACTGCCAAATTGCCATTAAAACTACATCTTGCCCTCTGCAGAGGCCCATAGGCCGATGCGACAAGAATAAATACCACATTACCATATTAAAAAATGACAATGTAAATAATCTCAAAAGTGGCTCATATTTTTGCACATTGCTGGTTCATGACCTTTTCATCTGAGACATCAATTCATCTCTGAAAATAAAAATGTAATAAAACATTTTTAAAATTAAATAGATTGAGTGTTTCTTGCTGCATGTGACTGTAACGATGGTATAAAAAGAATGATGTACTCTGAGCACCATTTTCACTGTTTCCCTAACATTTTGGATTTATTTATTTTTTTTAAATGTAAAATAAATCAACTGTGAGGATACATTTATTTTAGGCATATATTTGAATAAATATTAGTCAACAGTATTTTTCTTTGCTTTTAGTGTTAGGTATCCTAGAAAGTATAATTTTATATATTTTAAAATATTTAACAGAGAACTTTGGTGTATTTTGGTTTAATAACACTTATAGTAACACTCTGCATCTTGACATCATGCCTGTTTTCCCCATTATATTTTCCTCAGTACTAAAATTCTGTAAAACAACCTGTTACACAATGACACAAACATAGATGCCTCTGTCATTTAACTGAAGGAAAAATGTTAAATACATCATGATTTAAAGTATGATAATAGAGACAAGCAAAATATTCTAACATCGTTTATGTTTCTGATGCTACATTACCACACAGTACTGGATTGTTTGCATAATTAATAGAGTTATACTTAACTCTATTAATTTAGACGTATGTTAGATTTACACCATGATATATTTATACCACATTTCTCTCTAACAGCTGTTAGATTTATTTACTATCACGAGTAATGATTATCTTGGGTTTAAACTCAAGTTTGTAAAATCTGTTTAATTTTATTAGATTCATTGACACATACTGTACACTGTCTCTAATGAAGCTAACTTGTGTCATGCTGTCTGATGATGATCAGTGAATTAACACAAATATGTAACTTTGTGAGAAACTTTGTTTCAGGACCAATGATCTAAACTGCATTTGTATCATGCAGTTTAGGGCCAGGGGTAGCTCAGTGGTTAAGGCTATGGTTCGGAAGATCCCAGGTTCAAACCCCACAACCACCAAGTTGCCACTGTTGGGCCCTTGAGCAAGGCCCTTAACCCTCAACTGCTCAGATGTATAATGAGATAAAAATGTAAGTCGCTCTGGATAAGAGTGTCTGCCAAATGCCTAAATGTAAATGTATCATGGGGCTTAAAAATGGTTAAACACTGTTTTGGTTACATCATAAGATCCTGGCATTATTGTAAAAAATAAACAACAATGTCCAGTGTATTCGCAGTGACATAGCAAGTGTGTAGCTACAGAACATATAGAAACAGCCATGTTCATAATGATACCTTAAATGTCCAGCCAGTGAAACGTATGGCATTGTGGAGAAAGTAAAAAAAAAAAAAAGTCTGAAGTTTAGATGCTTTAAACTAATTTAAACAAATAAATGAATGTTATATTTTAGGCTTGAAGCATGCAGAAAAATGACTGTGCCTAAGTGAACAGTAGTGCCGAAGTGTTTGTGTGTACTTGGGAAAGTTGCTTAGACAGTGCTACAGTCTAATCACAGTGTTCTAAAGTGTCTTTGTTGAGCTTTAAGAGGATTCCACAATATCTGCAGGTATTCTGTTGCAAAGTCACACATCAGGCTTTAAACTTCTTAATAACGGCTGGTTAAACTAAATGGCACAACAAAATACAAAAAAGGAAAGGCTTGTAAAACATTATAGTAGAAAATATGAGTTTTGTCATGTATCTACTGTATTGCTTATCAAGTGTGATAAAATGTCATTAAATGGGTCTTTAATGACAATCGTTTCCCTCTAATTTCAATTCAGCAACACAACATCTGGAAATTTGTTGACAAAAAAAAACAATGCAAAAACTAAACAAACAAACAAACAAAAACATTAAATGCATCATAAGTGAATAATAGTGACACTGCAAAGTCAGTTTCCATTCTTGTCACAGTTAAAGCTTTTCACACCAGGCAAGGAATAAAAAAAAATTCCATTCCTTAATCCACTGACAATGTACTCTCTTACAATAATGTCCATTCCTGCACAAGTAGTAAAAGTTAAAGAAAAAAAAAAATGTGCATAAGAAGTACACCTGCAAACATCTGTCTATTGCTTTCATAGTGTTGCTTATTGCGACATTTATGTGGGATCTGGTTTTCGGACTAGATTGTGCATATGATTAAATGTAATAATGCTCGTGAGTTTTTCAAAAATTCTGGTGTTCATATGGAATATTCCCATGCATCAGATTTGAGGTGATAGAGTCTCTGATAAGGTTAAAATATTTCAATTTGGTTTCATATTAAATAATAAATTCTGAAAAGATGAGTAAGGAAAGCAAAAACTAACTCCAGCCTCTTGACTACTGTAACAGCTTTTCTGTCGCTGGTAATAAGCCACAGCATCTTTTACAGCAAAACTAAACCTGAGCTACTAATATCATTTGAAATGGAAGACTTGGTTGCTACATTTGCACTTAACACAAGTGTCAAATTCACGTGTGTGTGTGTGTGTGTGTGTGTGTATGCACTCAGTGGTTAATGGTTGGCATTTTAGTCACATTCATTATGCCATGAGCAATTAATAGTACAGCAGTAAGTCATAAGTCACAAATCTAATAGTTAGAAGAAGCAATACTCTGTTCAAAAATAAATATCTATTAAAGGCCAAAAGCCCTACTTCTTTTCCATGAGTTAAGAGACAACAATGTGAAAAAAAGCAAAGAAAATAAATCATGCTTCAATTACAGGAAAAAGCAAACCCATCTAGCTGTAACACTGATGTTTTGAGAGTGACATCATAAATGCTGTTGCATTGGACTAAATTAAAAGCACAGGCAAATAAGTAAATCAGCAGCAGTATCTTTGCATACATTACTTTTTTCCTGTTCCTGTTTTGAGCTGTAACATAAACCACAACTACAGACATAACACACACACCTAATATCTCAGTGCGTACACGGTATTATGCACAAAACACTTGCGGACGAAAAAACTGGTGTGTAGTGAGACCTTGTTTTAAATTTTAGATTAAACTGTAACATACAATATATTGGAAGACTGAAAACTTGTGAGAGTTGGAGGGGAACTGTTGACTACACATGTGTGTCGGCTTTTGCATATATGTTATTAACCACTCTTTTCTGAAACACAGTATTTGGGGCTAAGCTCTAGGTTCAGTTATACCCCACATCCACAAACTCTTCACTCGGTTCATGCCCCTTATATCACCCGGAGCCCCATAATCCTTTGCTTTCTGTGGTGTATGTAAAGGCAGGCCATGCGACAGCACTCTCGCATGCTGATACAGGGATTACAGGAAGCACTTTTTGGATGCTTTTTTTTTTTTGGAAGTTTTTTCTCCTAGGTTTCATTTTTCACTTTTATATGAAATCATGCTTTTAGCCTAGTTCTCACTGTAGGTTTACTTTAAAAAGAAACCTAAAAGCCATCTATTGTCACTGATGTCCTTTGCCTGGGTTTCCAGTTTCTTGCCGTTCTTGATGCTCATCATGTGTCTATGAGAGAAGGTTTGGGTGCAGGGGATAAGTCCTAAAGTGAAGAGAGAAAGATTAATTTCAGACAAAGCACAAACATTAACACTACTCCTCATGATTCCTGTTAGGTATTGTATTGTTAGGCTTGCAGCTCATTTCTATTTTTCTTTTATCAGTAATCACATTTTGGAAAATATTCTGGTTTGACTGCAAACAATCATTGTTTTCTGGAGTATGTATTATTAAAAAAAATCCACATGCATTGTCTTAGATTTGCAGGTTAAAATTAAATAATGTGTATATACTATACATTGGGGTCCAAAAGTCTAAGACTGGAAATATGGATTGATTTAAATTTTGGGTTGTTCTGTATTGAAGTAAATAAAAAAAATAAAAATTAAAGATAATAATAATAATAATAATAATACAAAACAATAATAAAGTGAGTTAATGTCTTGTAATTTAATATTCAGAATTCTGCATTATTTTACTAAATGATCCTGTTTAAATCTAAGGAAATGGATAAGCTTGGCCACGAATACTGCAAATTTTGCAGCAAAGGTCAAATTTTCCTTATCCATAATCTCTCCTTTTTTCCCCTCATCCATAATAAGCATGTGATAAGATGGCACTCTTTTTTTGTTTTAAAATCTTAGGGTTTTGCAGAAACTTGTGGAGCCCATATCAGCTCATGTTCACACTGTCTTTAAAGAAAATAGTGACAAACCAAATACCAAATTCTTGTAAACACTTCACATATTCAATTTTTTACTCAGGTTGTTATAAAGTCTGTAATGAAGATTCACTTAAAACAAGAATAACCAATCAATAACTTTAAAAACTACAGAAGTTTCCATTTGCATGTTGGAAATGTTGGGAAACATCTTAAAAACATAAAAACAACTTTGTTTTTTGCATATTAGAACATTTTCAATAATTATAGATAAATAAGACTATGTGCTGTTTCTATATGTATGTAGTCTTGATAATGCTGTATTTCAGTTAATTCTGTAAAAGGATTCTTAATCTTGTAGCTAATCAGCTTTGCATTTAAAGTAGATTATATCCAGTATATGAACAGCAAACCTTTAAAAACCAACGCATTAACAGGAAGTGGTGTACTCTTCCTGTACAATAGCGCACTCTTCGTTCCCCTTTAAATCATGCAGCCACAATGCTACTAAAACAGCACTTACCCTTCCTATTAGGCATGTTAACCTTTCCTCTTATTGTATATTGATACTGATTTACATTGGAGACAAGAAATACAAAAACCCATTCATTTTATTATTAGCATTAGTTTATGTGGTTTACCGTACATATAAATGTATTAGCATCATTTCACGTCACTGATTTTGGTCAGGCCCGTAAAACACATAGTGCACACTACACGATTTTAGCCCCAGTCACTGACTATTTTTGAGCTTGGTGACTATCATACCTAAATGGCTATTAAAATGAGCAAATACTTAAAGGCCATGATTCCTAGTTTTAAAAAATATACATTATCTCTGCATATCCTTTCTGAAACATTTGCTTATCTTTGCAGAACTGACATTCTGCCCACAGTTACCATCACCCACACATTCCTCCTTTTTGTTTTCATACAAAATCATGTGACAACATCAAATAACTGATAACTTCTGTATTTATTCTGTATTTATTTTTATGAGATTTGAGGGAGGCTCCCTACGGTAGGGAGAGTGCAGATTTAATATAAGGCGATTGGTCAGAATGGTTAATAATAAACAACAACAAAGTTTATGAAAGATTGTGTAGCACATGCATTTTTGATCATGTAGTGTGCACTCCCTAGATCCACCGAACACCAGATCACAAGTGTTTCAAATGTGATACAGTCATATAGTTTGCATGTGACTTTAGTTGTTCCTCACTAACTGTTACCTTGCAGCCACTTTAAAAAAAAATTTGAAAGCTTATTTATCAAGTTGTACTCAAAAGGCCAATTAATCCCCGTGGTTAGCAGGATTAAGTGAGCCAGTGGCATGCCTTTAACTTGTACCTGGACGGCTGAACAAGCGCCGCTCACTGCTTTACTCTCCGCAAAGTGGCACATTTCACTATCTGAGACCCTCCCTTCTTCACATCCACAACATCCGGCTATAAAGTGCGAGGAAGAGGAGAAGGTGGGGTGACGAGCAGCGGAGTACAGCACAGCAACAGCAGCAGATGGGACAGTCCAGAAAGTTGGAGGGTGAAAGAAAAGTGGCATATATGCAGAAAGGATAGGTGATAGAGAAGTGTGTGAATCGGGAAGAGAAAAGAGGGAGGGGCATCAGGTGAAGCCAAAAGATAAAGATCAGTTAAGGTCAGAGGGGCAAATGTGAGAGATGGAGAGATAGTGTAGTCCATAATGAGGTGGAAAATGTGGGGGAAAAAGACATGGAAATAGAGACAGAAAGGAGAAGCATCAGAAATGTGTACAGGTAAAAAGCAGTGCTGCACGCAGAAGGACAAACACATTTATAGTTTACAGAAAAAAAGAGTTTTAATGAATCATACATGGACACAGTTCTAACAAAACCCCACAAAGAGGAACCAGAACATATTAACCGACTAAAACTATTACAATTTACCAAGAAACACAAATCAGACCACTGATCATAACAGCAGATATGTTGTGTTATGTACAGTATAGGTTGTTGCTTGTCATTAGCTCAGATTCATTGTCTTTTATGGAGGTATGATTTAATTATGATAAATGTCATATGAAGAATTTAACTTTTATAAAGCAACTGTCTTGCCTGTAGAATTACTTATAATTTACATAGCATGGCTGTGTAAATCCATATTCTTACATAATAATAAAAATTTGCCTTTAAGCGGTTTCACTGTACTGTAATTGGTTCTTCCTTTTGGGACAGAATGAAAATGAGGTCATGAAAAAAATAAATGGTGTGTGCATGCAGGAAAAATATAACCATGATTCATTTAGAATGTTTAGGAAAATCAAACCATATTTTCAATCATATTAACAAACCTACATTAATGCTTGTGTTATGGATCTTAGAATTTAGAGAATTTAGAGAACCTTAATGATTGGTAGAATTTTACCATCTGTTAATGATGGATGGTAATGATTTGAAGATCATTAAATCACACTATTTAGCCTCAATCCTTTCATAGTGTTAAACTTGTTTATAAGTTGTTTATCTGGAAAAAGAGTTGCTCAGTGTTGTAGGGTATTACATGCTTTGTTAATAAGTTAGCTTTAGCATCAGTCTAACAGGAAAGTCATTCTGTAATGTTTCTTTCAAATTAAAAAGTTGTTATTAACTTTAGTTCCACTGTTTGACCATATAACATTACAACCACAGAGTCTAACATAACAGAAAATCTAATTTCTTTCATGTCAGTGAAAAAACACTTGTACGTCTGCACAATCACACAGCTGTCCAATTGGCCAATGCAGAAATTCATGCAGAAATAGGCCAAGAATCTATTTTTGTTCACATCAAACACTAGAGAAAAACAGGAACCTGACGGTAAGATGGTGCAAGATCTCCATAACTGAAGGTTGATTATTCATTTATTTATTTGCCAGTCTACAAACTTCGTTGAGTCACCCATTGTAATCTTGGAGGCTGATATGGTTTTCTAATGTTAGGTCATTTTGCATCCATGTTTTACATTCTGTGCATACAGAGCTGCTTTTCTGCTCAGCGGACTTGTACAGAGTGTTTATTTGAGATACAAAAGACTTCTTGTCAAATCAAACCATCCCCTCTCATTTCTCATCAATAATGTGTTTCTGCCTGCAGTAATGTCACTTTTACAGCATTGAACAATCCTGTCAATCATCGTGTTAGTCAAAGTCACAAAATAACTGCAGCTTTTGAAATTGCAACTTTTGTTTGATTGCTAAACTGCAAGTGCATGTGCAGATGTACAGGTGTTCCAAATAAAGTGGACAGTGAGAGAAATAATTTAATGTTTCTATTTGCATGTTTTACACCACAGAGCTTATTTTAATACAAATAAATAAGTAAATAAATAAAAACCCACAACATTACCATGGACATTATTTATTTGATAAACTAACCTAAATATTGTGCTGTTGAAAGCAAAAGATGAATAAACAATAAATTCATTGTACTGCTTTTCAACATGCCCAGCTAATCTACTACACGCTTCCCCCCTTCTCCTCCCCCCCCTAAAATAAGGCAGTAAAACTTCATCCATAATGGGAAGCCTAGCGTCAGGCCTGCTCAGAAGCCCACCTTGCTTTCACGGCCCAGGATGGCGTAGCCCATGAACTGCTCTGCATCAGCATCCAACTCATCAGCTTCCTGTTGCCCATCTATAATGAACTCCTGACCCTCACCCTCACCTTTTCCTCTCCGAACCACCTTCCTCACGACCTACACCACCCGATGAGAGTCATGGAGTCGGATAAGTGGAAACAAAGGGAGCAAACAAGAGAAATAGATGAAATGACAAACAATGAAAAACAAAAATAATAAAAGTGAAAAAAGTACAACCATGAGAAAAGAAGTTATGTTGGACGTAAGCTTTAATGAAAGGGGCTGGAATCAGGAAAAATCTAAAACAGCGTTTTGTGGCAATCAGGTGGATGTGAGGACTCTAACCATGTTCCCTTTCAAAAGCTATACTCCATGCTGCATGAAAGCGCTACGGGAAACGGTCCTCGTGACCGGTTGTGAAGCATGTGTGTGTCAAACACGGCAAATATTCTGGTATGTATAACCTCGGCCAGGTGACGTCAACCGATGAGGTGCACTTGGAGGTTATGAATAGGCATGAACCGGAAACAACCTCAGATCTTTTTCTCTTCAGGATCCATCTTGTAGGAAATGCGTCTATCCGTGTGAGAGGATTCTCGCGGATGGCGATTTCCACACTTATTGTGTCAAGTGTTTGGGGGAAAGGCACGCTGTCCTTGGGTTGGAGGAAGGATGTGAGCATTGCGATCTCCTCCCTATTAAAGTCCTTCACTCTCGGCTCGCCTTCTTTAAAATGGAACTACGAGCCGCAGCGCATTCTTGGGGCTTGCGTGTTGATTTGGTGGAAGCACAGCAGAACGAGCTTTCCCTTTCTCTCGCTCTTTCGCGAATCGTGTGCCGTTACCGCCTACTTCCCAAGCGTGCTCCGGTGCTTCTTGTGAAGTAGCGGAAGAAATTTCCTCTCTCGCTTCCGCGGACATGGAAACTGTTGCTTTGGAGCGCCCCTCTAGAGATGAGCAGGCGTATCAGGAGTTATTAGAGGTAGTGACACGTGCGGTCAAGCGCTTACACCTCGAATAGCCGCGGGAGCAAGACTCCCCCAAGCTGTCGAAACTAGATGACAGGTTCATGTCGGGTGGCCGGAGGGAGGAGCCTCATTGGCGCTCCCTCCCCTTCTTTGGTGATCTCCATGATGAATTAACCCATTCATGGGAGAGGTCATATTTATCCCGTGTGTTTGTGCCAACGACATCGATTTATTCTAATGTCGTGGATGCAAATACACGTGGTTACTTCATGATGCCCCAGATAGAAGAGACACTTGTGGCCTATCTCTCTCCTGGGACGTCATCCTCCCTGGAAAAGCCCATGCTCCCCTCCAAGCCCTGGAGATTGACATCTTCGCTGGTGGGGAAGGCTTCTCAGGCAGCAGGTCAAGCTGGTTCTGCTCTGCACACCATGGCTGTCTTACAGGCATACCTGGCTGACTTGCTAAATGACCTGAGCACCGGCGGGGTTGCTAACAAAGCGGCGTTTTTGGAGCGGAGCCACAGACTTGTCTCTCAGGGCAACCAAGCAGACGGATCGTGCTATTGGCCGCTCCATGGCTGCCATGGTGGCTACAGAGAGACATCTGTGGCTTAATCTTACGGGCATCAAGGACAGGGACCGTGCTTTCCTTCTTGATGCCCTTATCTCGCCTTCTGGACTGTTCGGTGACGCCGTCACGACCGTCATGAACAAGTTTCGGGATGCAAAGCTCCATGAGGAAGCCTTTGTTAGGTTCCTCCCCCGCCGTTCTCAACAGGCGGAACTGTCGGCCACCCAGTCCTGACTAGCTCTGGCCACCTTGAGGCGTGAGGATCAGAGGGAGAGTGTGGCGTGCCGAGCACCCGTAGTGACCGGGGTGGAGCTCACCACGCTC
Organism: Channallabes apus; assembly: GCA_030522415.1. Classification (NCBI taxonomy): domain Eukaryota; kingdom Metazoa; phylum Chordata; class Actinopteri; order Siluriformes; family Clariidae; genus Channallabes; species Channallabes apus. The sequence goes on from CM060122.1 coordinate 15,279,572, forward strand.
CACGATCCGTCGTGAGGATAACGGACCTGTGTTCAATTTCCGCCACCACTGGTGTTTCGGGAGACAGCGGTCTCCAGTGAAACGTTCCGTCTAGCCGAAGCGTCGAATTTCGTGCACCTTTTACAGAGGCTGGCAGCGGGGAACCTACTGCCAGCTATGTCTCTTTAAGCATGAGGCACTGTGGAAAACCACCACCCTCAGGAGACCGGTGTTCAATTCCCGCCGCCACTGGTGTTTCGGGAGACAGCGGTTTCCAACAAAGTGTTAGGTGCTCGGTTCCCTCCTAACACCTAACAGCCACCACCATCACCACCACTCCGCCTAGCTAAGCGACAAAGCTACCGCCGGCAGCTAAAGCTAAAGCTGGCAGCATGTAGGCTACTGCTAAGCATGTCTCCTTGGCTACAGGATTCAGTCATTGTGTTTCAACGGCGTGGGTTTCCACTTCCGTGAAACCACAGTGAGCACCTCTGTTAATTAAAAATCACAGGTTTGCTGGAAAAAGGGCCCATAGCACATGTTCCCCGCCCAGACAGAGCCATTCGGCACCAACACGTCGACCTAGCCTCACCTCATTTCTCAGAGTGGAGTCGTAACGCCACAAAAGCTTTCTTCTTCCGACTGGAGGTATGAAGTTGAGTGTCATGCGGAATCCGGGCACAATGCGGGCACAGCTGTCTCCTGCGTGTGCCGGATCCATTTTAACACCCTAAAGGAGTCCAAGCTAGGCCAGGAGGTGACTTCACCGCTCCTAGAGTGGTTTCAGTGTTGGATAAATGCCAGGAGATTTCATCCAAGGGCCAATCCTTAGAGGCAATAAGGGTTACCTTATTGGCCAGAGGTAGCTCAGTGGTTAAGGCATTGGACTACGGTTCGGAAGATCCCGAGAGTTTCGTACCCTTTCTATGTGGTTCAGAACCCGGTCTTTGACTCTGGGTCCCACTCTAGATCCGTGTTGTCGTCGCAGATTGCAAATGACAGACGTTGTCCCTCACAGGCTGATCTGCGGTCTTATATGGCCGTCTAGCCCAACGGATCTGGAGAGGTCATCTTCTCGCGTGGCACATCAATTGCCTCAAAACGATGACTCTATTTCTGGCCCTGAAATACTCCCTCCAGCAGCTGAGAGGCAACAAGGGTTACGCGCCGAGAGCTTCGTACCCTCTCTATGGAGCTAGCGCCTCGACATCGACATGTCTTCCTAGCTCACCTTGTTTTCTTTAGGATGGAGTCTCAATGCCATGGAAAGCGTTCTCTTTCCTACACAAAGTATACATCATGTGGGATCCAACTACAATGCGGGCACACTCTAAAGGAGTTCAGTGGTGGCTAAGTGCCTAGGGATTTCATCCAAGGGCCAATGCCCAGAGGCAATAAGGGTTATGCGCCGAGAGCTTTGTACCCTTTCTATGTGGTTCAGACCCTCGTCTTTGACTCTGGGTCCCACTCTAGGTCCGTGCTGTTGTCGCAAATTGCTAACAGCAGACGTTTTTCCCTTAGATGGCCATCCAGCCCAAGGGATCTGGAGAGGTCATCTTCTCGCGTGGCATATCAACCAACTCGAATTGATGACTTTATTTCTTTGCCCTGAAATACTCCCTCCAGCAATCAAGAGGCTAGCACATCCTAGCACGGATGGACAACATTACGGTAGTCTTGTAAATATCGCCTGGACAGACTAGATTTGCGCAGTTAAGGAACTAGCGCACTAGGTTCTGCTTAAGGACAGGACAATTCTGTCCCTCAGGATCATTTACATTCCAGGGCATAAAACATGTAGACCCAGTCCACTGCCAAACTCTTTCAGTGCCGTTCTGCATGCTTACCCAAATATCTTTCACAGTCGAAGCCTTCTGTCCTCCACCGTTAGCTCCGGAGCAGTAAGACTTCATTCGCTGTGTCCAACTCATGCTCCTCAATTTACAGCGCACCTCCGCTTTAGCCAGGGCCGTAAATTAGAGCAGGGTTTCATACGTTGTGGGGCCGCAGCCGAAGGGCAGATGCTAGATGCAGAGATGCTAGTGCCCTATCTTATGAGGTGCGTGGCACACTTCGCCTCTAGATCACTTGCTCTGGCAAGAGGGGTTTCCAAGTATGTCATGCGGCAGGTTGCCTTTTCCGCTAGACATCTGTCAGGCTTCATAGTTGGATGCCAGGCTCGCGGGTCCTTGAGTCAGCATCCCAGAATTATGTCTAAGACTCCTTGGGGACTGTGCGCACATTACACAACCCTGGAGGTCCAGACACTTGCAGTGCGGCGGAGTGGGTATTCTCATTCCCATAACGTTTTCACGAAGCATCAAGTGTAGCTTTTGAAAGGGAACTTCTTGGGTTACTTTGCTGTAGCCCTGTTCCCTGAAAAAGCGGGAACGAAATGTTGCACTCCAATGCCGCACTGCATGCATGACTGGACATCCTTCAGACAAAATTGACCTGAGGTTGTTTCCGGTTCCTGTCTATTTTTATCCTCCAGATGCACCTCATCGGTTGATGTCACCTGACGGAGGTTATACATGCCAAAAATATTTGGCGTGTTTGACACACACGTGCTTCACAACCGGTCACGAGGAACGTGTTCCCATAGCACTTTCGCGCAGCATCTCGTTCCCGCTTTTTCAGGGAACAGGGTTACAGCAAAGTAACCCAAGATGAATCTTCTGTTCCTTTCTTGCATACTTTCAAATGATTTAAAAATATAATTTATTTAATGCCTTTGCAACACTCCCATTCTTTACTCTACTTCTCTCTTGTTCTAATTAGATCTTCACTGAAAAATGGAGGGCAAGATTAACCAAGTGCTGCGTTGCAATAGTTGATCATTCTTGATCTTTGCAATATTTGATTAGACAAACATTTGCAAAGAGAAATAAGCAAATGCAAAAAAACATTTGAAACATGAAAAAAAAGGTCTGTCCTACACAGGAACAGCCTGTTCAATGCCTGTGCCACACTAATGAGATAACTGAGATCATTTTCATACCTCGCCCCTTATCATTTTAAGTGTGGTCTTAAAAGATGCTTCTCAGATCATTAAATCATTAAAGTTCAGGCTCAATTCTTTCATAGTGTTAAGCTACAAACTGTATCATATGGTGTAAAAAATCCTAGGTTACCATTTCTATCCTGCTGATAATCCAGTCATATAAAAACACAATCTTGGTGTTCCACATGATAAGGAATATAAAAGTAAGCCCCACTGAACTGAGGTGTGTTTATTTTACTCAAAAGCCACTTCTATTTATGAGAAATGGAATAAGGATTGCTGACCAGAACAAGCATAATATGAAAGTGGGTGGACGTGTTTGACAAAGAATAAATCCCAGGGCCAATCGTCTGTCATTGTAACTGAAAGTGCTAAAATTGTTAAAAGATATGTAGTGTGGACCAGGCATTTTATGTAATTAAGCCACTCAGGACAGACATCAACATTTGGACATAATGAAATGTCACTCAATCAAGGATGAAGAGAATAGAGTAACAGTGAACAAAATGATTACTTCTGCAATTATCATTTTGTCACAGCTGTTCAATGTTGATTATTTCATTTGAGTTGATGAATGCTTAAGTGACTTTGCTGCAAGCAATAGGCAGTAGGATGGAAAAGCTGACCTTTTTGGTGACGATGTTGCCATGCTCATCTGTAAACTGCTCCTCACTCACTTGCTCTCCAGGAAGATCCACAGCTTCATCACCCTATGTAATATATGACAGCATAAAAGCAGTGAGAAAAGCCTAAAATAAATAAATAAATAAATGAATAAATAAACAAACAAACAAATAAATAAATAAATAAATAAAATAAAATCCCACGGGAAGTAGACCAAAACTGAGAGTAAAAATACTGAAAACTTTAATTTCCAAGCAAGCTTACTGCCAAATGCAATGCTGTCTTGCTTAAGGTAGCACAGCAGATGAGTTATGTCATTTTAAGATGAATATAATATAATGAACGTGCAAAAGCCAGTACATGTCAAAGACTATAAACATGTTATAGTTAGAAACAAGGTATTTTTGTCAGATGTAATTACTGTACATGTCTTGCTTATTTGGTAAAGCCACTGAGCGATATTCACATCATGTTCCCAAGTCAATGGATTCATCCAGAACAGCAAACATTTGCCATGAGAGAAAACATGGCAGGTCAAACACATGAAATGTTTTTTTTTCCCAGCACAAAGTGGTGAGAAAAGCAGTGCAACAAACAAGAACTATTGAATGCAGAAATTTTTTTTTACACATTTTGGTAGAACTTGAATTATATCTACACTACAAGAGTTCCAGTATGGGCTTCTAACCTTTTCCCCAAGTTTATTCAATTAAAAAGGCATTTTCTTACTTGGAGAAATCACTACAACAGACTAGGTTAAGAGCTTTATTTTCTCAAACATTTATATATTTAACCTTATTCATAATGTATAGCAGCTTTAGTGAAATGCACATGTTCTTCTATTTCATTGTTAAACATAAATGAAAAATCCATATTTATATGTTCTTGAAAAACCCTTGAAAAATAACTTGTATGTTCATTTTTCTAATTTATGATGATCCCATCCCAGATTAAAAAAAGAAAGAAAAGAATTCTTCCTAACTGAATCCTATTCATTTCCTTAAAACTTATTTTATTATAGTTTTTAGGAAAACATTAATTATTTAACTTGGTATACTGTAGTACCTGCTATTCACATTGCTTTAACAGTGACACCTTTGTACATAAATGTTGACATTTTACTTTACAATGGTGACATAGCTACACAATACAATTTCACTCATAAACGTGAAACTTATAATTGGATGGTTTGATATATATTAGAATATTATATATTCTTATCACTTTATCATTAAAGTAATTAGAAATTTTTTTATTTGACCCAACTATATACTGGGCACAAAGCAGACCTTGTACTGACAGTAATAAAACGTCATGTTCCACAAGGGTCAAATTATTTGCCTGCATCAAGCAAAGAAAACAACTAATGAGATTTCTGAAAGTATTGGTATTAGGTTAAGAACCCTTCAACTGAAAACTGAAAGGATAATGCTGAATCACCAGCAAGGAAAGTGGTCGATAGAAAATCTGCCTTCGGAAATCTCGTAAACACTTGGTGAAGTTTAATATGTTTAATAGTGAAAGTAAGAGCATTTCCACACATACTGTAATACAATGAGAACCCACTGAACTGGGACTATGTTGCAGAATTTTAATCTTTATGTGCGTTCAGCTCTCTCACCTTCTCATTTGCACACACTGCTCAAATATTTAATATTCTGCTTCCAGAGCTTCAAATTTCACACTAACCCAACTCAAACTAACCCTGCCAAGTGTCATAACTTGTGAGTAGGATGAACCCTGTGATTGTGTCCACTAATCCTATACGGGATTTCTCATTATTAAATATTGAACATAGCTGGAAAATGGAGCAGATCTTTTATTTTTTATTCTCATTTATTTTTAGGACATAACACAATATTGTGCTACTTCACCCCCCCACCCCCCAACGTAGTGATGACAGTGTAGCATGCTCCAAACACATCTTCAATATAATATTTCAGAACATTTAACATGTTACAGGGTGAACTTCTTTTAATACCACAAACCATAACCAGAACTTTGGCCAACATCATATAGAATATCAGGAGCCATATTGGTATGCTCAAAACATTGCAATCTGCCATTAACTTCCATGCTGTGGAACATGGTTGTTTTAAAATGTTCGGCAAAAGTTACAGTGTGTTTAACACCAACAATCAAATAGTATAACCAAATACATGTAGTCAAAGTAAACACATTAAGTAAACATATTCATATGCAGTGTATTGATATACAAAGAGAATGTCAAGTAATGAAATCTTCTATATTCCCACTTTACTAAATGTACATATGAGAGACTTGCAACAACATTACTGCCGAAGTAATTGATTCATTCTTTTGTGGCTTCAGCCTTAACAAAAGCAGACGGTAGTGGCTTGTTTGGAGTATGCTGATATGTCATCTGGCTCTGTCCCCTGGCTAGTTTGTCTATATTTTATTCTTATTTTATTTAATAATTTATGTCTTATTGATAATCTTGTTTTCTAAGGTCATGGGGGGCCTTATAAGAATTTCACAGCATATCGTACTGTGTATTTTCAGTCTATTATTGGCAAGAATTACATGATTTCAGCTTCTGCTATTACACCTCCATATTCCATACAGACCTTTCATTCACTGTTAGCTGATATATTTTCTTAGATTACACAACAAGCTCCCCTTGTACTCCCATTGCACCAATAATCCCTCTACACACATTTTTGGATACCTTCAGAATAACTCTGCGGCGCACCACTCGAGTGGTGACATTCTCCTCTTGGTCTGGCATGCTCTCATCCTCCCCCAGCTCCCGGTCGAGCTGTGCATGAATGTAAGTGAGCACTGATCTCACGGTGCCACTGGCAATGTGCAACACACTTTGGCAGCTGAGCACCAGAAAAGCCAGCACCACAAAGCTGAAAAGGAGCTCTGTTAACAAAGTCCACATCACGTCTTGCACAGTCACAGCCACGTAAACTTGGAGTTCCTCAAGTCCCACTGCTTCCGACCAAGGAGTTGCCACAGGGTTTGCTTAACTTTTCCGTTTCCTCATTACTGTCTTTATCTAAATAGATATGGTGGTCATCTGTCAGAGTCCATTCCCTCTCTAACTCCTGGGGTCTAATGTTGCTTTCTTTTCCTCTGATGAGCTCCCTCAGCTGGGTGTGGAAAGTGTCTAACCAATCTCTCCCTGTCTCTCTCTCTCTCTCTCTCTCTCTCTCTCTCTCTCTCTCTTTGCAGTTATACTTTTAATACTATGTCTAAATGACTCAGTAAAACTCTTTGTTTTGAACATAAGGAGAAATAATATGTAAATGTAATAAAAGATTTATCCACTCTTTATATGTAACTGTATGCAATGACCTTATTGTCTATTTATTCCAATCCAAATATATCTTATATAGTCCCTCCCCCAACAGCAAATGTACCAACAGTGGCCATAGTGAGGGTGAGAGAGGGGAGAAAAACGACAGGTGCTATATCTGGCACTAACTTGTGTCCTTCTTGGGTTGTCTGTGTGCGTGTGTGTGCATGAGTGGTTTGGTGAACAATTTGCTTTAACTATAAAATTATTTCCTCTGACCCCTTAGTACAGCTTTATCTTACAATTGAAATATTAGTATTAGGCTCATTATTGAAATGTGTCTGTCCAAAAATGTCCTATATATTTAGAGCCTTTTATATTCCTGAACTTTCCACCAACAGATAGCATTTTAAGTTAGCATGGTGGCTTAGTGCAGTGGTTCCCAAACTGGGGGTCGCGACGCCTCTTGTGGAATAATTTCATGGGGTTGCGAGAGGGATTAAAAAAATTATATTTTTTTGTGATTATAATACAAACTTTTAAGTATTACAAGTAAATGCTATAAATAAATATTTTCTGATTTGTAAAGATATTACTGATTGAGTGTGAGTGTTTAAATTGAGGGCGGCGCAGTGGTGTAGTGGTTAGCACTGTCGCCTTGCACCTCCAGGGTCTGGGCTCGATTCTCGTCTCTGTGTGCATGGAGTTTGCATGTTCTCCCCGTGCTTGGTGGGTTTCCTCCGGGTACTCCGGTTTCCTCCCACAGTCCAAAGATATGCAGATTAGGCTAATTGGCGTTCCTAAAATTGCCCGTAGTGTGTGATTGGGTGTGTGAGTGTGTGTATGTGTGTGTGTGTGCCCTGCGATGGATTGGCTCCCTGTCCAGGGTGTACCCCGCCTATTGTCCGAAGTCTCCTGGGATAGGCTCCAGGTCCCCCGCGACCCTGAACACAGGATTAAGCGGTATAGAAAATTAATGAATGAATGAATGCTTAAATTGAGTGTTAAAAAAAAATTTGTGACTCAAAGATATGACATCACTGTGCAGCGACTGGCTCACTAGTTACTGCTACAGCGCACAACTGCACATGAAAACCGCAACTGCCGAGATGGATACATTTGTTATTTGAAAATCAAAAAATGTTAATGAAATTGTTCGCCTGAGTCATCGGAACCATGTACATCGACCAAGCAAAAGAGCTAGAACCCGTCAGACCAAAGTAGGAAACGTCGGAAATATGAGGAAGAATTCATAAAGTGCAGTCTGTATCATTCATTCATTCATTCATTTTCTATACCGCTTAATCCTGTATTAGGGTCGCGGGGACCTGGAGCCTATCCCAGGAGACTTCGGGCACTAGGCGGGGTACACCCTGGACAGGGTGCCAATCCATCGCAGGGCACACACACATACACACACTCACACACCCAATCACACACTACGGGCAATTTAGGAACGCCAATTAGCCTAATCTGCATATCTTTGGACTGTGGGAGGAAACCGGAGTACCCAGAGGAAACCCACCAAGCACGGGGAGAGCATGCAAACTCCATGCACACAGAGACGGGAATCGAGCCTGGCCGGGGAATCGAACCCAGACCCTGGAGGTGCAAGGCGACAGTGCTAACCACTACACCACCGTGCCGCCTCAGTCTGTATCAGTGTTCAGTAAGTTGCCGTAGCAACCGAATACACGAGTTGTCCCGTGCAGCAGTGGATGTACTGCTATCCACCATCACGCCACGAATGAAGCTTTTGTGGTGCCAAAAACAAGTACACCCTTCCTATTGAAAGGTACGCCAAAATTATTTAGATGTATAGTAAATGTAGTCAAAATACTGTGAACAGCTTATGTTTATTGCTTGTTTTTGATAGTGGGGGTCGCAAGATCTTGTTGATCTTCAATTGGGGTCGCAATTGAGAACCACTGGTCCATGGAGTTCTCCCCGTGCTTGCTGGGTTTCCTCTGGCTACTCCGGTTTCCTCCCACATTGCAAAGACATGTACATTAGGCTTATTGCTGTTCTCAAGTTGCCTGTAGTGTATGAATGAGAGAGTGTGTGTGTGTATATGTGTGTGTGTGTTCCCTGCAAAGGATTGGGACCCCGTCCAGAATGTATCTCGTCTTGTGTAATAAGTCTTTTGGTATATGCTCCAGGCCCCCCGACCCAGTATACAGAATAAAGCAATGTAGACGATTAGTGAGTGACTGATCATGGTTGTAATTTACATTACTGTAACAAACAAAATCATGAATCTCTGGCTATATTTCATGAACCCCTGAGTGTTCCTGTTTCTGCCAGCAACTTGTTGACAATGCTACTGACTAGTGTCCACTGTTGTACTGACATCCAATTTGCATGTCAAACATGCTGATATGGGAATGATGTTATTGCAAAGTACCACTTTCAAGGCACCACGAATGCAGCATTACACTTGCTTTACCTCAACTTCAAGCGAGTACTGAACAAAAGCATTGATGTTGATTGAAATAACATATCCATGCACTTTATGCTCTACCGACAACTGGAGTTTAAAATCACTTACAGGCTCAGGTAGTGTAGCGCAACATATCATTCTCACTCTTCTTGGAAAGACTGTCTGGTCTAGCTTAAACCCAAAGGTTGCAAATGAGCTACTAAATCTCTTTATGGATGTATCATGTTTAAAGTCAATTGTTGCATCACAACATAATGGTAAGCTCTGCAAAACCAACAAATTCCCAAGCTCTTACTTGTCCTCTGAGGCGCATATCTTCCCATCCTCGAAGGTCAGGAACTCTATGGGGGAAGCCGAGGCCCTTTTCAAAAGGCTGGGTTCCCCAAAAATGCCCGCGTAGGATCTCTGTGTGCCCCATGTCTCGTACAGGTTGGAGCAAAGCTTCCTGAGACAGGTGGGACTGACTCAAATCTCCATCTACTGCTGCCTTCACTGATGACATCATGGACTCCTTGGCCTGTCTAAAACTCCCTGGCTGCGAGGTTCCTGCCCAGTTTTGCATGGGATCTGGAATGGAATGCCATCCAGGGCCAGTCTGGTCTTGGAGGTAGGACAGGAAAGAACCACCACTTGATCTGAGAGGAAAAATAAAGAATGAGTCAAATATTTTTGCTTGATTTTTCTAATTAAATAATTTGTTTAAATGATAGATGTCAATTTGTAAATTTTACCATCATGTGAGCTTTTTTAATATTAGTATAAAGTAAATAATAATAATAATAATAATAATAATAATAATAATAATAATAATAATAATAATAATAAAAAACACTCACCTGTCACTGTTGCGATCAGCTAATCGGCTAAGCCCAGGAGACTCACACATTCGAGCATAAACCCTCTGCTGCCCTGCAATGACAGACAAGCCTTCCACTAAGCCTGTGTCATTTCTTACTCCCAAACCTTCAGTGTCTCCTTCTGAAGCATTCCTGCCTGCACCAACCGCAACCTCCTCTGCTTTCTCATCCGACTCCAACCCTTGACCTCCGTCCAACCCATTAATGTTGACCCCTGTTCCAGGAGTGGTGGTGCTGAATTCTGAGTCTGCCCCAATGGACTGGTCCTCTATCAGCTCGATGGAACCGCTTAGGCCAATAAGGCCACGTCCTGTACCTGGTGTCGCACTGCCTGGTCTGCCCATACTCCCATAGGACAGACCTTCTGAGTCCTCAGCGTTGCTACACTCCAGTGAGGAGTCCTCCACAGCCACCAGACAGGGACTTTTGCCTGAAGGCCACACCTGCACCTCGGACATCTCCATAAGCGTATCTTCTTCAGTGGTGGCTATGGGAGCACCCTCCATGCTAGAAACTTCCTGCCAGTAGGGCTCAAGCCCCATTGGTGAGGCCAGGCTGTGCTGCCCGGAAGCTGGCGAGACCAACGCGTCCCGAACCACCAGTCCATAACCTGGAGTGACAAAGAGAGAGGCACACTGACATGCGCCTCCCCACCCTATCCCCTCCTTAGGGCCCCAGGAGGGGTGTGCTCTGAACCAGAAAAGGGGGGGGGGTAGGAAGGATCACAAGCGGAGAAAGATATGGATAACCTGAACTTTTGGGAGGAAAGGATGGGAAGGTTCTTGCAAGCCATACCAGCCAACAGCAGAAGTACAAGCAGCGGGGGATAGTGTCTAATTACAGGTTATTATCTAATAAATACTAAGGCTGTTTCACTGTCTGACACTTTATTGGTTACTGCCACCAGATAAAAGGGCAGAGGATCAATTATTGTTTATTAACAACCAGGAAGAAAAGACACCCCTACAGACCTTTCAGATCTGGGACACACCACCTGCTCATAGACATACGTGCATAATGCTGTCATGCGTTTATTCTCCAAGTCAAATTATTTTTTATTAATCACAAGCTGCAGAGCATGCATGCAAGCAGTCATATACTCGGGGTCACATGTCTGTCCGTTCACATCATATGTTAAAACTGCATAAATGCAAGATCATAATTTTAGGAAATAAAGTTTTTTCCCCTTTAATAACATTTTTCTGACATTGGATGCTCCAATGCCCAAACCCCAATGGCAAATGTAATGACAAAAAACTATCCACCATCAACAAACAAACAATTAACCCAAAAGAAATATAAAAAATACAGCTGTCTGCTAGATTTAACCTTTAAAGTCTGTGGTTTTAAGACCTTAAATAAGCAATAGAAAATACATGAATATGAAATGCATATATTAGACAGATATTTATTATGACATCCATATTTTACAGGAAAAACTTTAAACTGGCCCTGCCTGCACTGAAATGAGCTACGTTCTACTGTAGCTGATGACATACAGCTTGGAAAGTTTTTATACTCTAAACTGGATCTCTCTAAAAGTCATCACAAAACAAAGATCCACTTTCTAGATACTGAGAGTATCTTGTGTATTGGCCGATGCCTTGCTGTTATCCTGAAAAAAAGCGATTGAACTGTTTGACCAGTCTGTAACCCCTGACATGCGTTACAGCCTTGTGCTGATAAAACTTTGTTCAATACACAACACAAGGTTTCATTTACCACATGGCCCTGTAATGTGAATTCTGTGGAAGAATACACTTCCTCACAAGACCTCTGTGTCTAAGCACAGCCACTACTGTTCTGTCTTCTGATATACTGTGAAAGAGAACGCATCTTAAATTCAGAAAAGGTTATTACAGTTTTATTTAAAGTCAAAATGCTTTCTGAGAAAATATATGGGTTGGAAGGAAGTTTGGGTCTGTGAGTACACACTGTTAACAGTGAGTCTGCATATTTAAGTATATTTAAAAAGTAAACTTTATCTTGTAGAAGTGAATGTGTGTGTCTGAGTGTGTGTATGTGTTTTGAGGGATTTGGAAAAGAGGTCTGGGATGGTTGGGGGCTGTAGATTGAAAGGTGGACGACTTATTTTTGTTCCTTAGTATCTGAAAGCAGAACATGAGTGTAACACAGTTGGTAGTTAGGAATATGCTGAGTGTGCAGAAGATATCAGTGTCACCAGCTGGCTACATTCTCACTCCAGAGAGACTACTGTATGTGATCTACACTGCGTCTGTCAGTCCTTTAGACCTGGTCTTTGTCTAACTGGGAACATTGTGTATGCAACATTCTAATATTTCTATACAGTATATAAACTAATATTCTTATATGTAGGACTGTAGTGACAGTGAGGACATTTGAACTTCTATTCTGGTGACAGCATAAACAGAGATATACACATTGACACAAACATACAAACACAAAGCAACATAAACTAGACTGAAATCCATAAAACACAGCCACATTCAGGAAGGTTCTTTGCTGAGCACAGACATACAGGTATACACATGAATATAGAACAGACACTGATGCAAACAAAACAAATTATTAATGGAGTAGCCATGATTTAAAGGTAGCAGAGAGTTTGGTACGAAAACAGAAACAGAAAAAACATAATTGAGGCTTTGGTTATGGACAAGTAACATATAGAGGACACACAAGAACAAAGGACTTCACAGTACAGTGACCAAAAAGCTTAATTAAATCCACAACACCACTTTGTTTTCTCTTCTGAAAGAAGAAGTGGGAATAGATTGATTTTCTATAAGACATGCTATGCTGATCGAACTTAGCTCAGACCCTCATGCAAAACATACAGCATGCCACGGTGCACATTATTTGAAGGGCAACATACAGGCAACATGAAGAGCAGTTTAGATGAGGATACACTATGGTAAATGTTTTTAGACATGTCTTCACAGACTACACAGCAAAACATGCTTCATTACAAATAACAGTAAGACAGGTGACAAATTAGTGGAAAAACACCTTAAATGTTAAAAGTGTTTTTAAAATTTTTATTATTTTTTTTAAATCATGATTCACATTTACGTTCTCAGTCACCTGAAAAAAAACTTCACTTTTTCTTTACATATCACACTGATGACCACTGAATGTGCACATTCATATTGATTATCATCTTTGTCATATATCCAAATAAACACAGCACTTTAAGCACTGTTTCTATTTAAACACAACCACTTGATGAACATTCTTTCAACACAACTTGCTATGTTGATCGAACTTCAATCCACAAAGCATGGTGTTTAATGAATTGCTTAATTTTATCACAACATACACTAGAGTTGAAGCGTCTAAATGTTTAGGCACCCAGTTATTAGGGTTTCCCTTTTATTTGTCACCCATCTAAAGGCCTAAATACAGTGTTTACATAATCTGTAAGCATGTCAGTCAATCCTGTTGGGGTATGATGATGCTAAATATGTCATTAAGTCCCCAAGGAAAGCCCTTCAAAAATAATACAAAAACTCCATAGATTGGAATTCAACCTCTACATGCACAAGCAGTGATGAAGTCAAAACAGCAGTGAGCCTCAAGTGCATGCATGCATGCATCAGGGAAAGAAGAAAGGAGAGCAGGGGTGTGTTGGTGAAAAGTAACAGAGAAATAGAAAGAGAGAGGACAGCAGAAGACAACAGAGAGAGGGAGCAGGGGACAGACAGAGAAGGTGACAGGGTCAGAAACACCTCCCTCCTGCAGGGGACACTGAGTGTACAACTGATGAGAAGGAAAATTTGATCTCAGAAAAAAAAACAGTAAAATTGTTGGTGTGGTTTTATGAAAAAGGGAAAGGCAAAATGCAGGCCTAAGGATAAAAAGGTGAGGGCCAGAGGTCAACATGATGTCCCTATGAGGTCAAAGGTCAGAGAGTTGTGGAGGAGGAGGAGAAGGTGAAGGAGGAAGAGGCTAGGCTGCAGATGATATGTCCAGTGATCACAAAGAGAGGGGTCAAAGGGAAGATGGACGACACATTGTTTGGGACTTGATGTATGCCTGTATGTCACATAGGTATCTTATCATTCAGTCTGCGATTTTTTTTAAAGCAAAACTCTTTTCTTGCTTTTGCACTATGAGACTCTTATAAATCGAGATGTTTGGACTCAAAAGGCTTGTTTTTCTATTTTTAGTACAAAACCAGCTTGTTGCAAATGAAGAAACCTGATGTAGTTAAGAGGTTTAATAAGGTAAGGAGCTTTGACTTTGACAAAATTTGGACATACAAGGGCATGCACTCAAAGACTATTCATTGGTGTTACTGGGTAACATGATGATCCAAAATTTGTAACATGTAATATCTCTTTTTTTCATTCCACTATTCGTTATAAACTGATCAGCCATAACATTACAACGCAAAACATTATGTATTACATAGGTTTCCCTATGAGGCATGACTCCACAAGACCTCTGGTTGTGTGCTGTGGAATCTGGCATCAAGATGTTAACAGTGGATCCTTTGGGTGTTGTGGGTTGTAGGGCAGGACCTCCAATGATTGGACATGTTTGTCTGAATCCTATGGGTTCTCGATTGGATTGGGATCTAGGTCGTTGGTCTTATAGGTTCTTTGCCTGCTGGTCCCCATGCACAGAGAGTTATGGTACGCTGGATGTTCTGGTGCCATCATTGACCTATTGTGAACAGTATTCACTTTTTTTCAGCAATTTGTGCATTGGCCTTGTGCTTGAATGCCCATGATCCTTAATGCGATAATTCTCACGTTTACTGGTATGTATTTGATAATCAATGTCAATGTGTTCATTTTTGTAGCGTTAATGGTATGGCTGACCGGTGTATGTTGTATGAGCATGAGAAGCAGGGAATGAAGCACAAGAGGCCTAATTTGACCCGAAACTCTTATTCTAACACCTGACCTCATGCTAGATCTGAGATCTTGGTTTTCTGATTTTGGCATCCCGGTCATTCTATAATAAGGCAGGTCAGCTTTATGCTGCTCTAAATGCAGACCAAGTAACAGCAAAGAAAACAATGCTGATCATGATTTATGCAGTCATTTCTATTTAGTCTATTTTCTACTAATTTCTGCCAGGCCACAGTTGTAAATAAGAAACCTGTTCTTAATCTGTCTTGCCTGGTTAAATAAAGGTAAATAAAAAAATAAAATAAAATAAAAATTACTAGAAGAAAAAAAAATGGAAACAGCAATTCATGGGACAGTCGTCTATGATTTAAAACTTCTCTTACACTGTAATTCACCACATTTACTTATTTAAGAGAACACATACTGTACATATTTAGACATACACACTCAATAATAATCATTAACTTTAATTAGCACAGAAAGATGTAAGCAGGTTTGTAGGGATGTCCTTAGCCCTGGTCCTGGTGACAGCAGACATGATTACTTTAGTGTTTTCAGCTACATTATGATGGATAAGTGATTAGAACACAGGGAATGGCTGAAGCTGTTAGCTGGATGTGAGGAAAAGGTTTTGGGGTAAAAGGACTCATATGGGCCAGGGTATCGGGAATTAGGGCGGGTCAAGGCAGTGAAGAATCTCTTACCATTTGAAATTCCAAGAGAAAGATGGTCTCTGTCATTTTGTTGATGTCTTTCTTGTTCCTGATTACCCTGTTGACCGTCCAACGTGTTCACAATGTCCATTCGGTCAATGCTCTTCAGTGCCATGAAAAGGCTCTCCACTGTAGCAGGGCAGGGTACCAGACAGAAAGAATTGCAGATCTTATCCATAATTCACATTGACAGTAAAAAGTAAATATTATCAAAAATCTTTTTTTTTCAAGATTCATGACCTATGAAATACAGTAATACCAACTCACAGCAGTTAAAGTGCAGTGTTGTAATTGCAGTGTGTTTGGCAAATATTATATGTGCCAGAGAGCAGTGAGCCAATTAAGCAATATCATATGAAAGGAAGTGCTGTACTGTTGAATATATAGAGCTGCGCCCTCATGCCTACAACCACATCATAGCTGAACTATATTCAGCTATATTCAGACTTCAAGTGTGATGTGCTTTTATACAACAGTTCTACAAACATCATTTATTATCAACAGATTATAATTAGTTTCTTTATTTAACTATTTTTTTTCTCCACCAAAACGTATTTCTCTGTGATTGCTGACATATAGTGACTGCCAACAAACAGTTATAAACAGGAGTGAAAGTAATTTTCTATTCTTACCAGTATTAGTGGAGGAGAATAAAGCATGTAGGCGGTGGACAGTCCTGTGAATCATGTAAATTTCTTTTCGTATTTCCAATTATTCTGTTTTAGAATGTCAGCTCAGTTAATTTTCGGGTTCTGGGGTTGAATCCCAGATATGGTTGAAAGGAAATTTAGGGTGGGCTAGGGTTAGTTGGCACCAGTTGGCGTGTTGAACAATCACTTGTTCAACACGCCAACTAGTGCCCTTGATCATGAATTTGAGACTGATTTGGAATTCAGACTTGTGTTTCGAGCTAGTTAGCTTTGTAGCCATAACTAAAAGAAGACAGATGGTTCAGATTTTGAATTACTTATTAAGACAAGTAAGTGTATTTCTCTTTTTTTTTCTTTTTTTTTTTTAATACATTTTTTAATAATGTTATTAGCAGAGGTGGAAAGTAACAAATTACATTTACGTTACTGTAATTGAACAGTTTTTTTTGTGTACTTCTACTAGTTTTGTGTAAAACTACTTCTATGTAGTTTTTAAAATCTGTAATTTCACTTTTACTTAAGTATGTTTTGTTTAAAGTATTGTACTTCACTATATTCATTCATTCATTCATTCATTCATTTTCTATACCGCTTAATCCTGTGTTCAGGGTCGCGGGGGACCTGGAGCCTATCCCAGGAGACTTCGGGCACTAGGCGGGGTACACCCTGGACAGGGTTACTTCACTATATTTGAAATCATATTCGCTACTGAGTAAAAAATAAACAATGAAAATTAAAAATAATAAAAATTATGAAACAGGAAAAAAATTGCACCCTGGAAACCACTGCACTGATTGATTGATGGCGTGGAGAACAAACGCACCAAATTCACAAGAATGATGGAGACGGAAAACAGATGCCAGTGATGCAGACACAGTAGAAAGCGAAATGCCATCAAATTCTTATGAAGCAAACCCCTGGCCATTGTAACGGCGACTACTATGTTGTATACCACATTATGTACAGTACAGTATGTATGTTGCCCTTTTAAGAGTTGCCGCCCCTCCCCCAGTGTTTGCGCTACGGAGGTGAGTGCGTGAAAAGGAGAGAATGGAGTAGGAGCTCAGGTGTGCTGTTCACCACCAAAACGCTGTACTCTTTTACCATTTTCCTTACTTTTACTTTATTTTGTATTATAATTTTGTGACACTGAAAGAGGCCGATGAAGGTTTTGTACTGAACATTATTCTTGGCTCTGAGCTCTTTTTTTCATTATCTATCTGGCGCAAAGCATCACACCATATTTAACCGACCACTTTGATCTCAAACACAAGAAAGGCAACAGTTAAAAACAACTAGTTTGAGATTTATATCCACTTGTCTTTTTTGAACTACATTAGAATCCCCCATCCCACCCCGCTGTTAAAATTTTTAATGAGCTCTTACCTTTACTTGAGTATATTTTTATAATGGTAACTTTACTTGTACTTCAGTAAAATTTCACTGAAGTAACAGTACTTGTACTTGAGTATAAAATTTTATTACGCTTTCCATCTCTGGTTATTAGATATGTTTTCTGTGAAATTTGGAAATTCATTCATTTATTTTTGCATTTGTCCTCAAATCATCCATTAGATCTACTGTTCACGGGTGATGTCCAGTGTTGGGGGACGTTACTTCTTAATGTAACTAATTACATTATAAAATTACTTTCTTTAAGACGTAATCAGTTACATTACTGCATTACTTTCTGATAAAAGTAACTAGTTCGAGTACTTTTCCACTGCAGAAAATGAAAACTCATTTGTGATTCCTCATGCATATTGTTTAAGTCAAAACCTTAATAATTATTCTACCATCATCACTCAGCGAAGCTTGGCCCATAATCTGTTAACTACTAATACCCCTATCTCAGCTACGCGGATTCACGCAGTGGTTCACCGCAAGTTTTGACACTGTGATTAGGTTTCCATCTTTCCGCGTGTCGGTCCTCAAACCGCATGGGTGAGATAGGGGTATAACAGTAGGAATAACGGGGGGGGGGGGTTGTAGGACGACCTTCACACACACACTAACGGATTGGGAATGACTGTTGTCTGGCTCATGGATTACATAAATTGTCTGAATAATGTATTACATTTTTTAAAATATAACAAAATAACTGAGTACTGGCGTATAAATGGCGTCCCTGACGCATTAGATTACTCGTTACATCAAAAAAGTAATCCAAGTACTCTAACGCATTACTTTGTAACGCGTTACACCCAACACTGTCGATGAGTCACTTACTTTTGGCCCTCTTGCCTTCACGGCTAATCCATAAATTGAGCAATGTTGAACTCTGTTCCAGGAGTGAATTAGGGTTCTCCACCCGAATTCTATTAATTTCATCAACATTGAACTGGAGTTCTCGGGCCAGCTCTACATAGGGATTAGAGAAATAAAGATTATATTAAATAGAGCAAAATAAAGACTAAAAAACCTTGCAGACATCTACAGCTTTATTCTTCACTGGAAAGCATTTATATTACAATACTTTTTATTTTAAAGTGGAAAGTTTTGGCCAAAACATTTTCTCAATTTTGTGATCAGTGTTTAAGGAAAAAAAGAGGCTTTAGATATGTTTTGTTAAGACTAGTGATGCACAGTTAATTGCATAAATATTAAAATCATAAAATGGACCAGGGCAATTATTTAATTGCTAAAGATTTAAATTTACTACATGCAATATACAAATAGTTGGTAAATTAATTTATGTATAGTTCATCATTAATAACATTTTTTGTTTATTTTTAAAATACTTTTGATGTAATAAATTAATATAGGAAAACATCCTCTTAATGAGTTCATTTGTCCCATTATTTGCAGTTAGGCTTGATAAATATGTCTGATTCTAAAGGGTACATTGCAATCACAATGTCATTTTTTTATAAAATTGTGCAGCCATAGTTAGGACATACTTTAATTGTCATTAAAAAATAAAACACTCATACATGTACTCACTCACCAGCCCAGCTCAATCCCAATTGTTCGGCTATTAAAGCCATCTTTAACTCCGTCCTTTCCATGGCAGTCATTGATGCTGCAGAAATCAGACCATCATTGGCTTAGACAATCTGTAGTCTAATGCTAGAGTGTACATGTGTGTGTATGGGCAGTATGTGTAATAGCTGTGTGCAGGACTTTTCCTACCTATGGTTGGTTCATTAAGTGCACTATATCTCTCTCTAAGGGCCAAAGGGGTGAGTGTCCTCCTTCGATCTTCACCACCTCCAATCTGATATTGGCACAGAATATGTACTGTTTATACTACATGATCAGATATTTGTCTATGTCACTGTACATGCGTATATTTTATACATTTTATGCATGCATTTAAAAGTGTTTTGTGGATAGGTTTGTTGACCTTTATGCATGGTGGCATGGTAATATTGAGGTTGCAGAGCACTTGCTGACTGTCCTCATACTTGGTAGACTTGCGTAGGAAGGACAAGAATCCAGAGGGGTCCTTACTACTATCTCTTACCTGAAAAAAAGAAAATTCAGTGAATTACTCAGAGATACTATGATTTCATTGCTCATACTGAAGTGCAAGTAGAAATAAATATAAAAGGTTTTAGTAAACAATAAATGGGGCCAGTCGTATTTAATTGTGTAGATGCATTTAAGGAAAGGGGGTACCTTAACAGAGACAGGAAGTCTGTTGTCTCTGAAGGCTTGAAAGCTGAAGCAACGCGGCTGTTGAGTAGCCTTCCTTATGGGGACCAAGTTTCCTGAGCACTCCAAGTGTAATGGCATGCCCTCCATTACCTGTGAGTAATGGCATGGTATCACGGTATCACAGAAGGGCACAAATAAAGGTTTTCAAGTCACTTTCCAAACGTCTCATGGTTATGCATTTTTCAATTTAGCCCTGATAAGTGTTGTTTGGTAGAAAAAATAACGGTGCCAGGTCATTGTCAATAAAGGAACAACAGGCTAGCGCTACTGCTTCAACCACCTGCCTGTCCACTGGGAGAATGGAAGACATACAAGCCCTCATGAAACAGTTACAACAGCTCAAGGCATTCAGTGAACAGTTGAGAGCAGCTGCAAGCACAATCCCAGGTACCTGATCCAAGGTCAGGGCCTTCTCCTACTACTGGTGTTGGTTCAGCTAATGGCCTGGCAAATTGTTTAGCAGGTAGTTGCAAATATTAGTAAAAGTGAGGTGAGAAGGGTGTTGAAGTGGGTGAAGAGTGCAAAGTCTGTTGGTCCTGATGACATACCTGTGAAGGTATGGAAGTGCTTAGGAGAGGTGGCAGTAGAGTTTCTGACTAGTTTGCTTAACAAGATCATGGAGAGTGAGAGGATTCCAGAGGAATGGAGGAGAAGTGTATTGGTGCCGATTTAAGAACAAGGGAGATGTGCAGAGCTGTGGCAACTACAGATGAATAAAGTTAATAATCCGTACAATGAAGCTGTGGGAAAGAGTAGTGGAAGCAGGTTAAGGGCACAGGTGAGCATTTGGGAGCAGCAATATGGTTTCATTTCACCAAGAGTACAACAGATGCAGTATTTGCTTTGAGGTGTCTGGTGGAGAAGTACAGAGAAGGTAATAAAGAGCTGCATTGTAGATTTAGAGAAAGCATATGACTAGAGAGGAGCTGTGGTGTTGTATGAGGAAGTCAGGAGTGGCAGAGAAGTATGTTAGAGTGGTGCAGGACATGTATGAGAGCTGTAAGACAGTGGTAAGATGTGCTGTACGTGTGACAAGAGTGCAAGGTGGAGGTGGGTCTGCATCAATGATCGGCTCTAAGCCCGTTTTTGTTTGCTCTGCTGATGGACAGGATGACAGATGAGGTTAGACAGGAGTCTCCATGGACTATGATATTTGCAGATGACATTGTGCTTTGTAGCAAGAGCAGGGAACAGGCGGAGGAAAATTTGGAGAGGTGGAGGTATGCTCTGGAAAGCAGAGGAATGAAGGTTAGCCGCAGGATCAGCCGCAGGACCTAAGAGGAATGGTGAGGCTACAGTGAGCAGAGGTAAAAAAAAAAAAGGTGCAGGACTTTAAGTACTTAGGGTCAATGGTTCAGAGCAACGGAGAGTGTGGAAAGGAGGTGAAGAGGCGGGTACAGGCCTGGAATGGGTGGAGAAAAGTGTCAGGTGTGTTGTGCGATAAAAGAGTATCAGCAAGAATGAAAGGAAAGGTGTAGAGGACAGTGGTGAGACCAGCGATGCTCTACGGCTTAGAGACCGTGGCACTGAATAAAAGACAGGAGGCAGAGCTAGAGGTAGCAGAGCTGAAGATGTTGAGGTTCTCTTTGGGATTAACAAGGATGGATAGGATCAAGAATGAGTTCATCAGAGGGACAACCCATGTTAGATGTTTTGGTGATAAAGTCAGAGAGGCCAGATTGAGGTGGTTTGGACATGTTCAGAGGAGAGATTGTGAATATATTGGTAGAAGGATGCTGAGGTTGGAACTGCCAGGCAGGAGGTCTAGAGGAAGACCAAAGAGGAGATTTATGGATGCAGTGAGAGAGGACATGAAGTTAGTTCGGAAAACTAACACTGCACATCACTCTGAACACACCATCCCCACTGTCAAATATGGTGGTGGCAGCATCATGCTCTGGGGGTGATTCTCTTCAGCAGGGACAGGGAAGCTGGTCAGAGTTGATGGGAAGATGGATGGAGCCAAATACAGGGCAATCTTGGAAGAAAACCTCTTGGAGTCTGCAAAAGACTTGAGACTGGGGCGGAGGTTCACCTAAACATAAAGCCAGGGCAACAATGGAATGGTTTAAAACAAAACATATCCATGTGTTAGAATGGCCCAGTCAAAGTCCAGATCTAAATCCAATCGAGAATCTGTGGCAAGATCTGAAAACTGCTGTTCACAAACGCTGTCCATCTAATCTGACTGAGCTGGAGCTGTTTTGCAAAGAAGAATGGGCAAGGATTTCAGTCTCTAGATGTGCAAAGCTGGTAGAGACATACCCTAAAAGACTGGCAGCTGTAATTGCAGCAAAAGGTGGTTCTACAAAGTATTGACTCAGGGGGCTGAATGCACACCCAACTTTGCAGTTATTTATTTGTAAAAAAATTTTGGAATCATGTATGATTTTCATTCCACTTCTCATGTGTACACCACTTTGTATTGGTCTTTCACGTGGAATTCCAATAAAATTGATTCATGTTTGTGGCTGTAATGTGATAAAATGTGGAAAAGTTCAAGGGGGCCGAAAGCTTTCGCAAGCCACTGTAGCTTTTCCAATGTACTAAATGAGAGGTGGAAACTTAGTCGTGGTTGATGAAACAGAGGTAGATGAGTGTTGCACACAGCTCTTGATCTATCCAGCCTCTCCTGGTCAAACCAAAAGTGACGAGCAATATGACTTTCGTAGAAGCATAGCTCTGTGTTCAGTCAAGGAAATGGAGGCCTGTGATGTACTCTATTAGTAATGCATGAATCAGAATAAGAATCAAATTCCATTCTTTGCCAAGAATGTTGACACACAAGGAATTTGATTCTGGCTCTTTGTGGCTCTCAAAATACAGACAAGATAAAACATTGTACATTTGTTATAGACAAGACACTATACGCAGAAAGTATACACAGAGTAAGTTACAAATGCACATAAAGAGAGTGTACGATAGTCAAAGTAACTGTAGTGTGCATCACTTATAATAAATTGTTATAATATTAATATGTAGTTAAAAAGTTAGAAGCCTGCTTGTGCTTTTACACAATATATAGTAAGATGTTCGAGTAGTGCAAATATCAGTACAATAAATGTATAGTAGGGGTTAAGAAGTTTGTAAAAACATGTTGGTGCTTTGTGGGTTTCCTAACACTAAAACAAGAAGGATGTTTTTCTTTACTCCAAATTGAGGAGCTTTTGGATGCTTTTATACTGTAGGTGCACAATGGATTTCAACTTTAGACCTTGTCAGTAATTGCAGCCAAATCTCTGTGCTGAGAAGCACGAACATAAAGCTTCCTTTTGTACATTGTTAGGACTTTTCAATTCAATTGCATGACATTTTGCTTTGTAACGCCTCATGTATTGATGGAGTGCATCTTTGGAAACCAGAGATTTCAGTGTTTGATGCTTTTTTTCAAGCAGCATCTCCGACAGCTTGACTTGGCATTGATCCATCTTTAGGAACACAAACTGAGGTTTAAGCTACAAAAATGCTACCCCTTTCAATCTGAGGTCAAATAGCGGGGTCATGGTCATGAATCTGGTGATGCTACGGATCCAGACTCATAAGTTTCAAGTTACGGTAATTTCTGGGTTTTGCCTCCTATTATCGCCACTTTGTGGAAGGTTTTTGCAAAGTACGCAGTCTCTCTGAACAGGCATTAAAAGACAATGTAAAAATGCATTTTAAATGCTCAAGAAGCTGCTTGTAAATGCACTAGTACTAGGGTATGCTGATTTCAGCAAACATTTCAGTCTCAAAATTGATGCCAGTCAAGCCAGACTTGTTGCAGGGGTATCCCCAGACCAGTATGGAAAACAACAGCCAATAACTTTTGCAAGCAGTGGCTTAGACCCACATAAAGGAACAGGTCCAACAGCTCCAGGAACTTAAGTTCTTGTAATTGAAATTGGCTATGACCCCAAAATTCAGAGGGCATCTTTAGGAAACAATTTTTTAGTTTTTTACAGACAGCATCTTTTTGCAGGGGGCTATAGAGCAGTGGTCAGAATCTGAATTGACAGTTTTTGACTTCAAAATAAAGTATAGGCCAAGACCATTTAACTGTAATGTATGAAGCCTTGTCACACCAGTTGCATTTAGAGGCTATATCTTATCTATGGCCAGGCTTAAAAATGCCACTGGAAATCCACAAGACACAAGACGTACATCGCTTTTCTAATTCACTTACTGCTGCAAAGCTATAGCAGCCTTTCCATAATCACCCAAAGCTGACGTAATGACTCTTCATGTTAGAGATCCTGTACTTCGTACATTTTTATATCTTTGTGAGAAAGGAAACCCGCCAACAAAGCATCTGGGTACTGCTTGTAAAATAGTAAAGGTGCTGGTACAGCATTCGGCCCGAATAAAACACAGGGATGGTGTTCTATACCATGAAAAACCGACATCAGGTGAAGGACAAGTTTGGTTAAAGCTCTTGCTGTCCAAGTGCTTACAGACAAAAGCCTGCATGACAACCATGGTCATAGCGTTGAATGTACCACAAGCTGGTGAGACAATTTTATTTTTATTCATTTATGGGGCTTGACATTGAAAGATACTGCCAGGAGTATAATATTGCACTCCGGCCAAAGCAGTGCAACGAAAGACCCATATCTTTAGAGTAAGCTTTGTAGCCTTTTTGCTTTGTCGATGTTTTACAGATGGTACCTCGATTAAGCTCACTGGAACTGCAGAAGCTTCATATTGAGTCCAAAGTTTAGTTAAGTGTCAACTAAACTTTGGAATGCATTCTTTGAATGAAAACAGTGTTGTGGATTTTATCTAAGATTACTTTACATTATATAATACATTGTAATCATGTTCTGTGAAACAAACTTCAGAGTTGTCATGCAGAGCAGGAAAATCTGTGGCACCCGATACCTGTATAATCTGATTATTTGCACCTAGTTTTTATATGCTTTTGATTGACTTGAATATCAAAGAAGCACTATACTGTGTAGTTAAACCGATTATTAATTGATCATTAATTGGTTTACTCAAACTGGTGATTGATTATGGAATGGTTACTGACTCCCATCTCATGTAGTTAAACCCTGTATTCAAAGTAACCTTATGTGCAATATTTGGGGTCCTGCTGTTGTATCCCCACTAAGTCAAGGTTCAATGAGTTGTGCATTCTGAGATGCCTCTCATCAAGGTCTGTTAGCAGAACTGACGTTTACTAGCTGGATTTGGTTTTCACACCATTATACATAAACCCCAGAGCCTGTTGAGCATGCATATCTCAAGGGAACTTTTGACTTGAACCAATCCATTTTCTTGCCACAACCCAAATTACTAAGACTGAATTTTTCTTTTAAACTGAACATTTTATATGAGAATTAACTGAATTTGTTTATTTGTTTCTGCATGATTTTATGTTTTATTCTTTATTATTATACAGCAGTATAGTAGCAGGTAACAACTCTACAGTAGTGCTAATGATTTCTCCTGCTCTACCAACAAACAAAAATCTCTTGATTAGTTTAAGTTCCCTGATTAGCATACTGGTAAAACCTCTAACCTCTATGTCTCTGCTGCGGGCCACTTCGGTGAAGTTCTCATGCTGCTCTAGGGTCTTGTCCATCTTGTCATCAGTCATGCAGTAACAGCGCAATCGACCTTCTCGCGCCTCATTCATCTTCGCAAATACCACAAATTTAGCCATGTATGGCACTGCTGACAGTTCACGGTACAACAAGTTGGCAAAAGAAACAGCTTCTGCAGTCCGAGGACAGTCTGCTAGCCAAAATCTGTGAAAAGTGTTAAGAAAGCACCAAGAGCAAAAGTTGTTTTTGAAAGGAAATTTTCATAAACTCCTAAATTAGATTTCTGTGAAAAATACAAGCAACAGTCTGGCTCTCAGAGATTGGTTAAATGTAGCTGCAAGAAAGAGCATTGCAAGACTAGACATAATCAAATAATAATTCTCCTAGTCTTGCAGTGCTATGTCTTGACTTTCAATGTATTTCTAATACAATATAATAGAACTCAATGCATTAAAATAACATCAACTCTGTTCATATTGACCCCTTTTTACTTCGGAGCTTCTCTGATTTGTTTATCATATTAGATAGCGCTTAGTCTTGCTAACGCTTGCTATTTTACATAAGCTTATGTTCACAATACATACCTTCTAATTTAGTGTTTCAAGTTTAGATCACTGTTACATTTGTTGAGTTCTTTGTTGCCATTACAGTATATTCCAACTATCATATCACTTTGTACTTTTGTTTAGGTTAATGTAAAAACATTTCGCTGTGCTACTGTATGGAACAGTCACCTTACAACTACACAAGGCTACACAAGTCACTACAGAGATACTAGTGATCCTGCCCCCTCTGATCTCCAGAGCTGCCTGATGCATCCTGGTGCACTACTTCTGGCTGCTGCGGGTGGTTCCACATGAAGAGACTAACCAGCCACATGGAAATCATAACGATGAATTTGAATTGTAGTTCTGCACATAACTGCACATATAGTTCTGCACTATAACTATAAATAGTTATAGAAGAGACTTACACATAATTTTACTTTCAAGTATTACCCAATCATTTGATAGGTTCCCTTGATTTTTTTTGGTTGTTTCTTTTTATGCTAATGATACGGGAGAAGGTCTTGCTGCTAAATTCCTTCTGTAGTTAACAGACTTGGCAGAGGAAGAAAGGAATGGTCCAGAGAAGCCCTGTCAATTTTCCATTCTTGCAATCTAAATACCTTCCATGACATGTACTTTGGGTATGTCAGCAGTTATAGGGAAAATATCTATCTAAATATTTTGGTGGAGCATGTAAATCACTTCAAGAGTGTTTTGACCTGGTTTCCAGAACACAAGTTGCCATTTATCTCTGTAAGTATAGTTTAGAACTAGCTATTCTCCACAAACATCTGTGTTTGTCGGCATGTCCTTAGGTTTATGAATGTCTGTCTCCTCATCAGGAATTTTAGTTTGCAAACTCTGACCCTTACTGCACGGTGGCAAAGTGAAATGGTGTTCACTTATGTTTTACACTACTGTTCATATCCCAATGGCCCTGGTCACAACCTTTGGTGAACTTCCTATTTTATAAAGGGAATAACATGTTACTAGAGATGGTAATTTTGGTTCCTATGGCATGAAGGCTTGATCCTCTCTTAGATCTCCTCACCGCTTATCAAGAAGCAGACTTTTCTGAATAATGGCTCAGATTAAAGTCAACAGTTTCCACACAGTTTCCTCTAGGTACTCCGGTTTCCTCTCACAATCCAAAGACATGTAGGTTAGGTTAATTGGTGTTCTCAAATTGTCCATAGTCTGTGTGCCCTGCGATGGATTGGCACCTTGTCCAGGGTGTACCCTGCCTCGTGCCCTAAGCCTCCTGGGATAGGCTCAAGGTCCCCACGACCCTGAATACAGGATCAAGCGGTATAGAAGATGAGTGAGTGAGCTTCCACCCACCACCCAAAATGTGGAGGACAGTAGAGTATTTATTACTGAGCAAGTCTTACCTCTAAGCTCCACCCTGAGACCAATGACCTACTAGAGAGACTGATTAAGGAACTCTTGTAGGATCTCACAGTTATTGTCAAACTAGCAAGGGGCATGCTGTAAGTCTGTCCTCTATACAAATAGGTTTAGAATGTGTCTCGAATCTGGTTATTTGCCCTGCTACCAGCTAGCTTTGTCATTGGTGGTAGATAAATGGTTCAGATGCAGTGTGAGTTTAGGGGCGTTGGTTTGAGTATAGCAAAAGTCATCAGAAAAAAGCTGCTAGCTGGTCACTACCACAGAGTGGTGTGGCTGAGGTGTGGAGAAGCAGAGTGGTATGACTATCAGCTTGTGATATCAGGATCTTTTGGTGGTTGTTACATCATTGTTTCATGCTTATGGTTATATCTTATCCTTAGAGGCATCCTCCAAGATTTAGTAAAAAGCAGTCCTTTTTATGCACATTGTTATCTTACCGTGCAGACACATTGGTGGTGAAATTAGCACAATCATTAGCGTATATAAGCTTGGTTGTGCCAGTAATATCCTCCCACTGTGCTGGGTCGGTGCCACCTAAGAAATGCAGAACAGCTAATGTTAACTAAAGTACTCTAGCAACAGACCAATTTGCAATCTCAGCAATTTGAACAGGCCATCTCAGCAATAATGCTTAATGTTATATTACTCTGCTATACTAAGTAGGCATGCAGTAATAAACATGCACCATTATATTCATTTTGCAGTTCAAAATGCCCTGAAGGCTGACAGGATAAAGAAAAGGTAGCATAACCACAACACTTGTCACTTTCAGGCCAAATTTAAAGTATCACAAGTTTTCATCAGAGCTAGGCCATATTCATATTAAACAATTGACACTGAAAGGTGAAATATAGATTCATTATTTGCACCAATATAATTATTGGCTTTCTGTCTCACAACCAGATTTATACCCAAAATCCACTACAGCTGAGCAGAATAAAGTGCCTCTTAGACTTTGATTTACAGTTATCATTCATATTTCATATTATGATATTTGTTGTTCAAGCTAGCAAGCTATTTTTTTTTACCTCTTTGTTTAAGGAGGCTGATACTTTTTATATATAAAATAGGTTATTTAATGGAAATGTTGGTATAAAAATGTTTAAGTATAAAAAGGTATTTTATAGTTAATGCTAAGCATAAAACTATAAAATCATTTTCTAAAAAATTATGAAAAAAAATTATTATTGTTGTTGTTGTTGTTTTTATAAAAACTTCCAAACCAAGCATTTTTCTTCAAATAGCCTCATCATACCAATCACACTGCAGAGCAGGCGAAGGCTGGTAGTGTCACCCTCGCCAGAATCTCGAGGGCTCTCCCTCCAGGATGGAGGCAGTGGGATGCGCAGGCCAATGGGCCGATGAAATTTACGGCGCCTCGGCTCCACTGTCACCACAGGGCTGAAGGTGGCCTGGTTTCCCAGCAGCTTGGCCACCAGCTCATCAGGGATTGGCTGGGCCTGAGCACCAGGTATAGCAGTAAAAGGAAAAAGGGTGGGGAATGATGTTCAGGGATGTTTGTGAAGGATAAATAATATATCCGGAGGAATACAATGTTGTGGAATCAGAATGTAGGGAAAGGATAAACATGCATCATATAATTGAAAAATTTATTGCATATTGTGGAAATGCAATAACAAATGAAAAATAATTGGTGGTAAAGCCAGGATGAAAAAGAGAAATTAAATGGGATAAAATATGAGATGAAGCAGAGGGAAAAGACAGAGAAAATTTGAATATATTCTCACAAGCAATTTCAATTAAGATAATAACTGAACTGTAAACAAGACACAAATGAACTGGTCAAATAGGAATATTTATTATAAAAAGAAATTGTTACAAAATTTTTCATTTAAACAAATCTTATTATAATGATTCATTAACATCACGGAAAGAAAGATGTTACCCTGTTATATTGGACCCTGATTATATTATAAAGAACTTGAAATATAATTATGTGTCAGCTGTGTATCAATTTACAAAGCACAATTTTAACTGATTTAGAGGTAATATCTTTGATAGTAATGTTTTTACAAATAAAAGAAATAATGCAAAGTGCACAGTTCACTTGGTCATGATGTATACAAACTTTGGTATGAGCATGTTGTTACAGAAGCAGGGTTGGAGAATACAAGGATCTAACCTAATCCTAACCCAGTATATAATTATAGACTAAAGGTAAATTTAAAAAGAAATCACTTTTAAACTAGCAGAACCTGTGTCTGTGGAGCATCAATAATTTCATTATGGCTAATCATTCATTGTTATTATTAAAAAGGCACATTACAATTATTCATCATGCATGTAAAAAAAAAAACACCATAGTCAATCTCTGTGCACTTACTCTTACTTTCTTTAAAAGCAATTCCAACATGCTGTTCAAAATCATCCACCATTCTGTTCAGCTCAATAAGGCAGTAATGTATACATTTGTTCCAATCCAGTAGGAATAGTTTATGAACCCTGACCATCACACACATGTGGAGATTTCCCAAACTTTTTTTCCCTCAAATTTTAAAGTGCACAGAATGTCTTTGTACAGTATGCTGTAGCATTCCAGTTTCTCTTTACTGGAACTAGACAATGCCCTTGTGCACAAAGTGAGCTCTATGAAGACATTGCCAAGGTCGAAGTGGAAAGCAATGTCCAAAGAGCACATTTGGGGCTGGTGAGGAGTGCACAAACCTTTGGTGATAGTGTTAATACATTTGATAATATGTATTTGTAGGTATATAAATATTTGCAATTCCAAAATGACACCCATCATTTCAGCATTTTATTACGTGTTGCAATGATTTCAGCTGTACCATTTATGCCTTAGCAGAGCCAAATATACATGCAGTGTCTGACACATTTAGCATTGCAAGTGCTGTTTTCATGCTTTCTTTCATATTGACATTCTTATTTTAACTTAACCAATACACTGTACTTATCATAGCACACCAATTTCAAATCTTGACAAAACCAGGCCGATGAAAATACCTGTAGTCATATTTTAGGTTCTAAAGATTTAAAGGTTAATTTCTGATATTTCTTTTAATTGATTATAGGTTTATTTACAAGAAAGGAATGGAAGCATGTGATTAAATGACATAAAATACTGTATCAATCAATGTTGTGTTATGATGACATTAGTCCTAACTCTTCTTTATCCTCCTCATCCAAGCTCACCTGCAGTCCAAGGCGAACCCGCTTGGTGACGGATGTTTCAGGGAAACTGGCCTGAACCATTGGCAGAATTTTGCTGGTCAAACGACCCCCCTCAGGTCCAATCAAGTCGCTCTCCTGTTGGATGCGGGAGACCACAGCAAAGTATAGAGGGAAATCAGTGGAGATGATCCGCCTGATACGCTTCTTTCCAAGTTCCTCCTGACTTTCTAAATCTAAAAAAAAATGCAGAAAAGAAAACTGAATTGAGTTAAATTTTGCAAATATTTAATGATTCTCCCATAGATAAAATAGGACACTTAAAAAAATGGTCAGCAGATCAGAATCATATTTACTATAACATCAGGCTGCAAACAAATTCACATTTTATATATAAGAGCAAAACCAAACACCCACCTTCATCCATGCCATTGAGGATAGTCTCCAACACTTCATCACCGTAACGATTCCGATGTTCTTTCCAGACGGAACCATTCTCACTCCTTAAGACCACCAGTTCCCTGTCTCCCCGACCAAGTGCTGCAAAATGAGGAATCTCCACAATCACCGGTCTGAAAAAAACAAGGTTTGGTAAGTTATAAAAGTTATTACAACACAGTTACAGCACTGCACATCCATTAGGAATAGGTCAGGTGTTAAGTTCATTCAAACCACTTTTACTCATCTTTGGGGGTTTATCACTTCAGACTTGATGAAGAAATGACATTAAAGAAAGTAAGAATTTAAAATGGTGATTAATCTCACTAATAATTACAACTAATGTAACTACTTGCTCATAATTGCAACTAATGTGAGCAATGTAACCAAAACATTAAAAAGCCATCCTTTAAAAGCAATTTAAACATGCTGTTCAAAATCATCCAGGTCAGGATCTTTTACTCACCCCAAAAACTGCATGCCAGCAGGACCCAGTGAGATGATTCGGCTAGCTAAACCCTCACCCTCAACTAGAGGAGATGGAGTAGACAGCTTTTGGGGCTTCACCAGGCGGCAGGTAATGCGTGTTGGGGCTGCACATGTTCGTGGTGGTATAATAACACGCAGACCATTGTGCCTGCTTCCTCTCATGGAGCCACCTCGTGCATCCACCATGAAGCTAACCAAGAAGCTGGAAATCCACAAACAAACACTATTTACTTTGAAGTAACACAATCCCACCTACACAAGTAGGGATAACAATATATCTCTACTTGCCTGATAATTTTGAGACAACAACAAAGTGCCATTTTGTAAATAAATCATATTTATCACGACATAAATCAATGAATCAATAAATAATCTCTAAACGTTTTTTGGTATTAATGTTCTTGCTCAGTAGATTGGTGTTTTTGTGCTTTTTAGATGACAGTATTCTAATCAATTTACAATATATAACAGATAAATATTAAAGATAAAGTTCCACTTTACCCAGTGTGAATGGGGCTGGCCACTGGACTGACATTGTCTGAGGTCTCTGTGGCTGGACTGCTGGGAATCAGAGAGTCATCATCGTACTCTTTGGGCATTGGAATAGGAGTGTGCTGCTGATTTTGAATATGAAAAACTGTGGTCAGACTATGGTCAAAGGATATTTGTGATCTAAAAGTATAGGAAAAAGTGTGAAATTCTGTAAATGAATGATTGATTAATGTGCACCTGCTCCATTTCATGTTCTTTCAGCATTACAGTTTCAGGAGAGACACAGGGGATCCTTGGAATAGCTGGGGAGTAATTTCTGTTGAGCAAAAAGTAGAAAATAATAGTAGGAATATTAATCATAAATTTCCAAATACTGAGAATCTCTACTCTTTTTTCAATTGCCTATCCAGTTTGATTTTAAACCCGACCATTTTCCCCCCAAAAATCAGGCCATTAATTCAGCATCTGTTGTTTAAATATTGCCAATTCTCTGTTTGTATTCTGCTTTCTCACATCACATTCCAGCCCTCTCTCTCATACTCTGTGACTCTCTTGGAGAAAAGGAAATCGTCATCATGGTCCCTCATGCCGTCCATCCTCAAATACCTGGCAATCTCTGTTCCCAGTAGTTCCTCGCCTGCCGCATGAGAAAAGGAGGGGAAAAATGAAAAAAATCCGTAATAGCAGGGTGAAAATGACAGAAAATAAACCACATGTATTATGAGTCACCACATCTTGGTTAAGAAGCTGGAATAAGAATGGGAGAAACTGTTACAAGCAGATAGAGACATTGTAAGTTGAAGGGACAACACAAACACGACACAAACACTGCTGGCCTCATTCATGAAATCCTCTTGAGTATGTTAACTTACTCATAGAAATTGCATTTTTGAAAAACACAAGTACGTTAATATGATTACTAATAACCATGGATTTGTGGTCTTTGATCCTCTTATTATGTATTTATCTGGGTTGAATAGTTATATTTTAAACAATTTTATTTAGTGTTTTTTACAAACCGGATTCCAAAAAAGTTGGGACACTAAACAAATTGTGAATAAAAACTGAATGCAATGATGTGGAGATGGCAAATGTCAATATTTTATTCAGAATAGAACATAGATGACAGATCAAAAGTTTAATCCGAGAAAATGTATAATTTTAAAGGAAAAATATGTTGATTCCAAATTTCACGGTGTCAACAAATCCCAAAAAAGTTGGGACAAGTAGCAATAAGAGGCTGGAAAAAGTAAATTTGAGCATAACGAAATGCTGGAAGACCAATTAACAGTAATTAGGTTAATTGGCAACATGATTGGGTATAAAAAGAGCTTCTCAGAGTGGCAGTGTCTCTCAGAAGCCAAGATGGATAGAGGATCACCAATTCCCACAATGTTGCGCAGAAAGATAGTGGAGAAAGGTGTTACCCAGCGAAAAATTGCAAAGACTTTGCAGTTATTATCATCAACTGTGCATAATATCATCCGAAGATTCAGAGAATCTGGAACAATCTCTGTGCGTAAGGGTCAAGGGCGTAAAACCATACTGGATGCCTGTGATCTCCGGGCCCTTAAACGACACTGCACCACAAACAGGAATGCTACTGTAAAGGAAATCACAGAATGGGCTCAGGAATATTTCCAGAAACCATTGTCAGTGTAAACAATCTACCGTGCCATCCGCCGTTGCCAGCTGAAACTCTACAGTGCAAAGAAGAAGCCATTTCTAAGCAAGATCCACAAGCACAGGCGTTTTCATTGGGCCAGGGATCATTTAAAATGGAGTGTGGCAAAATGGAAGACTGTTCTGTGGTCAGACGAGTCACGATTCGAAGTTCTTGTTGGAAATGTGGGACGCCATGTCATCCGGACCAAAGAGGACAAGGACAACCCAAGTTGTTATCAACGCTCAGTTCAGAAGCCTGCATCTCTGATGGTATGGGGTTGCATGAGTGCGTGTGGCATGGGCAGCTTGCATGTCTGGAAAGGCACCATCAATGCAGAAAAATATATTCAGGTTCTAGAATAACATCTAGTCATCTCTTTCAGGGAAGACCCTGCATTTTTCAACATGATAATGCCAGACCACATTCTGCATCAATCACAACATCATGGCTGTGTAGGAGAAGGATCCGGGTACTGAAATGGCCAGTCTGCAGTCCAGATCTTTCCCCTATAGAGAACATTTGGCGCATCATAAAGAGGAAGGTGCGACAAAGAAGGCCCAAGACGATTGAACAGTTAGAGGCCTGTATTAGACAAGAATGGGAGAGCATTCCTATTTCTAAACTTGAGAAACTGGTCTCCTCGGTCCCCAGACGTCTGTTGAGTGTTGTAAGAGGAAGGGGAGATGCCACACAGTGGTGAAAATGGTCTTGTCCCAAATTTTTTGGGATTTGTTGACACCATGACATTTTGATTCACCATATTTTTCCCTTAAAATGATACATTTTCTCAGTTTAAACTTTTGTTCCATGATTTATGTTCTATTCTGAATAAAATATTGACATTTGCCATCTCCACATCATTGCATTCAGTTTTTATTCACAATTTGTTTAGTGTCCCAACTTTTTTGGAATCCGGTTTGTAATTGTATAGAGAAAATTCGCCACAAGTTAAATAAGCTTGCATTTACAGACATTAATATTCAACCTTTCTTCTTATATTTCATTAATGAGGCCCTACCTACCTAAACACAGGACGATGATGGAATGTTTTGTAAAATTCTTGTTACAGACCCAGTCGATAAAAATGAATGTGCCTCCCTATTTAATATAATTTATGCAATCTGTGCATAAATATTGAATTAAATGCAACACATTTGAAATTAAGTTTTTATAAGTAAAGTTCAATCTACAGTATTATTCAAATTGAATATTATACTAACCATGTTTGTAGGCTACAGACTAGCAATGCTACAATGATAATCATCAGGATTATCTTAACACATACAGCCTTTTCAGCTTTGCATTTTTTTGTATTTTTAAAAAAAATCCAGGCAAGTCACGACTACATATATGCATGCACAATTTGCCAAACAGTTTAGCTAGGTTTTCAGAACATCATGTATTTAGGTTTTATTTTCTTAAAATAAACACTCTAGAAGAATAAGCAAGAATATGGTGTCATGCATACTTTCATATGCAATTTTTATGTTATTATTCTCATATTATTTTATGTGCTACACTGGGTTTCTTACTATGACATTTTTTTGTGTCATAGTTAATTTCATAATAAATCATTCTCAAGAAAATGACAGTATTTTATCATGTTTGAAGAATCAGTGAACTCTTGTTACATTTAAAAGTGAAGAAACATGAAAACTAGAGCAAGACTGAAGCAGAAGCTAGTAGTTTAGTGGTAGGTTAGTGCTACAGATACTAACATGGTTATTGATGGACACATGCTGATGATAAACCCATCACCACTGGCACTTATGTGAGAATGTGAGTGGGAACAAGTCTCTTTTTGCAACAATTAATGGTTATGGTACACATTACAGAGAGATGGCAGACATTCATACCTAGCGTTAGCTGTGCAACTCCTAGGAAAACAAAAGGAGCACAATTTAGTGTTTTTTTTCCTGTTTATTTTATTGTACACTGGATATTTTCTGGCCCCTTCAGTTTAAATAAAACTTGGATTCACAGTAAAACATATTGAAAAGCTGCATTTTACCTTCATCTTCAGACACATCCAGGATCTCATCAACTGTCTCTGGAAAACTCATTCGATGTTTTTCAGTGGTCGACTGTAAGGCAGATATTTTGATTTGAATAAACATGAGATTAAAGCTTGAATGTTTTAATGATTATTTCTTTGCAGAGGTGCATTACAGGTTAAAATATTTTGTTTCTGCTTTTTGTTGAAAAAATCAAAACAAAGTTAAGCAAAAAAAGTTCTTTGAGTGTTAAATTTAATCTAATAACTACAATTTTAGCAGGAAATCAGTAGGAAACCTTATATTAATAATGGTATATTGGCACATTCAGATTTTGATTATTATTATTTTTTTTAATTAAAAACGACCAGAACAAAAAAATCCAAAAGGATTAGGCAATATTCAAAATCATGCCAAGATTTCATATGATCAGCATACTGTACATGTACAAACTGTGGACTGTGAGGTCAAAACAGTGAGACAAACAAGCAGTGACCAAAAGCTTTTCAGATGCAGTGCTAAAACGAGAGCATAGATTTTTTTTTAAAAGCCTGTGTTTAATGAGTGTAAAGTGTATCTGCATGATCAAAAGTCTGGTGATTATGAACATGCATGAGTGTTTGATGGAGTATCCTATGACATGGTGTTTGGCTGATGATTATTCGAGTGGGAGCTTGCTTGATAGGGCACTGCAGACATGCATGTGACACATATATGTTAGACTATAGACCTTTTACAAATTATATCTGTCTGCCACGGTTTGGTCCACTTCTGGACAGCAAAAGGGCCAAGACTTACCGTCATCCTATTTGCAACTGATGCATTGAATGAGGTAATGATATTGCTAACAAACCTCACCAAATCCAGCAGGAGGGTACACATTTGTACAGGGTGACGTTATGATTAGGTTATGATAACAAATCAAACATCTGCATATTAATACCCTTACATCTTCTTCATCCATTTTTACATGCTTGTTTCTTCTTTGAATAAGGTACAAAGTCCACCACAACATACTGCATATAAAAATAATCAGCAGAATAGTAGATGTCAGATGCTAGGTTTTTTTTTATGTTTGACAAAGTACAGGTCATCAGGCAATATTTCTGGTTTGTTTTCTTTTTTGCTCTGAAATACACCTCAGATGTAATTATCAATTCAAATAGGTGGTAGCCTATTGTCGGTTAATTGTGATTCTGGTGTATGCAGCTCTGGCTGACGTCATAGTAGTCACTACAATTTGCTCATATAAAACTCTCACTAAGTTATTTTAATATCTATTAGTTAAATGTTCTTAAAAAAAATTCTAGGCATGTGTACATAAAAGATTTTGGAAAAAACTGAGAATTTCAGCAAGTGCAAACATGGTCCTGTAGTGAACATTCCTTAAGCTCCCTAAATCTGAACATACTGAACGAGCAACTGGTCACTCACCATGGTCACTGTTTCATCAGTAATCAGTTTGAGGACATCAATCACAGAAATGTAGCCGAGACGTTTTGCAATTGCCAGTGCAGAAGTGCCATTCTGGTCGGGAAACAAAGTTTGTTATTTGATCCCATCAATACCACATATTGATTGTGGACATGCATTAAATAAAGCCATTTCACTGTAAGTCTCTGTTTTGTACAAGACTGGGTATAAATAACATAAGAACTACAGTAAGGTAATAAACCCTATGAGTCTGTGAATACTAATTTAAACTTTCATTTAATGTTTCACAAAATCTTTCAAAATACCAAATCTCTATCATTTTCTATTGTTTTTGCCGTGTATACAATATCTGACAGAACAATGTAAACCTGACTGTCCAGGGTATAAATACTAGAACATTACAATAAAAAGAAAACAAAAAGTGCTCTTACAGTAGTAATTTCATTTGGATGTGCACCGTGTTTCAGAAGCAAGGTCACAATATCAGTGTGGCCCTGTTGGGCAGCCTGATGAAGGGGTGTATAACCCGCCTGAAACATGACACCAATTTATTACTACTTTTGAATTACAAACATTAATATGTAGAAAATTATTTTTGAAAAAAGCCCAAAAAGACTTCTTAATCCAATTTACCCGTGTCTTGCTGTTGACATTTGCCTGCTGTTGCAGGAGGAACTTAACCATTTTAATGTTGCCATAATGACAAGCAACATGGAGTGGAGTGTAGCCCATCTGAAAGGACGAAGCATTTAATCCATCATTGAACATCAGAAAAAGTATAATGATCAAAACCAAACAAAAATATGTACACCACAATATGCAAAATGCAAACATTTTGTACAGCATCCACTTTAGATCCTGCATTTCTGCACAGTAGCCCAATACAGGCACTGTTTTTTGGATCTGTGGCAAAACTGATTTAGAACTTGTCCCAGTTAACAAAGAATATGGTTGACCCAATGCTGTTGCAGGTCCAAATATTATTTTTAATATCTGGCAAGAATATGGCATAGGTTAGAAGTTAAAACACAAATCATTGACATCAAATTATTCAAACTTCAAACAGTTATTCAAAATAGCTGCGGTCACCATAGATAGAATATTTTTTTTTTTTTTTTTAATGTTGACATTAAAACCAACATACTTTAGATTATTTAAGAATATTTATGAGCAATCTACTTTTTTAAAATAACTATTATACTAGTTAGGTGAACAGTCATGTGCTGGATTGTAAATGCTCATGAACTCACTGATGTTAAATCATTTTACAAACACCTCCTCATCTAAGGACAATTATTTTTTAATTTAATCATTGGTAGTAAACAACAAACATTTAGAATTTTGAACAAGCAGGTAGGCACTACCACAGGGTAGATAACCTGCAACCACCTAATAGGAAAACAGTTTGAATCTGTCACGGTACGCCAGGTCACACCCATATCTCAGTTAAGGTCATGATCACCTGCATACTCCTGCTCCACGATCCATCCCTCTCCTTGCTTTTCACCACCTCATTCACTGCTCCAAACACACCTGTTCTCAATTCCTGATCATCACAGCTCTCTATTTAACATGCCTTCAGACAACAGCTCTCTGCCAGATTATGGTGTGCTACACTCAAAAAAAGGAAGTTGGCTACCTGTTACATGTACTAAAATGTAATATGTATTTTGTACATAATAATTTCATGTTTCCAAGATGAACATGAATAAATGATGTTGTATTTGTATGAAATTCAACAACTTAACATGTATTATATTCAATCATGTTGAGATAAACCAAAGAGATCTTGTCACTATGAAAACCGGAAGTATCAAAGCAAACATCGTGAGAAGACATCGCGAGAAGAGAACAGTTGAGAAGACAAACGTTTGGCGGGCGTGCGGAAAAGGTAGGCAGGAATTAATTCCCATCTTTCTAAATAGAAACAAAATACTGAACATAAATGTCACCTGCTGTTTAGCGATGTTTAGTCACGTTATTTTGGTTTAAACTATTTCTTGTATTTTTACAATATAATAAATCACACTTAAAATACAGACGGTTATATGCGCGTGCTTAATCTGCGGTTTGGTTCTGGTTTCGGTCTCTCCTCCTGAGTTGTGAAGCGATAGGAGCAAAGTATAAATATTTTTCATTTGCTAATTTAAGTACCATGAATTTTTTATTGAATCTATCTCTATTTTTTCACAGCAGTTTCTGACTGAAAGTGTCTTGTCTGCATCTGACTTTCCTGACCAACCGTATCTGTCATAAGTCATAACGTACAGTTATAAAGTACAAAATGTTTCTGTTGGTGTTAAATTTTTTCTATGATTAATACTTATTTGTGGTGTTTTATGTTTTGTACATCTTTTCAAATTGAGACCTCATTTGTAAGTTGCTGCTGGTGTAAAACAGGGTTTTTATTAAATATAAAATAAAAATCTCCGTTTTATCCCGTTTGTCTAATGATTCCTTCCTTCACAGAATTCTGTTGACCAGGGCTTGAAATTTAAATTTACTTGAGTTGGATCAACTGAAAAATTTGTTGTACCAACCCTATTCATTTATGTTAACAGTATTAAATTATGTTGGACGCAGCTGTAATAAATAAGTTAAATGAACCTAATAAAATTAAGTTGGGCCAACAAAATTGCTTAATGCTGAAAGAAAGCCATTAAATCAGGTGGAAATTCTTTCCATGAATTAATTATGTTCATTCAACAAGTTATTTTTTTTGAGCTGTGCTTTCAAAGCAGGGAGAAACGCTGGAATACTGGGCATGGATGACCTCCGGATCTCGACCACGCTCTGTTTTCACGACCTCGTCTTTGTCTCACGCTACAGATCTTTTGCCTTCACGGATTTACTGTTGCTGGATTCGCTGTCGCTGAACTCTGCCTGTTCATTGACCACAAGCTACCATTTCAGATCTGGCATCCTGCGCGATTCTTCTGTCTCGCTCCACGGGATTGTCATCGCCTGCAAACAGCGTGTGCACTTTCTATATGCGCTGGCTCTGCACTTCCTCATTCCAGCAGTGGAGTCCATCCAGAAAAACGGTGAGTGCGAGCTCGGCACTTGCGCATTCCCGCCAGCAGAGGTGTCAAGTAACGAAGTACAAATACTTCTTCGTTACCTTACTTAAGTAGAAATTTTGGGTATCTATACTTTACTGGAGTAATTATTTTTCAGCCGACTTTTTACTTCTACTCCTTACATTTTTAAGCAATTATCTGTACTTTCTACTCCTTACATTTAAAAAATTGCCTAGTTACTCTATTTTTATGATCAGAACGCGCAACCCCCCTGGTCACATGATAAGAACGCGCACAACGCACCCCAATCCCCCCACCCCCTCCGTCGCATGATCGGAAAGCGAGACCTTAATGCTTTTGTCGCCCCTCACGGTACTTTTATACTTTAAGTAGTTTTGAAACCAGTACTTTTAAACTTTTACTTAAGTAAAAAGCTTGGGTTGATACTTCAACTTCTAAAGAAGTATTTTCGAACCCTAGTATCTATACTTCTACTCAAGTAATGAATGTGAATACTTTTGACACCACTGCCTGCCAGTGAGCTCATTGACTCGAAGCGCTGCACTCGCTCAATACATACTCTACTCTTCTGCATTCGCGCTGCAGGGCTCGTTCAGAGAAGCAGTGTACGCTCACTCTGCGCTTGGATCCTTCACCTCCACGCACCCACATGACAGTATAATCTGGCCACTAATGGATCCAGCAGAAGTTGTACGATTAAGAGGGGCACTAGAGAAACAGGGGGCGCTCTTGGGCACTCACCAGCAGAATTTACAACTAGCTGCTCTCACCCTACAACTAAACCAGACACAACCGCCTCCAGTTCGCATTCTCCAGCCTCCTCTTCCTGTGCACTTTTTCAGTCATGAACCACACCTCCCTGCGCCGCTTACTTATGACGGAAATCCATCCACCTGCCGCTCATTTTTATCTCAGTGCTCACTCGTGCTTGAGCTGCAAGCCTCATCTTTCCCCACTGAACACTCCAAAGTTGCCTAGATCATCACTCTCATTTCTGGTAAAGCGAGAGAATGGGGGACAGCCTTATGGGATGGCCAAGCTCCCTGCTGCTACACTTACAAGACCTTCACGGACAAAATGAGAGAGGTTTTCGATTGTTCATTCATAGGGGCGTCAGGCGGCAGCTCAGTTACTTGAACTACGCCAGGGATCTTGATCTGTCTCTGATTATGCTATTGATTTGTGGACTCTGGCTCCCTCTTGTGGTTGGAAATATCGGGCATTCTTCGACACATTCCTTCACGGACTCTCTGACCCAGTCAAGGATGAGTTAGCAGCCCGAGAGCTCCCTTCCAACCTTCAGGGTCTCATTGACCTGGCAACAAGGATCAACGCCAACAAAACGAACATGACAAAAGGAGACTCGTCAGTTCCTCAATGTACCAGCTTCTAACCCGCCCACACCTAAGCTCCCCCCAGAACCTATGCAGGTCGACTGTGTGCAAATTTCGCCCAAGGATCGCCAGCATCGGAAGGATGCCGGTGCTTGCTTCTACTGTGGTCAGGCTGGCCATGTC
The DNA here is from genome assembly GCA_030522415.1 of Channallabes apus. Taxonomy (NCBI): domain Eukaryota; kingdom Metazoa; phylum Chordata; class Actinopteri; order Siluriformes; family Clariidae; genus Channallabes; species Channallabes apus. The sequence goes on from CM060122.1 coordinate 15,321,309, forward strand.
GTACGGACCTGTCCATTAAAAGGCTGGGGCACCCCGGTAGTTCTGGGGGTACAGGAGAGCCCTACACAATACCCATCTCCCAACCTTCGCTCCCGTTTCCCAGTGACTCTGATCTATGACAATCGGCCTCACGCTACACATGCCCTATGGGACTCTGGAGCAGACCAGAATTTAATCTCCTCAGCTGTGGTTTCTCAACCAACCATGTAGCCAGGCCCTGGATGGCAGCAAACTCTTTCAATCACCCACCGCATTGCTCCAGTCACATTGCAGTTTTCTGGTAACCATGTCGAAACCACCACATTCCTCATCATTAAGAGCGCTCATGCACCAATAGTTCTAGGTCTCCCATGGTTAAGACTACATCGACTGGGCAAGGAGAAGCATCCTGGATTGGAGCCCTACTTGCCACTCCTCATGCCTCTGTTCTGCCGCCACCAGAAGGGTCCTACCCACCTCTCTGGAGGAGATCCCCAACCTTTCTAAGGTCCCCGTCGAGTATCACGACCTGCGCCAGGTATTCAGCAAGTCACATGCCATCACATTACCTCCTCACCGTCCATACGACCTACACCGTGCCATCCACCTTCTTCCAGGCACCACTCCACCTACTCTCTACTCTCTCTCACGTCCCGAGAGAGAAGCCATGGAACAATACATTTCTGAGTCACTTTCAGCTGGAATCATCCACCCTTCCTCCTCCCCCGCAGGGTCGGGCTTTTTCTTCGTGGAAAAAAAAGGACAAGTCCCTTAGACCCTGCACTGATTATAGAGTCCTTTAATGAGATTACAGTCAAGAACCGATACCCGCTTCCCCTCATGTCCACTGCGTTTGAGTTACTCCAGGATGCCCGCATATTTACTAAGTTAGACCTAAGAAACGCTTACTACCTGGTCAGGATAAGAGAAGGTGATGAGTGGAAGACTGCATTCAACACCCCTACGGGTCATTATGAGTACCTGGATGTTCCATTTGGTCTGACCAATGCACCGGCGGTTTTTCAGGCACTCATTAATGATTTTCTCCGAGACTTTCTCAACGTTTTTATATTTGCTTTTGTTGATATTCTAATATTCTCCCACTCCTTAGATGAACATAAGCTCCACGTGCGTCAGGTCCTTCAACATCTGTTGGAAAATAAACTCTATGTCAAGGCTGAGAAATGTGAGTTTCACCGTGAGTCCGCCTCATTCCTGGAGTACGCCATTTCACCATCAGGCATCCAGATGGACCCAGTCAAGGTAAAGGCCGTCACGGATTGGCCAACACCATCGTCAAGGCGGGACCTTCAACGCTTTTTGGGCTTCGCCAATTTCTATCTGCGTTTTATCTGTGATTTACAGAACGGTGACAGCTCCACTCACATCTCTTACATACACCAAGATCCCTTTTCGATAGAACCCCCTAGCAGAGAAGGCATTCAATGAGCTCAAGCAGTGCTTTACCACAGCACCCATCCTCACCTTTCCTGATCCATCTCTACAGTTCATCGTCGAAGTTGATGCTTCCGAGACAGGAGTGGGAGCTGTGCTTTCTCAGAGAACAAAGGACAACAAACATCATACATGCTCCTTTTTATCTCATCGACTCACGCCTCCTGAACGGAACTATGACATTGGGGATTGTGAGTAGCTAGCAGTCAAGATAGCCTTTGAAGAATGGAGACAATGGTTGGAAGGAGCTGAACACTCATTTCTTGTTTGGACTGATCACAATAACCTAGAATAGCTCAAGTCAGCCATAAGACTCAACTCATGTCAGGCACACTGGTCACTATTCTTTACGCGGTTTAACTTCACACCGTCTTATCGCCCAGGCACGAAAAATACTAAGCCTGACGCCCTCTCCCGACAGTTCCCTGCCCCCCAGGACACATCCACTAGGGAAAGCATCCTTTCGCCCCAGTGCCTTGTAGCTGTAACCCGGCTAGATGTGGAAAACCTGGTCCTGCAATCTCTTGAACAAGAGCCAGGCCCCATTAAAGTCCCACCTGGGCTACTTTTCGTCCCACTCTCTGTGTGCCCCAAAGTCCTTGAAAGCTTTGTGGCATCTTGTGATGTCTGTGTCAGGAATAAGACAACAAATCGTCCACCTGAGGGACTTCTAAGACCCCTTCCCATTCCCCATCTCACTAGACTTCATAACTGGCTTGCCACCTTCCAACAATAATACCTGCATTTTAACAGTGGTTGACCGGTTTTCTAAGTCAGCCCATTTCATTCCTCTACCCAAGCTTCCATCTGCCAAGGAAACTGCTGAACTCCTCATCTCCCACGTTTTCAGAATCCACGGCATCCCATCGGATATATATATGTATACATTCACATTATACATTATGTGACTGTTACCATACCTAACCGCCATCTCTCATCTTCTTCTCTTTCTCCCCCTCTTTCTCTTCCCTCTCCCCCTTTCACTCTTTCTCTCTCTGTCGAGCTACACGTCATTCCTGAGCTGCCAGTGACCCAGACTCCCTCTGCCCTCCGGACCTGTGCCCCGTTTCTGGTTGGAGATCTCGTCACATGGATGCCCCGTGTGTCTCTTTGGGATGCGTCTGGTGTCTGGGGATTATTCTCTCTACCTAGAAGACGGTTCTGGCCTCGACTGGTGTTGGCAGTTGTTTCTCTGAGGACTTGACAAATTTGATAGTTCAGGACTGGAACTTTCTACAAGTCTACCTGAGTCTCCAATAACTACCTGGACTCCATTTTAACATCAATTAACATCAACTATCATAGCTGAACTGCCTGCCACCCAACACACTGTATAAATGCAGATCATTTCCTGCTATCTGTTTCACCCAGATGAGGATGGGTTCCCTGTTGAGTCTGGTTCCTCTGCCTTCTTCCTATTACCATCTCAGGGAGTTTTTCCTTTCCACTGTCGCCCACGGCTTGCTCACCAGGGACAAACTGATAATTTTGATTCATACACATTCACATTCCATACAAACTTAAATAATTATTTTGATTGTGTAAAGCTGCTTTGTGACAATGTCAATTGTTAAAAGCGCTATGCAAATAAAATTTAATTGAATTGAATATAGACTCGTACAGGGGCCCACAGTTCTCTACACAATTTTGGAAAGCCTTTGGTGCCCTCATTGGCGCCACACTAAGCCTCTCATCGAGGTTTCACCCTCAGAGCAATGGCCAAACTGAGCCCATGAATCAAGAATTGGAGAAATCTCTGAGATGCATGACCTCACAGTATGCAGCTTCTTGGAGTCGTTTCCTCCCTTGGATTGAATATGCGCATAACTCGCTCCCCACTTCCTCCACAGGCATGTCACCTTTTCAGTGCTGTCTCGGCTATCAGCCAACACTGTTTCCCACCCAGGAGGAACTGCTGTCCCTTCAGCTCAAGCTTTCGGCCTTGTACACACGGGCATTAAAATCGAGCATTTGTCTGCCGTTCGGTGGACGCAGATGAAGCGCCGAGGGTTTTCTACACATAGGAGTCAATTAGTGTTCACACGGGCTTTGGTGCGTTAGTCCGGCTGTGTGTTTATATAGCGTTCAAAAACCACAAAAAACTTCCTTTAATCCGACGTTGTGCAGTCAGAGGGTGACTTTTTTTTTTTTTTTTTTTTCCCTCTTCCTAGGTCGGCATATTATTTTAAAAATATTTTTATATATTATATAAAAAGTAATCATTTAATTAGAATTTTTAAAACAAGATGATTAATGTCTAATATAGCAAAATGGTCCATATTAAAAGGAGTCACCTCAAATAAAACAATATCCAGTTCCCGACACACTGCCCCCACAGGTTAAACACACAAACTACAATTTGGGCTGCAGGCTGGCGTTAGACAGAGACAAATGAACGCCAGTGTAGAAGTCAATCGAGTGCCGCTACAAAACGCAACATAAACGTCTAGGACGTCCAGAGCGCGTTCATTTATCCAAAAATTTAAACGCCCGTGTGAACAAAGTCTTCATCTCTCGCTGTAAAAGGACATGGCAACTTGCACTCAATTACAACGTTCCGTGACGATTTCTTTCAGTGCAAGGCCAATCTCCACCGCCGAGCCGCTCCAGCTTACCGTGTTGGACAAAGAGTTATGCTCTCCACACGTAACCTACCGCTCAAGACTACATCCCAGAAACTAAATTCACCGGCCCTTTCACAATCTCTCACGTCATTTATCCATGCTCCGTCAGACTGGCCCTGGCATTATCTATGCGCCGAATTAACCCCACGTTCCACGTCTCCCATATCCGCCGATTGGTCCCGTGTCCCTTGTCACTAACCCCCCGCCCCTCTCCTCCACCTCGACTTATAGTTGGGAATGAAGCCTTCACCGTCCGCAGACTCCTTAAGTCCCGCCGCCGTGGGCGCGGCCTCCAGTACCTGGTGGATTTGGAGTGCTATGGACCCGAGGAAAGAAGTTGGGTTTCATCTTGGACCGCTCTTTGATCACGGAATTTCACAATCTCCACCTCGAGGCACCCTCAAGAACGCCAGGTGGCGTTCGTAGAAGGGGGGGGGGGTATTGTCACGGTACACCTCTCAGTTAAGGTCATGATCACCTGCACACTCCTGCTCCATGATCCATCCCTGTCTTTGCTTTTCACCACCTCATTCACTGCTTCAAAACCACCTGTTCTTAATTCCTGATCTGCGCTTTGATCCTTCACCTCCACGCACATTATCAATTATGTTATACAGTACAAAATGTTAACTTTATTTGTAATATAATTTACATACATTTATATGTACTGCTCATGTGTACTGAGTTTGCTGCATAGGTGAAGTTGGGGTTGAGGAAGGGGGACAGGAGGGGCATATGTCACTGCATTAAGTGTCACAACATTAAATCTAAAGTAGGTCAAATTTAACCATTTGTTATACATATATTAGGGCAGGGGAAATTAACATGTTGATTTCTGCAATAAATGAGGATTAATGTATTACAGTAAATACGCTAATTCCATTCATGCAGAATCCTATTTTCCTTTCTTGAGATTTTTCTATGATCATCATAGTTCTTCGGTATAGTAACACTGTTGGCCGCTAGTGACTACTAGAGGTGCTCTCTGTACCAATCCTTATGCAGCAAGGCTGTGATTCTGTTGGCTAAGCGATTGTTTCCATTTCCATGTCTAAATGTTTTTGTGGGTGTGGTTGCACGTACTCTAACTATGCATATATTCAAAGTTTTCGGTTTAACAAGAAATTAGTTCACGTGTTCACTATATTATAAGAATACATATAAAATTAAATTACAGTAAAAACAGTATAGAATAAAACAACTGATATTTCATTTTTAAAAGACATGCTCATGTCATGTGTGAAAGAAAAATGACCTGTGTAAGCCAGTGTGTGACGCAGCATAAAGTGATCAAAAAGTGATTTGATGCACTGTGTTGTTTGGCTTTGTCATTAGCTTGTCACTATTGTCTTCTGTTACTCTATATATTTACAGTATAATATGTACATGTCACTGAGTATCTGGATAGTGTACTGATGTCAAGTATAACAGTTTACACCCGCCCCCCCTTTCCCCCAGTGCAAATGTCAGGCTCTGCCTATGGTCTGCTGACAGTGTTAGGTTTTCAGTTTTTATAAACATATGTTTAGGGCACATTTGGCACGAGTTTGCATGGATGTGAATGCCAGAACAATTTCATGACTCATGTTCCCCAAACATTATTACTGGCAGGGAATGATTTATATTCACCAGAGATATAGCCAAATAGAATGCTTAAATTTGTATTTGTGACTAATAAAGCGTCATACAGTACAATCAAATTTTAATCGTTACTGACTAAGATATGAGCCAACCTATACTGAACTAAACTTAAGAAATGCTGCATCACAACAGCAAAACAAAATCAATAGGCCTTACCAATGCAAATGTTAATGTCAGTGGCATAACATCTTACCCGTGTAGCAGCATAGACTGATGCCCCCTGTTTGACTAAGATGTCAGCAATGCCCACATGACCCTCTTGGGCAACAAGGTGAAGTGGGGTCAGGCCACTCTGCAGAAAGATAAAGCACATATTCCCACAGATCTTTTTAATGCTCACCCAATGACACATACATTGAACAAATGCATCATGCGTGTATGCACTTTACATGGCCAAAGGTTTGTGGACATTTCAGTGTAACACCTATACAAGATGTAGTCCCCCCTCTGCTATTATAATAATCAAATTGAAAGACTGAAAAAACTCAGTCTTCATAATTTGTCTTTATAATTTATAATTGATAAATTAAAAGGTTCTACCTGACTTGTTTAGTCAAAATTGAGTTTTTTATTTTATTTTTTTAATTCTGTGATAACATAACATAATGTGAGGTGTTTTTGTGGTATGAATTTTTGGACTCTTTATTTGAAAAATAAAAAGGCAAACCACAGTTTTGCTTTTTAATTGTGGTCGAGTACTACAGTACCATAATGTGGGTTTCATTTTAGTTCACCTCACTCACCCCAATAAATAAATAAATAAAATTAAATGAGATTTAAAGATTCTAAAGATTTGCCTTGTTGCCTAGGTTGACATTGGCCTGCTTGGAAATTAGCAGTGAGACCATGTCTGCTTGACCCTCCTGGGAAGCCAAGTGCAGCGGTGTGATTCCCTGTAAGGATTCCGCATTGGCAGACGCTCCATGCTGCAGTAGACTATTGGCCACCTCCAGCTGGTTCTGCTTGGAGGCAATGTGGAGAGGAGTGTAGCCATTCTGGGGTAAAAAAAAACAGTATTTAGTTTTTTTGTGTAAGATTAATGAACAACAGGTTTATATTAATCATTCGAATAATATTTAGGTGTTATAATATCTATAGTAATTTAGAATGTAACAAAAGGAGACAATTCAGATCATGAGTCTAATACGACGCTCAGCCCAAAAAGTCACCACCTGGATTTTGCTGATTAATATGGTTCAGCTGGCAACAAGTTATTTAACTCAGTGGTTTCCAAACTGGGGGTCGTGGAATAATTTCAAGTGGCTGCGAGAGGGATTAAAAAAATATTTTTGTGTGTGATTATAATACACACTTTTCAGAATTACAAGTAAATGCTATAAATAAATATTTTCTGATTCGTAAAGATATTACTGATTGAGTGTGAGTGTTTAAATTGAGTGTTAAAAAGATACATTTGTGGATACATTTGTTATTCGCAAATCTAAAAATGTTAAGGAAATTATTTGCCTGAGTCACCAGAACCATGTACATCGACCAAGCAAAAGAGCAAGACCCCGTCAGACCAAAGTAGGAAACGTCGGAAATATGAGGAAGAATTCATAAAGTGCAGTATCAGTATTCACTAAGTTGCCGTAGCAACCGAATACACGAGTTGTTCCGTGCAGCAATGGATGTACTGCTTCAATGTGGATCTACATATTTTTGTGAGCAGTCTTTTTCCGCTGTTACATATATAAAAAATAAATACAGCTCACGTTATGATGTTGAAGATGATATGCGGGTAGCTGTATCCACCATCAGGCCACGAATGAAGCTTTTGTGGTGCCAAAAACAAGTACACCCTTCCCATTGAAAGGTAAGCCAAAATTATTTAGATGTATAGTAAATGTGGTCAAAATACTGTGAACAGCTTATGTTTATTGCTTGTTTTTGATAGTGGGGGTCGCAAGATCTTGTCGATCTTCAATTAGGAGTCGCTGGCTTGAAAGTTTGAGAACCACTGATTTAACTGATGTAGTTATATTACTTGTTGCCAGCTGAACCAGATTAATGTAGTTAGCAGCTTCTCATTTCTTAAAGAGCCATGTCAGATATCCTGTGGTCATGGCAAAGATGTTACTCTGTTTTAGAAGGTTCAATGTTCAAGGTTTAATTGTCTGGCATTACGCAAAGAAAACAATTAAGGAGATTGTTGAAACAACTAATATTGGGTTAAGAACTGTAAAATGCATTATTAAAACCTGGAAGAATGGTGGTGAACTATAATCTTTAAGGAGATCACTTAAACGCTTAGTGAAATCAAATCATTGAAAACAACAGTGATGGCTATGTTTAACAGTGAAAGTAAGAGCATTTCCACACGCACAATGCAAAGAGAATTTAAGGGATTGGGACTAAACTGCTGTGTAGCCTTAGGAAAAACCACATACCACAAACTAATTTGTTAGGGAGCATAACAAATGGACTGTGGAGTACTGGAAAATATAGTACATCCTGTATATATATATATATATATATAGTATCACAATATAGTATATCCTGTTACAGAGTGATATGTGCATGAGGGTAAGATGAAAGGTGAATGAACTGATGCCTAGTGGCCACTATACAAGCCTGTGGAGGCAGTGTTATGATCTGGGGTTGCTACTGTCGGTCAGGTTTAGGTTCAGCAATGTTACGTGCCCAAAAAATGAGATTGGCTAACTACCCAAACATACTTAATGACAGGTTTTCCGTCAATGGATTTTTCCCCCATTTGATTGCACGAGCATATTCCATGATGACAATTCCAGCATTCATTGGGCTTATATTGTGAAAAAGAGTGCTTCAGGGAGCATGGGACATCATTTTCACACATGGATTGGCCTTCATAGAGTCTTACAGTAATTCCACTGAGAATCTTTGGGATGCGCTGGAGGAGATATTGTGCAACGTACCAGCTGTCCCATCATCAATTCGAGATCATGGAGGGAAATTAATGTGACTCTGGACAGGAACAAATGTTTTGACGTTGCTTATGCTTATCAAAATAATGGCATATTGTTCGTATTCAAAGCAATTTTAACAATAAAAAAAATTAATAAATGTTAAAATGTCAAATCTTTTTGGCCAGGCAGTGTATAGGACATAAATAAAAAGATGTGAAAAAATTCTGTGGTATAAATGTCTGAAAGCATTAGTCAAAATGCTTTTATATTTCATACTTAATAAGTAATATCATAATTTTAGTGACCATTTCATTTTTATGTTTAAAATATTTTCAGGAATTTCTTAAAAATTTTGGTATTTCCAATAATTTACTTAAAATTGCACTTAAGCTACTGTAGCATGGACTCCACTAATTTGTAAAACCTTTTGATTAATTTTTAATCAAATCCATTGGAGTGGAGTGAAATGTATATAAGCATGTTCTTTAACAGATGGGACAAGACTCAAGCTAAAGTTTTTGTGTGTATGTATAAAGATAATGCCAAAATGTTTATATTTATATTGAGAGCTAGAAATAGTGGAGAATCTTAAAATTTAAGATATTGAAGATATGGAATACTCATACAATAGTAATAATAAAATATGATGAAGCTGTTTGTAATGAGATTTTATAGAAAGAGTCTATAGACCTATTCGGACGGGACGAGTTTTCCAAACGACGTTTGAGTTAGATTTTTTTTCAGACGATGTCTGTCATTTCATGTACGTGTTCGGACGGGACTAACATCTCCGTGTTTATTACGGAGGTAGGCGTGTCTGTGTTTTACATGTGGGCGTTGCACAAAATCACATGTCCACATCTACATCCATTATTGGACGCAAACTTGAATACTAGTGATAGTACGGTAGCTCACGTTGACCAAAACACAAAAGAAAACGCGTTTTGGGAAAAAAATATTCAGCAATCGCAGACATTCGCATTCGGACGGGATTAGATTTCTCAGAGGACCTCCGAGTTTGCTGAAAAACAGTAGGTAATTTGCTCTGGAAGGTCGTGTGAGAGAAAGACAGACATGGCAGATTCGTAGGGGATTAAAATCACAAAGTACGTCTGTGAAACAGAAATTTCTCTAACGACCCCCTGTAAGACTAGTCCCGTCCGAATCGGGCTTATGAAAGTCTATTATGAAGACTAATGAAGTCTATTATTGATAATATTTTATGCACCTTAGAAATAATTAATAAACTAAAAATGAGTTTCATGGAACCCATGAAAACAGTATAATAAAATATCACTTGTTTTAATTGGAAAAATTCAATCAACAAAGATTGATTTATAAATATATTTTTAAAGAGAAATAAAGATCTACGCACTCTTGCTGCACTGTGTGGAGATCCACCCTTGCTAACCAGTAGGTTTACCACATCCAGGTTATTGTGATGGACAGCCACATGCAATGGTGTGAGTCCATTCTAGAAGAGAAAATGATGAAGCAAACAGATGGGTTTTATATGAGAGCACATCTATAGGCAATGCAGCGTTTACATGTGATGTTAATAAAATCACTGTTAATAATACAGTATAACTCAGCAACTAATGGAACTCCATACAAACTAATGATTGAATACGAGACTGCACATAAAGGTGAAACTTCCTGTTGAAGTCATAATAGAACACTACTGTATATGGCATATCATGAATGTCGAATTAACCCTGGTTAATACTTCTGCATCAGTGAATATAATTAATTAAAAAACATAAAACCATGAAAAAGTTTTATGATATTTAAGCAGTTCATTAAAATGAATGATTAGATTCATATGAATAATATTTTACTATATAAGTTGCCCACGTGAAAGTACACATACCTTGCCTGCAGCATTTGGGTTTGCCCCTCTATCAAGAAGCAACTCTGCCACATCTGCCTTTCCATATTTTGCTGCCATATGTAGAGGAGTAAAGCCTTTCTACAAATATATCATATTGTAACAACAACAACATCATAAGCAACCTTACTATATCCCTTTTTTTTTTTTAAAGGCATTCTCTATTTATTGTTTTCAGGTTATGGATTTTAAGTGTTAGCTGTTGTCACACAAAAGTTTACTGGCACTTGATCAGATCTGGAGCCTCATGTTATTCTCAACAGAAAGGGCAGAAAGGACAAGCTTACTTTTGTCATCTTGGTCTGCTGGGCATTCATGTCAAGGAGGATCTGGGCAGTCTGTGTGTGCCCCTCCCTTGCAGCAATGTGGAGTGGAGTGTGACCAGCCATGGTGGTAGAATTTGGATTGGCCTTGTGCTCCAGCAGAAGCTTTACTAGTTCTTTGTGGCCCATGCGGGCAGCGCAATGCAATGGAGTCTGGTCGTCCTAAATAAAGTATTGAATATTAAAATCAATGCTACTAGTTTTACTACATTTTAAGTAGCATGGAAGTGATTTGGGTATTGCAAAATAATGTAGTGCTTCCATCTTTAAGTATTGTGGAACTTTTTGTTTCTCCAAACTAGTGAAGATCAGCTTTAATTACATGTACATGTAGTGGTACCATGTGAAGAGGGATGAGTAGCATTTTTACATATGATAATACAGTAGAGGATTAGTTGATGAATATGATAGAAAAGTAAATATTGCACTCACCATATTTATAACTGGGAGTCTATTGTGTATAACTGAACATTTGCAATTCACAATAACGCATTAACAAATCTTTACAACCAATTTTTAACATAATAAAATTATTGACATATAAGTAGGTATGGGTGGAGGATATCTGTACCTTAGCTTTGGCATCGACTGGAGCTGCATTTTGCAGCAGAAACTCTGCAACTTCACAGTGACCTGCTCGGGATACCATGTGCAGGGGCGTTTCCACTTTCTACAGAAATAAATTAGGGGCGGGGGTTTAGAGGCATGAATAGTCTAGGCTGTCCATGTCCTGTCCCACATTTGTATTTTGTAAATTTGTTAAAATTAGTAACTATAACCTTCTTATAATTTAGTTATTCTTGATCAGGGAGGAGATTTTGTGACTCACCACATTTGATGCATTTGGAGAGGCTCCTTTTTGTAGCAGGATCTTCACAATGTTCAGATGACCCATGAAGGAAGCCACATGAAGTGGGGTTAACCCAGACTGTTAAACACACACACACACACACACACACACACACACACACACACACTTAAAGGCTGATAGGCTGTTTCATCTTCACCATGACCTACTGGGTACCGTTCTTCCTCTGAATATCAAACATGCTGGACAGAGTTCAGTTATAACCCTTTCATTCAAACTAAAAACACAAGATGTTCGTTTTTGCCATCTGTCCTTTGGATCATGTTTGCTTAGTTAGTCTACTTAGTTCTCTAACACAATTAGCATTATAGATTAAATGATCCATCTTGTTCCCATTCATCACACCCATGACTATTTCACACTATATTTCAGTTGCACTTTCTCAGTCACTGTTAATTATGTGTTACAGTTGTGTCAGCAACCTACAGTAGGCTAAAAATATCAAAGAGATTTGCTGTTTCATAGCGTGGCAACTTGTGCAAATTAAAGAATTGTGGTTCATTCCTTAGGTAGACATTTTTATTGTGGTGTGTTTTTCTGCTATAAAATATTTGCCTGATGTCATTTCAAATGTCTTTTTCACATAGCTGGCAATCCATAGTGAGCTGATCTTGCATGAGCTTGTGAGCTGAGTGGACAGATTTTTATTACATGTGATAGTACATTGGTAAAATTATGATGCAATTCTTTGGCCAGCAGGATGTTGTTTAATTCAAAATGTACAATTGCAGCCTAGCTAATTATATCCTTAGCTCGACAGTGAAATGTTTTGTGACATGCTGATGGGCAGAAGTATTTACTATTAACTGACTGACAAATAACATGAGAATGTGATTCGTAGGAAAGAAAAAATTTAAGATGTTTAATTTTTATTAAAATGTCTGGCCACCCAATTACATATAATTCTATTTAGTGCTTTTGAATAGAAATATCTCTCAAAAGCTTTAAAAAAATAAAACTATGAGCAAATATCCGAAAAAAGGTTGGAAACATTATATAACTATATATCCGTTGAACGAAACTTTTCACATTATGGACACCAGAGAAAGAGCCTGGGTTTCTGAGCTCATAAAATCTAAATTTAGCCTGTGTGTTCCTGTACCTTAAATTGTTTGTTACTAAGGAAAATCTCTCATTTCTTACCTCTGTCACAGCCTCCAAGGATGCTGAGTGTTTCAGGAGGAGGTCCATTACACGAATGTGATTCTTCTTACAGGCTATGTGAAGAGGTGTGAAGCCATTCTGCATAGACAGTGAAAGGACCATTAAATATAAAAGGTAAATCATATACACCGTGGCTCAACAGAGTCTAAAATTAATATACACATGTATATAATGTTTGCCATGCGAGTTAGTGTCCTGTGTAGTAATCTGACCAGTGCACGAGTGTTTGGCTTGGCTCCTTTGTCCAGAAGCACTTTGGCCATGCGGTGGTGCCCACAGTGTGCTGCCACATGTAGGGGTGTCAGGTGGTCTAGTGTTATATCATCAATCTCAGCATTATACTGCAAGAGCTGTCTTACACAATCCATGTGGTCACCCTGAGCCGCCATGTGGATTGGAGAGAGACCATTCTGTATGTATGGCAAAAAAATAATTAATAACATGTAAAGGTAGGCTTTGTTATTAATTTCGCTGTTTGATTAAACCATCAGAGTTCTACCTAATGTGGTCCAGCTTGTACATATACAGTACTTAAAAAGCTATACACATACCTTACACCTTTAGTTATGCCTGGCTTTACCATGTGATTATGTATACATGTACATTATGTGTGAATGTTAAAACCACACCACTATCTGTATGTTTACTTTGGTCTTGGCCTGTATAGGGGCTCCTTGGTCTAGGAGAATCTCGATGATTCTAACATGACCATTTCTGGCAGCACAGTGAAGCGGAGTCAGCTCATCCTGTTAAAAAAACAAAGAAGAAGAAGAAACGATAAAATCATCATAACTGTCTAATCCAAATTTGCAGCTTTACTTACAGTACAAGTTACTAACTAACTGACATATAACTAATACCAACATATTAGAAAATTGTACAATAAAAATTAGACCACATATGCAATTTAATATTTAAGTTTACTCAACTATTAATATTATATATATATAATATAATTCTTTCTTTTATTATTATTTTTTTTAAGTCAACCATTATAATATATTAGGATAGTTGTGTGGGAGGAGTTTGTATGTTTATGTATCTTGTGCAATGATGGCATCCCATGATGCAACACAAGATAAGTTGTATGGAAGCTGAGTGTTCTTATTTTTATTTGACACTTTTACACAATCTAGTGAATTGTGGGAATAAAAAAAATCTTTGTTGACCTATTAATAATAGGACAAATTAAATGTGTCGGGTCTACTAATAAATTTCATCATAATGCATTAAGATATCTGTGTGCAAGCTGTTTACAAAAGTAGTTTTAAGTAGAGTGAGCAAATTTGAATTTCAGTGTTTTTAACTAGACCTAACTAGACCTGACCTATGACTACATAGCACTGTTGTAAGTCACTCTGAATACTGCAAATGTAATATGTAAATGCAATATATTAAAGCCATCTGCAATGTTTTGCATTGTTTAGCAGTTTATCATTACTTTAGTCTTGGCATCAATTGTTGCTCCACGGTCCAGCAGAAGTCTGACCATGACCACATTCCCTCTCCTAGATGCAATGTGGAGAGGGGTAATCCCATTCTGCAAAAGAGTTAATTTAGGTAAGACCATTCTGTAAAGTGCAATGCAGTCGCAAGAGAGCTTTAGAGGTACATTCAAGAAAGAAACCTTGGGGGTGAAGTTCACATTGGCTCCTCTGTTTATCAGCAGCTGGGCAATATTTACGTTCTCATAGTGTGCTGCAATATGGAGTGGTGTGAAGCCTGTCTGTAAGGAGTCATGGGAAATTAAAACATATAAAAAACAGACACTATAGTACAAACTGTAATACAGTCTCTAAAGAGCTTGACCTTAGATCAGCTGTTGCTGCATGAAAAAACAAGAACACAAACCTTGCTTAGTACATCAGGATTGGGATCATTCTGCAAAAGTACAGCAGCAGTGCGAGTGTCATCATTTCGTGCTGCTATATGCAAAGCAGGGAGGCGAACCTTTCCCTTGGTACCATGATTGATAAGCAAGGCCACTACATTCTCATGACCCTGCTGAAGAGCCACAGCTAAAGGAGTAAAGCCATCCTAAGAGGTGTGAGACAAAACAAAAAACATACAGTATAACATAACAGTTTTCATACTGTTAGTTTTCTATTTTCAAAAATATTCTTTATTCCATTTATTCCTGATCAGATTTACAGAGGATCTGGAAGCCTATCTGGTAGAGTAGGGATGTAACGGTATCAAAACTTAATACCTCGGTATGAATGGCACGGTATGGTATTTATTGAGTCATTTAAAGGAAAAACAAAACTAATGAAGAGACTCGAAAAAAGTGACAGAAGTGTTTATTAAACAGTATACATGAACACTGAACATATCAATGGCATACAAATTAGCCATCTATCTGTAAACTTTGAAACATAAACTTCAGTTTTTCAATTTTAATACCAAAAAATTATTAAACCAGGTAAAAAAATAAATAAATAAAGTATCAATTCTTGAAAACTAAAAAAAAAAATAGCATCCTACTTATTGCAGCTGGCCCATGAATGAGTATTTGAGAACACTTACCTCATTCACTCACTTATTCAGACAGAGACAGGATTTTTTTCCCCCCTTTCTCGTTTCTATTCAGAGAGAAACCGAAATGACTCGATAAAACTATAGGTCTTCTGAGAAAAGTTTGCTCAGGCGAATGGAGCGAACGGGAGGTAGCGGGAACTACAATTCCCATCAGCCCAGGCGTGACCATCATCCTTTGCGGTCTGTTGTCGCTACAGATCCAGTAATGCGGAAATGGCGGGTGCTGCTATTAGCGGCGAAGGAAAAGAGATGGAAAGAGTAATGAATCATTACGGAGTAATGATGGTCACGCATGGGCTGATGGGAATTGTCCCGCTACCTCCCGTTCGCTCCATCCGCTTGAGCAAACTTTTCTCAGAAGACCTATCATTTTATTGTCATGCGACCACGGTATTATCGAAATAAATTATTGCGGTACGACGGTATTTACAATACCGTTACATCCCTACTATCTGGGGAACACTGGGCATGAGGCAGAAAGAAGTCCAGGAAAGAATGCCTTTACATCTTGGGGCTCCATTCACTTTCACACTCTGATTCACACTTGTGGGCTATTTAGAGTCACCAATCAACCTATTTTTAAAAGGTGGGAGTAGAGCAGAGATCCCAGAAGAAACCAACACAGACACATTAACATGCAAAATTCCAAACAGGCAGTAACCTGAGCTCAGGATTAAACTGGGGACTGGGGAACTGTAAGACTACTTTGTAACATTACCCACTGAGCACTTGTGCTGCCTTCCACAAATATACTGTACATCTGACAACAAATGTAAATATACCTCAGTAGGAATGCTCTGATTGGCTCCATTGTCCAAGAGGAACTTCACAACCTCTAGATGATTCTCTTGTGCTGCCATGTAGAGTGGAGTGAAGCCCTTCTGGTGTGTGCAGCCACCAATGAACAGAAATGTAATAATTAAGGGAAAAAATGCATTTTGTTTCACTTTATTTCTGTGACTTGCCTGTCAGTGCTGATTATTAATCTGTAAATAATTTGATGACAATATGATACTGGGGTTATTATCCAAAATTTGAATTTATCCAAAATTCACTATTAACTGAAATTACAGCTCACTAGACTTCCTGCACCCAAGTACTTAATAAAATCCAACCTGTGACTGGGCATTGACATTAGCTCCATAGTTAACCAGCTCTGTAACTACTTGCTCTTGTCCCGCCAGTGCAGCAATGTGGAGGGCAGTGTTGCCTTTCTGTGCAGGGACAGAAAAAAAGGTTCTAAAAAACAGACCATGGCATATCTAAACTAAGGATAAAAAAAAGTTATATTTTAGGTTCTAGCTCTAGAATGCAGAGGTGTTTGCTCGTTAGTTTTATAACTATGGATTAGAAGCCCACTTGTTACCTTTGTTGTGGTCTCCAGTACAATTCCATTGTGCAATAGTTCCAGCACCATTTTAACATGGCCTTCTTTTGAGGCCAAATGTAACCCATTGAGTCCATTCTGTCGAGAAGAGAAAAACAGAGTAGACCTCACAGTGGAGGCTCTATTATGTGGTATCACACAGTCCAGAGACACAGATCCGCAAAATCCCAATGCCCTTGGTATTGTGGACACTTTGGTGTGGTAAGTGATGACTTCTCTTAAAGCATCCTAATTTCCCACTTCAAATAAGGACATATGAGATATGGATAATTGGCCATGGTGATGAAGGGTGAGATGGCAGGTTGGTGGTCTCTCCGCCGGGAAGAATACAAGCCGTGTGGGATAGGTCTAACCTCACACAGCCTTCCTTCATCGACACCGGACATGTGAGGTTGGACCTTTCTCACATTGCTAATATTATCCCCTTCTGAGTCCAGAGACCACTTACCCCATCAGAAAATAAAAAGTAAATGAGGAAACAAAAAAATGAGCAAGATCAATAAAGGATGCTTAATCTATGATAGGGACTGACATGTTGATGTTGGTACTTTTTCACAGAATTACACTCCAAAATTTGACACCTACTGTAGCATCAACAAGGTTTAATGAAAGCAGCTGTAGTAAATGTATGCCACCAGAAGGGGGCTCTTGATACCAAGAGTTATTCCTGTAACCCCCCAAGCAATATTTTATTATCAGTTAAATGTCTTGATTGATTCTCCCATTCTGTGATAATCTTCAAGTAATCTATGCTTAAGTAGTCTTTTTGTCCATGATCTTTTAGAATGTCTTATAATGTATTAATCTTCCGGATGTCCATGTCATTGGTATACCTGATATTTTATCGTGGCAGTGTCATAAAAACACATTTCACAGTGTGTATTTATGTATACAGTTATATCAGCTACTGATACAAGATCTTGAAATATGTGGACTCACGTGTATGAGGCACATCATGAGGATTTGACATCACTGCTGGTGCTGTACTGAGCATGTGCTGGTGCATATTGCATGCATAATAATGAGGTCTACTGTACCTAACTGTGTATAACTGTATATATACATGCTGTGAGGCTTTGCTTAATCCTCCGCAAAGCATCATAAACAATGATTAGCATTTCTATGAATTAGTTAATTTCCAACAGAAAACAGAAAGGATTTTTTTTTTGTCTTTTTGTCATAGAACCACATTTGAGTGATTGACCTAGGCTGTGAAAGCTTCTCACAAGTATGTACTTACTGGGCACTTGACTAATGAGCTCAGAGATTAATATAGCTCAGAGGTGCTGTATGTTTTCATCCTCACAAACACTGCCTCTAACCACTCTAGGTTTTTGCTGACCTGTCTCACCACAGAGATTTACAAGTCATGGTGTGACAGGAGGCTGAACTGAAAAAAACTAACACATCCACACGTATGGAAAAATAATCAGCACTCAAAACCCACATATGAGCTCCATTAAGCATAATATTCAGTATATATCTCTCTCTCTCTCTACCGCAAACATCCTCACAATCATTCTGGCACTTGTTTGTTGCTTGTGATGGCATGTGTCTGTGCAATGATGATAAGACTTACACTTCACAGGCTCACACCCTGTGTAACTGACATGGAAGTCAGTTTAAATTTAATGTTTATTTTATTATTTTCAAATAGTTTGTTGGAGACTTGTAAGTTGAACTTACAAGTGGACAAATTACTTTTCAAGGAAGACGTTTGCACCGCATGTTGAGTGTGTATATTTCTACTGTTTACTTTAATACTTAAAGGTTAATTAAAGTTCCAAAGTTAAAGATAATCTTTCAGATTGAAAGTTCATGTTTTCCATCAGTAATAAGCAGCCAATAAAATAATTTTTTGCATTTATTTAACTTGCGATTAATGTTAATTGCATTGTTGTGTATAAAGAAGATGCTGTATTTATTCTGTTTGTTCTCTTTTCTTCTTTGTATTCATGTTATGCCTTTAGTTCTCACGGCATGTTAAGATTGGATGGTTATCTTGCTGATGAACCTTTCAATAAATTGCCAGTCTTCAGAGAATCTTCGTGCTCGTGAAATTACTGGGAGGAGCTACACCCTGTTTTTCATCTTATCACACTCACACAAGTCAGGAGGCTCTCTATAATGTATAAATAGGGAAACTCCCTATTCACCAGCTAAATACATTAACTTGAGCTGTTACCCCACTAATATCATAGCACAGCTTAGTACCCAAATAAATTATTTCAGTGCTCACTGTCAGCAAACCTGTACTTATGGCTAGAACTAACTATTATGACTCAAATTCATCATCAGGCGCTGGCATTGAAAACAAATTGCCGGTGAGAATCTTCTTTCTAACTATTCACGCTTTCATGAGCAAGAATTAATTTTTTTTTTTATTCTGCACTGCTTGTTCCTTTAATCCTGCCTGGATTTCAGTATTCCTGCTCAGCGAACTCTCTCTGATGCAACATAATGAAATATTTAGCAGCAAATATGGTGAGAGTGGAGTTCTGTAATGAGTTGTTTAATATTAAAACCTGTGACAAAAATGGAAGACCAAGGTCACATAAAAACATTTCATGCTTAACAAACAGGAATGTGCATTTCATAGAAATCATCAGGATTTAGCAGCAGCTATTTACCAGCTCATTTTGCTCAACTCTGTGATGGAAACTGATATGACCCTTTTACAAAGGAGAAGGAGAGTCTCACCTGATTGGCTGTGTTGATATCAACACCATTCTTGATGTGGTCTAGAGCTTTTTCCAGGTTACCTGAGCGGGCAGCACGTAGGAAACTGGTAGCAGCATCAGTCTGAGACAGATATACAGAAATACAGATAGGAGGGAATAATGAGAGTGAAATTATTTGTGTAACTAAACTGGTAATTAAGGGATCGCATGTCCTTTGAGATTCCCAAGACAAAAGGACTTGCACGTTTAAGATCACATTCAATGTTATGACATTTAAGATGTGATGATCCAATAATTGACCACTAGAAACCACATTCACAGAAACCACACAACACTATAAAATAATAATAATAATAATAATAATGTATGAGATCATTTTCATTTAAGACTAAAACACAATGTATAGGATTAAACATGGGAATGGTACACAAGCACAACACAAGGTGCTTTCAGGATGATTTTTTTTGGAAAGACCTTGGGATAGACACCACACAAAGAATCTGACACGAATTAAAGACAGTCAATTAACAAATTATCACACTTGAAAGGTCAGGGTGCTACTTACAATTATCCAGTGCTTTCCCCTGGTAGCAACAGGGTTAAGTCTGTTATCTTTATTTAATTAATTTATTATATGCAAATGCCAATGAAAGTAATGTTTGCAGTATAAATGATTACTCAGCAATAGTATAATACAATATAGTTGCTTCAGTTTTGCAAGTGAACGTTGAATGCTTTATGCTGTCCAGGGAGGAAACCTGTTTGAAATTACCTGCATTTAAAATATTACCTGAAGGCACACAAGCATACAATGTGCATTTGTTCATTGTTTCACAAACATATCAGAGACCTGATCAGATTTCTTCACCCATAAATTACATGCTCAGGTAGTATATGACATACAGTGACTGTGCATTTAGGCCCATATTGATTTAAATTCTTCTATGGGGCCCCATCACATAGACATACAAAACAATACTACACATACAAAATGACAAAATTAGCCACAGGCCTACTGCAGAGAAGAGAGGCTGTTAGAAGTCAAGAAGACTGACACATATACAGTACAGTACATACACATGTTTGCAGTCATGATCAAAACATGTTTATAAATCAAGGAGTACAGTTTAGAAGTGTTCCTTCACCACTCATTCATAAATGTGTTCTGGTCAGTTATTCCCACATGCTCAGCACTGTCCTGCAGATTCATCTCTATATTCTGTATCTATATTCTGAACTGTTAGCAAATATTACTAGCAGAAAACACCCATATAAATGTTTGGATTTTGAGGTACTCAAAAGAAATTATCTAGAAATACTTTTGGAGCAAAAGCAGTCATGAGATTTGAAGAGGTATTATGTGTAGATGGGTCTGCCATGGTAATTCTGAAGTGTTTAGATAAAGTTGCTGGTCACACAACCAAAAAAAAAAAAAGAAGAAGAAAAACACACACACACACACACACACACACACACACACACACACACACACACACACACACACACACACACATGCATCGCCACACAGCAAGAGCTGGCATGGTAACGCCTTAGTGACCTGCTAGGGCCCCATTTGTTACAAAAGTTCTCTCTCTCTCTCTCTCTCTCTCTCTCTCTCTCTCTCTCTCTCATACACACACATACGCACGCACGCACACAGAGTTAGTTTAGAGTTTTTTAAATGACTAATATATAGCTCCCTCTTTTTGTATTTCTTGCTTCTGATGAGTGCTTTAGCTTGCTTCTGAAATGACCTTAAAGCAGATTGCAAACCAATTCACGAGTATTGCCTCAAGCTCAGTTTTCCATTTACTAGGCAGTTATGTCAGTCTTAAGCATGGAATGTTGGTTTGAGCAACATGTTTTGCTGAAGCAAGTTTTGAGCGCTACTTATTTGTGAAAAATAAATTTGCGTGTTTGCTTACGTCAGTGCATGAGTGTGTTTGGCTCTAAAAGATAAGGCACTATGGACAGTCTTGCCCACCGCACCTAATACTGCGCTTATAATTTCCATAGCAAGTTCCTTAATGTCTATCCACACACACTGCCTTTCATTTACACTGCAGCAGGAGATCTAGTTTCAACCTCTTAAATTTATAGTCAATTATGCTACATTACTGCTTCCATCATGAACTAAAAATGTTCTCACTTGAATTACTAAAACACAACTGTGAACAGATATCATCTCGTCTTAAAATAAGTTTTAACATGAATGTTATGCCTATAAGGCATTCATTTTCATTTATAAATTATTTTAAGACCTGCTTTTGCTGGTGTGTTGTCATTACTCTGTGTGATGAATTTGCATACAGTGAATTTGTAAATCATGAATTTTAACCATTGTGCAGTAAAACTACAGATTCTCCTCTGCTGATATTCACCAGTGCAGATGCCTGCAGATCATATAACTCTAAACTAATCTTTTTTATTCTCATGTTCTGCCCCTTTGTTCTTTCTCTCTCTCTCTCTCTCTCTCTCTCTCTCTCTGCGCACCAGTGCTGCGGCAGACAGGATGACATCACCACTAAGACAGCACACTGCAGTGTGTTTGTGTACAACAGGAGGAGTGCATGTGTCTGATTGTGTGAATGTCTGAGGGTGTGTGCATGCATGCATGCATACTCGGTCTCTGGGTTCGTGTATATGCCACATGATGGCAAGGACATATTGATCATGTTAAAAATTGTCACATTTCAAATATTGACAATGCACAATAAAAATCTTGAACAAAGGTGCTATATTTAAAATATTTAATAGATCCTCAAAGATGACTGATCTTTTCTAGCATTCCGTTTTAGGAGTAGGAAAACAACATGAATGATCATGTAAATGTACAAAGGCAGAAAAATAGAGTTAAGAAGGAAAAAAAAGTTTAGAATATCCAGACCATGTCCTTCACATGTCCTTTTAAAATCTGCAACAATTAAAAATGTCTTTTCTGAATTAACCCATACTCTGCGGCATCCCCCTCAAGTATAAAGTTACAGAGGCTGGCTATTGATTCAGACTGCCTCCATGGGCTTGAGTATAATGCTGACACACAACTAATGATTAGTTTACCCTGAGGAAGTGACTGCAGCAACTTGTACCACGAACCACACGAAAACGTGCATTATCAAATTTACTGTTATGGTTGTATTTATATATAAATGCACCCCGGTGTTCCTGATCATATAAGAAACTCTCCTGTAAAATGCTTTAAAATCACTGATATGAGATGCATCAGTATTTTTTTCTGCTGACTCTGCTCCCTCCTTTCCTGCAAGCTTCTCTCTTGGCTCACATTTCCCCACTCGTGTCTTCCCTCATTCTGTGGGTGGAACGTTGCAGTAGGAGTTTTATCATCTTTATCATTGGTAAAAATACTCATGGTAAAAATGACAAAAACTATGCTGAATTCGAGACTGATTTCAATCTAGCCTAGAACAACAAGAATAGTTTAACAACCCCAAATTTGTATTTGTGGTGGGGATGGGGGTAACTAAGTTTAAGACATTTGTCAGTTTAACCCCAACAGTGCTATGGGAAAACTTGTAGTTGTCCCAGAGGGCCTCAGGTTTGTGTCTCTACACTAAGCTCTACCACTGTGTCTTTGTTCCTATTCCTCTAAGTCTGAGACAACAAACCTAAAAAAAGATATTTCTGTGAGACTTGATGAAGAAATTATGGAATATCATATTAAAATAAAATTAATAATGGGAACCTTTGATACTCTCCTGTCTAGATATGTGGGGAAAATTACCTTGCCTTAGTGTTTATACAGTTTACCATAATTACTGCTATTGATTTCAAGCACATAATCTTCAAAGCTAGATTTTTTTGCAAGTGTAAAAATAAACCTTTTCAAACAGAACTGTAACGATGCTCAATCTAATATGTTATTAAAAAAAACTTCTATATTAATTTTAGATATATTATACTCAAAACAAAACACCTTTGTGATGGCTTTGCTTTTCTGCAGATTGCATCAAGTTTCAAGATTCAAGATTCAAAGAACTTTATTAATCCCAGAGGGAAATTGATTCCTTTGTTTCTATCTCATACTTTTGTATCCATAGTAACCCCAAAGTATCCAATTCACGTGTTTCACTTTAACAAATGAAATGTGTGAAGAATCCACAAAGCCCACTCTACTGTACACCAGTTTGTATGTACAGCAAACATCATCATTATTCAGTCAGTCCTTTGTTTTTAAACTTTCGTTTCCATTTATTCCTTATCATGGGAAGATGATCATTATAATAATAGCAAAAAAACTACAAGTATGTTTACATTTATTTATTGTTCATTGTTGTTGTCACTCACTTTTTTGTATAAATTGTGGTGTATTTTACTTCATGTTCCTGCCATATTATGACTATATATTCTAGGGAAAGTCTGAAATTCTGCCCTGCTTAAAAATCTTTTGCAAAAGTGCTGAGTTTTGATTAAAACGTTAAATAAAAGAGAGTACTAGTAAAGCATTGGAAAAAAAACTTCTTTATGTGCATAAAAATTAAGAAAAGGATTAATTTAAAATTGTTAACTGTTAAATTCTAAAAGAAAGTACTCACTCCCCAAGAGATCTTGCTTGGCATGTCTATTCACCTGCTTCCTCTTTCCAGTTTTGTTTCTTCGTTTCTCTCTTTGTCCCACGGCTGTGCTGTGATGCACTGAATATTTGGGTGCGAGGGTCTGGGTACTGGGCTGTGGGTCCACCCAGGAGACACACACACACACACACAATCGACTAAGCAGTACTTCTGAGAGGTGGGTGGGGTTGGGGGATGTTATGGGGCCAAAGGGTTTATCTCTAGCAGAAACCTGTGTATATCAACACATGGTTACCAAACCACTTGCTCTCTCTCTCTCTCTCTCTCTCTCTCTATCTCTTCCTTTCTCTGACTTTTTTCAATTTGTGTTCTCTATTCTTTATATGTCTATAACATCTACTATGACCTGCTGTATGCATTCTGACAAGCAAGGGACCTAGAATGAATGGTGTGGAGAAAGTGTATGTGGAGAATAAAGAGAAAGTAGTGGGTGTGTCCGCATTTTTAGGGTTCTGCCTGATTTCACTCTGCACTTGAAGTTACAGTGAGAAAGCTCACAGTAGGGGGTTTATGGAGGCACTTCAGCAACAGCAAGCCTGGTGACAATGGAGCAGACGTGGATAGGGAGGGTGGATGTGTGTGTGGATGTGTGAGGGTGTATAAGGGGCCCAGCCTCTTTTAATAAAAGATCCGTCACTCCTTGGTTGAAAAGCCCCCCTTGCTTTCTCTCTTCTGACCAACGCTGGGAAAAGCACATCCCTGCCAAAGGCATGCACCCAAATAAATGTGTTTTAAACAAGGAGAGATTGGGAAGAGATGAGGATTGTGGCTCAGTGATACTAGACTGTGGGAAGAGTATATTCTGTATGTGTAAAGAAGGGCAGAAAAAGTTTCAGGAAAAGACAGTAAGGTCATGATGGGACAACAGCTAGTCGATAGAGAAAAGCTAGAAAGTGCAATAGTGCCAAGCATTTTACTGCTGACTGTATACATGTAACAAATATAATTTTAAATAAATTTGGTGATTTTAATATTTTTTTTTTGGCAGAAAACACTAGGTAAAATTAAACTATGTGACATTTTTTTGGGGGAATGTTTAGCTAAAAAAAGCTAAGTATAATTTCAACATTTATTATAAAATTTTTCAGAGGATTAAATGTTTTTCTTTAATTTCACAACTAATCTGCATTTTCAAATACATTGATGACACCTGAGTGTAAAATAGTGACATCATGACTGATGATGACATTGGCACCCGCCCACCCGCCAAATGCGGGTAAAATTCGGCTGTGGCGGGTAATAATTCAATTCAATTCAATTTTATTTGTATAGCGCTTTTAACAATTGACATTGTCTCAAAACAGCTTTACACAATCAAAAGAATTATTTAAGTTGTATGGAATGTGAATGTGTATGAATCAAAATGGTCAGATAGTCCCTGGTGAGCAAGCTGAGGGCGACAGTGGCAAGGAAAAACTCCCTGAGATGGTAATAGGAAGAAACCTTGAGAGGAACCAGACTCAACATGGAACCCATCCTCATCTGGGTGAAACAGAGAGCAGGAAATGATCTGCATTTATACAGTGTTAGGTGGCAGGCAGTTCAGCTATAATAGTTGATGTTAATTGATGTTAACATGGAGTCCAGGTAGTTATTGGAGACTCAGATAGACTTGTAGGAAATTCCAGTCCTGAACTATCGAATTGTCAAGTCCTCAGAGAAACAGCTGACAACACCAGTCGAGGCCAGAACCGTCTTCTAGGTAGAGAGAATCATCCCCAGACACCAGACGCATCCCAAAGAGACACACGGGGCATCCATGTGACGAGATCTCCAACCAGAAACGGGGCACCAGGATGGATCAGACAGGTCCGGAGGGCAGAGGGAGTCTGGATAATAACTTTAGTCTCAATAGCCACTTTGGCGGGTAGTTTATTCTTTGGTATGAAAATATATTTTTGTTGTAGTTTTCTCTAAAGTCATCTGATATAATAAACGCATTGCAACGTAATATTACGCGCATAAAATGCGCATGAATGTAATGAGGACATTTAATGCCTCTCTCTACACATGTTCACACATGCATTGCACACACGGGTCGTTTATGAACAATTCATTCTTTTTGAATGACTCTTTAACATGACTCAGATGAACGAGTATCTCGGAGAATGATTCGTTCATTTTCTATTGGGCGCGCATGCGCAAAGCATCGCAAAACCTCCGTGTTACAGTATATTCAGGTCTCGAATCGTTTGTTCTTTTGTCACGTGATTCCCATAGACGCTATGCGGTGCAATAGATTCAAAAGAACGAATGACTGGAAGATATGATGGTGAGTTACTCATTCCGTTTATTATAATATGTCCTTAGTTGCATTGTGATATTTTCATAACTGGAACTATAGCCAAAATTTGTGTATGTAGACGTATTGGGGGTATTTTTATTGAAAACGCAACATTTAAATTTATTTCTGATCAAATGAACGAAATGACTCAAAAAAAAATTTGTTCATTTTGATGAATGAGATTCAAAGAACCGAGTCACTAAAATGATTCGGACTTCCCATCACTAAGTCTCACACACACACACACACACACACACACACACACACACACACACACACACACACACACACACACACACTTTTACTTCCTGTTTGGTGTGTGTGCATCCATTGTCTTAACTCAGAATTCTGATATAATAATACATCATGAATGATAATTCCTGATAATAACACACTAAAATGATAAATGTTCTGATTTCATGTCGTAAGAGGCTTGAATTTAAGTTCAATAAATAGAATATACTGTTCATGTTTGCATGTTTTTATATTGGGAGTTATCTTAACAGTTCTGAATACTTGACTACTACTATAGTGATACAGTGGATGCTGTCATTTATAAGTAAATCTAGATATAACAAACATTAACGTATCATGGTGAAGAAAAAACTGCGATTTTCTGGTAACAAAATTGTGGCTAGTAAAAAGGCTGAATGGTGAGTGACTCCGGAAATCCACTAGCCACATTGGCCAGTAAGCATAAAAGTTAATGTCATGCCCTGGACTGATGACTCAAACAACTTACAGTACTGTGCAAGTTTTAGGCTGGTCTGAAGAAATGCTGTAAATTCTGAATTCTGAAAGTTTTTTTTAATTATTATTATTTATCACTGTGAGTAAACAAAAGAAAAATCTTAATCAAATAAATGTTTGGCGTCAGTACCCAGCATCAATTTATACAAATTGTTAAAGTTTGTTAGATCAAAGTCAGGTGCTAATAATCATCAATTCATATGTTCAGTTGAAACACAGTCATTAACTGAAACAGAAACAAGCAACAATATTCAGGCACATGGGGGTTTCAATATGAGCTGTTCAAGTTATTTTGAAGAATCACATAGAAACAAGTTGAGTACCATGATGCAATGGTCTAGTGGCCAAGGAAACTAATGTAGCAGATGAAAGACACATCATGCTAAATTCCCTTGACAGCGGAAGATATCCAGCAATGCCATCAGAAACGACCTGGCAGAAACCAGTGCAACCCAGGTACACGTACACCTGTCTACTGTCCACAGAGGTCTAGCCATAGGTGGTCTTCATGGAAAAATTGTGGCCTAAAAGCCATACCTCCAATGTGGAATCAAGGCTTACTGACTTAACTATGCATAAAAATATAGAAATGAGGGATGTAGAAAAATGGCAGCAGGTGCTCTGTACTGATGAGTCAAAATATTTTGAAAATATTCAAATGTTAATTAAAATATTTGGCTGTTTGATGCAGGTTGTTTGCCGAAGGACTGGAGAGCGCTACAATAATGAGTCTGCAGGCAGCTCTGAAGCATGGTTAAGATTCCTTGAAGGTTTTGGTAGGATTTGGTATTTGGTAAGGATTAATGATGTCAGGCAGAAATATAGGCAGACACTTATCTATCATCTAATACCATCAGGGAGATGTCTGATTGACCCCAGCAGAACAACAACCTCAAATAAACAGGCCATGTCATTAAAACTATATTCAGCATAGAGAAGGACAAGGAGTCCTGGAAGTGATAGTTTGGCCTCCACAGAGCCTTGATCTCAAAATTATCAAGTCTGTCTGGAATTACATGAAGAGACAGAACGATTTGAGGCAGCCTACTGTACCTCCACAGAAGATCTATGGTTAGTTCTCCAAGATGTGTCGACAAGCCTACCTGCTGAGTGCAAGTGTACCTAGAAGAGTAGTGACACCAAATACTGATTTGATTTGCATTCTCCTCTGTTCATTTACCTTCTATTTTATTAACTGATAAAAATAAACTATTAACATGTCTATTTTTTGAAAGCATTCTTATTTTAGAGTACTTATTTCCCACACCTGCCTAAAATTTGTGGTATACTTTGATGTGTATCAATTAAACATGCTTTATTGTACAACTACACCTTACCATTTTCACAACACCAATACCTCTCCATCACATTTTTGGATAATCTGATGCTCATGCAGGCAATTTAAAAGCATTTTCTTTATAGTTTAATTACCATTATTCATGCCCATCATAGATCTGTCCAGATCACTACAGTTATGTTATGGTTAACAGGTAGAATGATGGATGGAAAAACACAAGATATGGATTGGAATTTTTCCAATTATTTCAGCATAAAATAAAGCAGAGACAAAGCAGAGAGAAACAGCTGTAGCACGTGAATTATGCTTTAAAGCGTATTCTGGGTTCAGTGGTTAAAGTTAAACTGTTTCACTCATAAAAATATTTCGTTATCATGTCGATAATTCTTCCTAGACAGCTTAAGTCCATTATGTCTTAAGCCAACATAAAGGGATGAACATGTGTGATCCAATGAATGTTTGTCCATTTTCCCTGAATTGTACAAAAATTAAACTTTAGAAAATAAACAAAACCATGTTCATTTAATGTGTACAAAAATATGAATTTAATTAATATCTTATAGCAAAGCATTGTATTTTTCAAAAAAAATTTCAATGTAAGAATTGTGAGTTGCCTAAAAGAGATAAAAATGTAATTTATTATTATTTCTTGTTTATTGAAAACAAGAAATAGAGAGATATTTTGGTTCAAATAAATTGAATATTGGCAATGTACAGTAAGTACAATCCAATGTACAGGGAAATTACAAATATGAGTACAATATGATAAGTCCCGAGACAGTTTAATTAACTTGTAATAAACTGTCTGACAGAAGAAAAATATATCTCAAAATGCTTAATCATTTGAAAAGTAAAACTAGCTGACATTTAAAACGGAACTGTACTAAATTTTGCGTCATCAAAGAATGTCCTTTTGCTAAAATAAAGCATAAATAAATAGTATAGTTTAGATATGTAAATATGCTAAAATAGACTTTTAATTTGAGTCTTTTTAAGAAATATAGCTAAAATAAAATTTAAATGTATGTTTTAAAGTTATCGCTTTTAAATTATCCTTAAAAAGGAATATTTCATTTCATATATATTTAATTACATTTCAAATGTTTCCTTGCAAAATGTAAAAAATAATAAATCAATTATGTTTATTAATTTAAAAAGGATAGAAGTATGTTATCTCATCACATTAAAACTTTAACAAGAATATATTTTGCTGTCACATCAACTTAATGTTATTAGTCAGTAAGAAAGTACAGTTTAAACTTTGTGTCATTTATTATGCAGTAAAAATCATCAGTAAGATTTGTTTTGTTAATTTTTTTTTAGAACTAGAATATCCAAGGCAGCACAATGGTTAGCACTGTCGCCTCGCACCTCCCATCTCTGCATGCATTGAGTTTGCATGTTCTCCTTGTGCTTGGTGCTTGTTCTTCAGGGAAGACATGCAGATTAGGCTAATTGGAGTTCCCAAATGGCCCTAGTGTGTGAATGAGTGTGTGTACAGTATGTGTGTGTGTTCCCTGTGATAGACTGGACAGGGTGTACCCCGCCTCTGCCCTCCTAAGTCTGGGATAGGCTCCATGCCCCTCATGACCCTGAAAACAGGATAAAGCAGTATACAGTAGATGATGAGTGAGAGTAAGTGAGTGTAGAATATCACATTTATATAAGTATTCAGAACCTTCATGTGTATGAATCAAATTAATATGATTGGGTTCTGCCTGGGCCACTTCAGGACTTTCAGTTGTTCTGAAGTCACTTTCTTCTTTTTTGACAGGATGCTTCAGGCCGTTGTCTTGTTGAAATGTCTGAGCCTGAAATCCTAAGTGATTTGCAGAAGGTTTTCGCTGAGGATTGCTCTGTATTTTTTGTATGCATTTTCCCCTCATTCTCAACAATCTCCAGGTCCAAGTTGCAGAAAAACATTCCCACAGCATAGTGCTGCTCCAGAAAAACATCACTAAAGAATAATGCTGCCACCACCGTGTTTATAGGGATGGAATTAAGTAAAGCACAATGCCTGATTTACTTCTCACGTGGCATGGGTAACTGTATAGTCAAACCCCAGCATATTATTTCTCATTGTCTGAGAGTCCTTCAGTTGCTGTTTGGCAAACCCCATGCAGGCTGTAGATTTATTGCATTTTAATGAGGGATAGCTTCTGTCTGGCCACTCAACAATAGAGGCATTGAGAGTGAT
Organism: Channallabes apus; assembly: GCA_030522415.1. Lineage (NCBI taxonomy): Eukaryota > Metazoa > Chordata > Actinopteri > Siluriformes > Clariidae > Channallabes > Channallabes apus. The sequence continues at coordinate 15,351,865 of CM060122.1, forward strand.
GATGGCTACCATGTTGTTCACTTTCAGTGCTGTAGAAATTTTCTTGTCCTTCCCCAGATCTGTGTGTCTTGAGACCGACTAATAAGTCTCTCCAATTCAGAGCTGGAGATGTGTTTGCCTTTCCTAATTATGTCCATTGAATTTAGTTAGGCAAAGGCAGACTTCAAATATATACTGGTAGGATGCCAACGACTTACGACTAAACCACACATTTGTTTTGTATTAAACTATGTATAAAGGTTTAACACTAAATGTATGTACTTATTCATATTAATTACATTGTTTAAAAGTGTCCTTTATTGCACTTCTTTTTTTATTTTTATAATTTTATCAGGGTTTTTTTTTTTGTTTCAATGCATTTCAACACCAGACTAGTCACAAAAAAGAATCTGCATAAAGGTATGGTATTCTTATGAATATAATCATGTTATAAATAATACTTATTTTATCATAAATACTAAATAATTGAAAGTGAAGCAAAAAGGAAGTTATTTATTATAAGGTAATATTATAATTATAACATATATATTATAAGTCGAAGATAAAAATAATTGAGTCATGTTCTTATAATATATTTGCATTTAGAGTTTTATAAGCCAGATAATTGCCTGCTTGCTTTGAGTTTACAGTACAATTTTAATTCCACTTTTTTGTTTGTGGAATTATAAATGGAATTTAGAGTGTATCCCTCATCCCCTATATGACAAAAATAAATCAGGTCAGTTCAGTGATTCTTATAATGCACACTTACCTGCTTAGTTGTTAGAACTTGTTAATGTGCTTAAATCTTGTTAATGACCCAGTACTTTGAACATTTGTACTTTGAAAAACTGATTTTTATTTTTTTTGGGATATCTTGTAATTCTGTGTTACCAGTTTGTTTGTGTGTGGCATATCTCTAGCTAGTGTCTGCCAACCTGCACAGGTACTCCTGCTATATACTGCTGGCACCAGAGATAGAAACATTTATCCTGCTGTGGTTTTCTTGTTCATCCAACCTTCCTGAACCACCCTTATGTTGTACTTGTGCTCCTTGATCTGGACTGCAGATGCACTTCTTCTTGTTCAATTGGATAATAGTATATGGCTAATTTACATCTACTGTACTACTTAAATACTGGTGCTATAATCTTAAAAATCCAAGATGACTTTATAATGTCATCATACCCAACTTTGCAACCTCCTACAGTACATCACTCATGTCAACATATTTAGTGTTGTTTCCTACTGTATACTGTAGCCATCTCAGGGAGTTTCTTTCCACTCACTTATGGGCTCATTGGGGACTAAGATCTACAGGATATCTAGATAGCTGCTTTGTGAGAATGCAAAATAAACACAAACATACATCAAAGAATAAAAAAAATCTAAAATTGCTTTACATTAATCTTAAATAACTCATAGATATCTATGGATTAGTTTGTTATGAACTGAGCAATAATTACATTAGAGATAAAGAGTGAATGAGAACAATACAATAGAGAGTGCTTAAAATTAATTACTAACTCATGACAAATTAATAACGTGTTCTTTCATACCAATTGAAAAATAACTAACTACTGCAAAGTAGAGTAACTGCAATATAAAGGTGTTGGTTGATGTTCTGTAACAGTACTGTAATGTACTGTAAAAGCACTTTGTAACTTGTCATTCACCATAAGTTTCCTAGTAGTTCTCTAGGAGATGACTCTGGGCCCGGTTTCTCAATAACGCACACTATTCGTGCGCTAAGAAGACTCTTAAGATATATCTTACGTTAAGTGATAACTTTTCTAAGCGTACTTCTCGAACTGTCTCTTAGGAGTCTTCTTAAGTCGCTTTTAATAGTGTTTATTTCGACATGGGTTAACTTATCAATAACAAGCCATAATAGACAAATATATAAATTAAATCACCAAACTGTCGCTAATATTTTCATGTAACCTGTGAAACGAACCGGGTATACAATCATAGTTGATGGACAAACAGGTGATAACACTCTTCACCAGCTTCAGAAACAATGTGAAACATGTCAGTTGTTGTGGTTGTATAGCGCACTTATGGAATGAATACGATGAGATAACAGGATAAAACAGGTTTAATACCCCTATCTCACCTACGCGGTTTCGCGCAGGGGCCATAAGTGCGGTTCATCATGATTCAGCGCGAGTTTTGGTGCCATGGTTACGTTTCCATTTTACCAGGCAAAAAAAAATGTTTAACATGCGTAAGCTTGCGGACCTTGTAGATCTTCGCGGACCGTCGGGCGCCGGTCACTCGAGGCGGATCGCGGTGCCTAATAGCCCTCTCTCACCTGTGTGGCCTGACTCATCTCCGTGAGCTGCCGCGTTTGCCCGCGACGTTCCTTTCACGTTCCGCGAAGTTCTTCAAGGTTTGCAAGCTTCCGCGAGGACCAGCAAAAAAAATTAAACGTTTAATTTTTCACGCGGAAATATGGAAACGTAATCACAGCGCAAAAACTCGGGGTGAATCATGATGAACCCTACGGACGGCCACAGCGCGAGACCGCGCAGGTGAGATAGGGGTATAACACACCGCACCTCACAGCGAGTCAAACCGTGAATAGGGGTATTAAACATTACAATCACTCAGAAAAATGAATGGATGCGGGGTTTGAAACTCCCATGGTTATTTTCTCATTTAACTAAATCAAATCTCATAAAAATAAAACGTGTTAGAATAAAAAGTTATCGATAATGGCTAATGATCAATGAAACATATTTTAAACAAAAAGCAGCGAGCAGCTGGACATCGGGATGTAGAGCGTAAGTACGATGCCTTGGCCTGGCACGCGCAGGTCTGAGCAAGTCAAGAAGCTCCATAATCTGTTGCCTTGGAAGGCAAAACCATTTTCTTTTTTCTTTAAATAACGACCACGGGGAAAATATGAAAAGGGCTGAAGTTTTGTCTAAAGGAAAAATTTACATGACCCACACGGCTCCACGGACCGCGCCGTCTTCAGTTTAACACAACACCACGCTGTATCGCTGCCAAATTGTTTGCCAGCTGATTAATATTAAAAGTTATTGCCAATTTTAATGCATTAGTCACATTATGAAAAAAGGTCTAATTAAAAGGCACTATATTAGTACTGATATCAAATAAAATAAAATTCTTAAACAGGCCTACAGTATATTCCATCATTAATACGACTTTGATAACGTGCCATACGCTGTCCAGGGTGTACCCTGCCTCCTGCCCAGAGTCTCCTGGGATAGGCTCCAGGTCCCCGCGACCCTAAATACAGGATAAAGCGGTATAGAAGATGAATGAATGAATGAATGAATGAATGAATAACGTGCCATAATGTGCTTCCATACACCGCTGGTTTATTAAGACTGCTGCTCAGTAGCGCGCGACTAGCGTCTTGAGCTGAAACTACGCTAGGAATGAGTTAAGGTTGCTCCAGACCAACCTTACGAACATGTGACTTAGCTAAGAGATACTTAGCATAAGAACGTTTCGGGAAATGCGCCATAACGTTAAGAGAGAGGTTAAGGTACAACTTAAGAACTACTTAGCGATAAGAAGCTTTCGAGAAACCGGGCCCTGTTGCTTATTGAATAATAACCAACAAACTATTCCTTTTTAATTAATTCTTAAGTAATTAACCAGTATTAATTAGTTATTAATGCATTAGTTACTCTGGTGTTAATACTGTACCCCAGTGAAAAAAAATACACTTTAGTGTATTACAAATATATTGAAATCCTCGATAGTACACTGCAAATATACTAACAAAAAATTGTACCATCAGTTAATATATAAAAAGTATACTAACATCATGCTTTTACATAGCTGTAATGTACTTATAATAGATTAAATATATACTTAAATTTGATTAATTACTGTCAGGTATGTACGTTAATGCACAAACAGCCATATACTTTAAGGATACTAAGTATACTTAAAGTTGTTCCACTTTAGCACACAAAAGTATACTTAATACACTTAAAATTGTGTTTTTGTACAATTTAATTGCAACTTAAATACACTTAGTACAAAATTAGTTGTTCCAAAATAGCAAGCTTCAAGTATACTAGTCATTAGTCTGGCTGCAAGTACATTTAAGTATGCTTTGGCACGCTAGGATTTAATATACTTAGCATACTTCTTTTTTTACTAGGGGAGCTACTCATTTATTCCTTCTTTGTCACCTTGAAAAGTATTGTAAAGTGTTACCTGTCTTTGTAATAGGAAGCCCTCCAAGTTATACAAATTATAAATGATTAACATTCAAAAATTAAATGCATAAGGTCCTCAAGCTTGCAATGTGTGTGGTATCATTCTGTGGTGTCAAGTGCGAGAACTCATTCTGTCCACCAATCATCAGATACAGAAGACTCAAATTTGGTAAATCCAATGTAATGCACCTTTCCGTAACTTAAGTACATATACCTTACCATATATGAATTTTAAAGATAGCCCTAATAATACACTGCGCCCCCCCCCCCCCTTGTATGGTATGCCCCCAATGCCCCCACAGACTTGTATGGTAGGCACTAGGCATGATGGTCGCACCACTTCTTCATCCGCCTTTCTTATTACTCTGCTGCATGCCTCACCCTGGAACAGTCTGGATTCATCAAACCACATGACCTTTTTCCAATGCTTCACAACCCATTCTTTATGCTTCCCAGTAAATTGAAGCCTTCTTCTGATCAGCCTTACTGATAAGTGTTTTTCCCAAAGCTACAACACAGCTGTTTACTTCCCTTCTGCCCTCTGACATGGTTGTTTAAGAAATGAGAAGCTACTCACTGTATCAGTTAGGGTTAAATTACTTGTTGACAGCTGGACCAAATTAATCACTGCAGTAATTATCCACACACACACACACACACACACACACACACACACACACACACACACACACACTATATATATATATATATATATATATATATATATATATATATATATATATATATATATATGTGTGCAAAAAATGCTTCATATGCATATGAAATTAAGTATTATCCAATCTAATTCTTAATCCATAGGGTGGATGTTGGCCCACCCATTGCGGCTATAACAGCCTTAACTCTCCTGGGAAGGTTTACCACAGGGTGTAGGAGTGTGTTTATGGGAATTTTTGACAGAAAAGTGCAGAAGCGCATTTGTGAAGTTAGACTCTGATGTTGGACAAGAAGGCCTGGCTCGCAGTCTCCGCTCTAATTCATCCCGAAGGTGTTATTTCGGGTTGTGCACTGGTGCGCAACAGTGAAAGGACTTTTTAAAATTTTTCAGCATACCAAGACATTTTGGGCAATTTCATGCCCAAACTTTCTGGGACCAGTTTGGAGATGACCCCTTCCTGTTCCATCATGACTGTGCACCAGTGCACAAAGCAAGGTACACAAAGATATGAATGATCAAGTTTGGTGGGTCAAGTCCTGATCTCAAACAGATAGAACACCTTTGGGATGTACAGTATTAGAAAATATACTCTATAAGATTTTATGATGTATTTGTGTTCATACTGTATGTTTAGATGGCTGTTGTGCTGTAAACACTTTTAGGAAATTTCTACACTTACCACAGTTGGTGACTGACACCTTTTTTTTTGTTGTACAATCTACGTGAAGTGACAATGTTAAAAATAAAACATTTGAAACAGACACAACACCTCAAACACATACAAAATATGGAATGACAATGTAATGAGCAGATCACTAACTATCACATGAAACTGAACCCCACTCACCACTCAGATTCAGCTCTTTCTAGACAAACACAGCATGAGGGAATATGGATAGTGTTTGAATAACAGATTGGTGCATGCTTTGGTGTTTAGAACCACACATACTCACACAAACAATGTGCGAGGACTACATTAAAGTGTGTTAGCACAGTGTGATAAATGAAGAACCCACAGGAAAAATAAGTAGATATACTAACTTATTCTAATGATCATTAACTGATTTTATCGTATTATTTCATATATACGTGTAATCAGGAACTGTAAAAGTTTAGGATAATATTTTGCCCGTGGACTCTTTCTTTTGCTGTGTGATGATGTATATATACAATTTTTTTAAACATCAGAAAAATGGCACACTGTCACATAAAAAAATCAAAATTAAATCTCAACAAAATCAGATAACTGAGTTTGTTCCACTTATATGACCAAGTAAAGCATTAAAAATTACAAAAAAGTGTCTGGCTTGAAACCACAACCACATCTATAGTTAGTAAATCAGCCAGCCCATGAGCACGATAGCAACACATAACTTCCAAAGAAAACTATAGCTACACACATCAACTGCACAAAAGCAACCAAAAGGCAGATGACATTAAAAAAAAATTCACAAATAAATAATAACACTAACAATGACAAAGGAGTATCTAGAGGGAGATACGTAATGGGCATAGATATATGTACATAGAAAAAAAATAAGAAGAAGGAAAAAAAGATATACGTGTTGCAGATATTTACTGTTTCATCATAGTGCCACACTCCCTGGCCATCCGGCGGCTCAGAGTTCACACTATTGTCCTGATCGATTAGCCAGCGGTGAACAGCGTGGGCCTAAAGGGACACACGACATAAAAACAGGAGGGCCATTAAATCTTAACAGGATATAGGGACAATAGAGAGGGAAAGAAGGAACAGGGCCTCAATCATGATATATAGCATACCAGCTTTGTTCCTTCACCTAATTTTCTTTTAGATTATTATTATTATTTAGAGTTTTTCTCATTGCTACTATTTTTAGCCATGTGAACTGTGTGAAAAACTGGATTGTTAAATTTGTTATCTCTTAAAATGTATTTAAAAGTCTCATGAAGAATTAGCAACAGCTTTAAAAAGGCGATATTAATGTAACAGATTTCATATGAATAAGGTTAAAAGCTCATAGAAAGTTAGACTTTCTTTCTACCCCAATCCTTAAACAGTCTTAGTAGTACAGTTTACGGAGTAGTTAAGGAAAAATGTGAATTACTGCGAGAGACGGAGATCATGAAACCAGAAAAGAGAAAAAATTAAACAAAAAGTACAAGATCAGAGCAAAGAGAAAACAAACAAGCAGAATCCAAATGTCTTTCTCCTTCTTGCTGCAACTAAGATAAAAATTAGTTTTAGATTGCTCACACCAGCAAGGTTTGGTCATCCTTTGGCACAAACCAGCAACAGTTGAGAGAAAACTTTCGAGATATCAATACCAAGTCCCAGGTTATGTCAGATTCAATGAGCTGTATTGAGCTTGAGCTTAACCTTAGTCCTTGACCTTAGAGAATATTAAGAAAAATTGATCCCCATACAAATTGACCAAATAAATATGCACACGATAACATAATTACCTTATCTGTTAAGGCAGGTATGATTGAATATCATGATCTTAATTAAGAGAAATCTTTTTAAAAACATTTCACTTTTTCATATACAGTATGCAAAGGAAACTACTACTTAAACATGAAAGTTGTGCATTTTACAGTACATAATCATATTGTCATAACCTACTGTAATATTTAAAGAGACAAATTTCTAATCTTTTTATTTTTTGCTTCTACTGAGAAAGCAAGCAAACAAACAAACAAACAGACAGACAAAACTCTATGCACACTGCAATAACAACTCAGCAGCCCAACTGACTATATAACAATAAGCACATATGCTCTGTTTAGTGCACAGTCACAATAATAATAACACTAGAAAAAGAGAACCAGAAAGAATGTGTGTGTTTTGTGTGTGTGTGTGTGTGTGTGTGTGTGTGTGTGTGTGTGTACAGTATGTGTATGATACACATAGACACAGACTGCACCTTACTGCAGTCTTTGGGCTTAACAGTAAAGCGTGTCAGATTTTAAATGTAACTGGATTATAGAACAGTCTGGCAGAAGCTTTGTGTTTGAAAAAAAGGGGGGAGACTATGCAGATGTCGATCCAGTAAAGAAAAAAAGAGCAACACAAAAAATAATGCATGGTCTACAATAGAGCTTGATACGCATGAGTGGCTTCACTACACAACAGCCTGAATAGGCAGAAACATTTTCACTTAATAAAGGATGAATTTTACTTAATTACTTTTGGTAACTAGATCATGAATCTTGTCAAGAAGTGTTTAGTATCGCTTTCTAGTACTGAGAACCTCAACAAAGGTATTTACATTCAAAGTACTGTATCCTGACCACCGACTATTCTTTAGTGTCCCTTGAGATATTTGTGGCTGCACTTGAAAATTAATCAGGAAGTACAGTAATGCTGTTTAAAGCTTTTTGTATGAGGGAATACCTGAAGGAGCTTATAGCATGGAGACAGAATTTCCACATTTATTAACATGTTCATGACAGTTATCCATGTAAACATAATACATATAGGAAGCTAAATGTTGGTTTGTCAGATTCCAGTATCTGCACATCATGTGAGTGAATATACAGTATGACTGAGTTCAATGGGTTTTGTTGTTCCTGCACTAAAAAGAAATAAAATGCTCTGCTTTGCCCGTGCAATACTGGATTTGTTAGACAAATTATATATGATAGTTCTAGGGACAAATGTATGTTACTTAATCAATATTGTACAAGTAAGAATGTTGTAGTAAATATTAGTACAACTTGTGATTGTAAGTGTATTATTGCTTTTATCCAACTATTCAAAAAATTTATTAATATCCAGTAACTTTTCAGAAGCAACATATTTTGTATACATCATATATTTCTCTCTCAAAGAAAATAGTTTCCAAAGAAGCCAAAGTTGCAGAAATCCTTGTGCACAGATGAAATGACAGTGAATACAAACAGTAAATTGTAACAAATAACACACATATCAGCCGTCTTGAAGCACGTCTTGTTAAAATCAGAGCTTAATTGTGACAACCTATAAAAATTAATAATTTCAAGGAATGTTATAGTACCTTTATGAGGTTCCTATAAGTAGGCCATGAGTATACAGATATACAGTACGATTTAGATATGATTTATTACCTTTAACTCTAAACTCCTATAATTAATAAATTACACAAACATTTTATATCAAAAAGCTTTACAAGTAATTTGTATTTTATTAATGATTGTAGCGGAACATCATTCAAAAACTGCCCGGAAATACAAGCCTTACTTGAATTGAACCTCAATTCCAAAGGTTTCCTTACCCTATCTCAAACAAAGATACAGAAAAAGCTCCTTGTAAAGCTCAGTGTAGAGGAACATTATCTAAATAATTTGCTCAATTATCTTTTTTTGTCTTAACTTTTCATTCTTATTTCCTGAATATTGAATATTCTATATTGAATATTTTACAGCTATTGTTGATATGACCCATGATAGTGTAAAATTATACTGTTTTGTATTACGATATTGAAATAAAATGTTTAATATAATTTTATTGCAACCATTTCCTAGTAATTTACAGTAAAATAGTAGAGATATAAAAATAGTAGAAATCTTCAACATTTGAATTCATTCCCTTTTCATGTAAGTTTCTAAAAATTTCAGTAATTTCAGTTCTGCCATGCTATATCCTTGAAACCTCTAGAAACTCTCCTCTATCTTTACCCTTGTGTATACCTTGCTGTTTTTTTCAGACACTGTAAAAATATCTATTCAGTATACAATTATAAAATTACCATGAAACATATGTATGAATTTAATTGTTCATTGTCTAGCCTTTTTATATAAAAGTAATAATACAAATACTACTACTACTACTACTAACCTACTGTATGTAATGTACACTCTAAAACCTGCTGGGTTATAAAACAACCCAACCTTAACCCAGCTGCTGGGTCACTACTGGACATGAGTTTAACCATTTAACTCAGAATTCTGGGTTGTTCATTTGACCCAACCAGTGGGTTAAACTGACACTCTAACTGGATGAAATGTTAAACACACTGGTAAAATGAACACTCTTGCTGGGTTGACACATTGCATTTGATTTTTGATTTTTTAAAGGAACCAAAATGTACACAACTTCACAAAAATGTAAATAGATTGTCACTATCAGGCTCTGGCCTAGAACCAGGGTCCCCAGGATAATGGCTGTTTATGAGTTTACCACTGAGCCACAGAGAAGATAGTTTTGGAAGCGCTCAAGGCAAAGTCCCAGGTAGAGTAGATTTATTGGACAAAAATAACAAAATATCTACAGGGAAAGACATTCAACTAAGATTCTTCTCAGTTCGAGGAATTAATAACAGAAACAAAAGAAACCTTTGAGAAAAACAAAACCCCCATAAGGGGAGAAAACTAGTAGGATATAAAGCAGCCAGAAAAAAACTGAGGAAAGGGTTACTCTGAAGCACTAACGGAGGTTTAGCAGGACACACCAAGCAGGGACTCAAAACCCAAGTGAATAACAGGGAAAAGAAGAACAGCTTAATTACACTCGGGGAAACAAGACACAGGTGATCTGAATAACCTTAACAAGGATCCACAAAGGATCTCTAGAGGCCGGGAGATGAGCTACAGGAGGAACAGAAGGGCTGACAGTCTCAGAATAAGAAAATGTGAATAACTCAATTTTGACAAAATGTCAGACAGAATAAAATAATCCCAAGGTAACAATCTGTTAAATATAAAATAAATATAACATAAACACACTCTGTAAAACAATACAACCAGGAGTCCCCTGTAATTTTTTTTGCATTTAAAACAATGTACAACAATTTTTATATAAAAACGTCTTAATCTTAATATTGTAATTATTTAGTTTAACTATTAATTATTCAACTATTACTATTTAATTCCCTTCAACATGACATTAAGAACAAAAACAATAAAAATGTTATTTAAAAATATTATTGATTAAATTAAATTATTGATCAAATTAAATTGATAAAAAATTAACACATGAGGAATTATGTCCAAAAATCTGCTCTACAGTATGCTTGAGAAACTCCCAGGTGGAAAGACACTGCTATAATGTGGTTAACATCAAAGACAAAAAAAACAAAAAAAAACAAACATTCACAGCCTCCACCGAAGAGTCTGTCTAATACCCCTATCTCACCTATGCGGTTTCATGCAGTGGCCGCAAGTACGGTTGATACACTGCGAGTTTTGGCACTGCGAGTACGTTTCCATCTTTCTGCGCAAAAAATTAAACGTTTAATTTTTTTGGCGGTCCTCGCGGAAGCTTACGGACCTTGTAGAACTTCGCGGAACGTCAGTGGGCAATCGCGGCAGCTCACGGTGCCTAACACCGCATCTCACAGTGAGTCAAACTGCAAAGGTGAGATAGGAATATACGTAAACAGCATTGCCTCCAAAAATGGCAAAGGTCTGTCAGTTCCCCCTTGTCCCATCCCCAAGGTGGAACAATGCTCCAATCATCTCAATATTTTTCAGATATCATTCCCATCATGTTGGTCCTCACCTGTGGATTACACACCATCACTTACTGTAGTGTTGAATGCTAGATTAATAGGATATTTAAGTGATGAATTTTTAACTTATAATGAATATTTCATAAGGATCCAGATATAGCTCGTTTTCAACTACGACTTAACAATGATTCATTTTTTAATAATAAAAAAACAGAATGAGAAAAAAACATTAACCCCACACCCTCATGTCAAAGCATTTAATTTGAACAATAAAATATGCTTGCTCACACCACAACTTACTAAAAAATAAATACAAATTCACATTAACATTAAATACTGAGTGTTCTGACCGTGATCCAGTCAGAAGTGAAGAATCCAGAAAGTTCGCAAAAGAATAAACCACCTGCTGGGTCAAAATAACACAACCAGGGTTTTTTTTTTCTCAAAATGATCCTGGATCAGAAAGAAACAAAAGACATATTAAGACTTTCATTAAACATACTCCAATCTCTTCTTCTGACAATTATAAAATATTATAAAACATGCCAACAGACTTTCCACACACAACTTTAGTGAAGACTACTAGTAATTTACCTAAAATGAGCTTGCTCCTACCACAATTACAACATTTAAAATTGAGGTTAAAATTCATATTAACTTACCATAAAGTACTGCCAGCTTTACGTGGCATGCCCCTCGTTTCAGAAGTGAAGAATCCAGAAAGTTCATCGTGCCATTTCTCAATTTCAAGAACGCTATGAACGGACTTAATTTGAAAGTGCACACTCGAGGGTTTGAGGACATCGGGTATATTGCAAAGGGAACACACAGTACAGAATGTGTCACACAGTCATTATATATTACACTATACCTGTATTATACCAAACATTGCCTGTTAGAAATACCCCAAATTAGATAAATTTGCTGTCTTAATCACTGCAGAGACATCACAGCCAGTAGTAGTTTTTAGACGTTTCTGCTGAGGTGAGGATGCATTGGGCGGTTACAAGAGCGCAGAGCACCTGGGGATTACCTGGAGCTCAAATCTCCACAATTCTTGTGGCAATACTTTAAGGACATATTATGATAAACAGAATGAGCCGCTCACCTTTCATATCTTCTAGTCCGATTAATTCGTTCTTTTGATCTACTGCACTGCATAGCATCTATGGGAGTCACGTGACAAAAGAAAGGATAACTAGGACTTGACGACTAATTGAGAAGAACCGTTCAATTCTGTTTCCTGTGTACTGCACTGAATAGCATCTATGGGAGTCATGTGACAAAAGAATGAACGATTTGGACCAAAAGACTCAAAGGTAACTACTCATTTCTGTTTCCTGTACATATCCTATGGAGGTTTTGCTATGCATTGCACATACTGTATGAGCCCAGTAGAAAATTAATGACTTATTCTCCAAGACTGCTCGAGTCACATTAAAGACTCATTCAAAAAGAACGAATCGTTCATGAACGATACACTGGACTTCATGCAATGGACAAGAAAACTGACTGGGAAAATTCTAAGCTCCAGAAAAAAAGGTAAAATGTACAGTTGTTTTAAATTATTGTCACATAAAAAAAGATACTCTTCAGGATGGGAATAAACCCCTAGACTTAACCTAGACACAATATTCTCATGGGATTACTGTCTGTGTATACTTTTGTATAGTTCTCCCCATGTCCACAAGGGTCCCTGTTGGATCCTCTTATTTTCTGAAAGCAAGCAAGGGTGGATTGGTCATTCTAAATTTCCCATAGGTATGAATGCAGTGATGCTGTGTAATGGACTAATGTCCATCCAGGGTTAAGTTCTCCCTTATGCCTAGTTCAATTCAATTCAATTCAATTCAATTCAATTCAATTCAATTCAATTCAATTAAATTTTTATTTGTATAGCGCTTTTAACAATTGACATTGTCTCAAAACAGCTTTACACAATCAAAAGAATTATTTAAGTTTGTATGGAATGTGAATGTGTATGAATCAAAATGGTCAGATAGTCCCTGGTGAGCAAGCCGAGGGCGACAGTGGCAAGCAAAAACTCCCTGAGATGGTAATAGGAAGAAACCTTGAGAAGAACCAGACTCAACAGGGAACCCATCCTCATTTGGGTGAAACAGACAGCAGGAAATGATCTGCATTTATACAGTGTGTTACAGTAGGTGGCAGGCAGTTCAGCTATAATAGTTGATGTTAATTGATGTTAAAATGGAGTCCAGGTAGTTATTGGAGACTTAGATAGACTTGTAGAAAGTTCCAGTCCTGAACTATCGAATTGTCAAGTCCTCAGAGAAACAGCTGACAACACCAGTCGAGGCCAGAACCATCTTCTAATGGAGCTTTTCCACTGCATAGTACGGCACGACACGGTTCAGTTCAACTCACTTTTGGGGGGTTTTCCACTGGGAACAGTACATGGTACCTGGTCCTTATTTTAGTACCAGCTCAGGCGAGGTTCCAAGCGCGCCGAACCATTACCAAAATGTGATGTGTAAACTCTGCTGGTCACTGATTGGCCGGAGAAAATCGTCATTACTGCGTCACCGAAATTGCGACACGAGACACAACAGAAACGCTATATTTAGAACAGCCAGAGAAGGATCGGACGCACCTTTTTGTATTAACCAAAAATGTTATTTGGCTGCCATCAGCCTCTTTTGAAATAAACTCCTTCGTCTTGCTGTTAAAAACATCCACAATGCCCGAGAATGAAGAACACCATGCCGTCGATATGCTCCATTGTTGTGTGTTTGTTTGTGGCGTGTTTACGATGATGTCACGGCAATAGCGGCGCCGCAACTAAAACGACACGTGAATAATCCCGCCCACTCTAAAGCGTTACTAAACTGCAGTGGAAGCGCAAACCGAGCCAAACTGCGCCGAACCGAAGTGAGTTGAACTGAACCGTGTCATGCCGTACTATGCAGTGGAAAAGAGGCATACAGTAAGTAGAGAGAATCACCAAAGAGACACACGGGGCATCCATGCGACGAGACCTCCAACCAGAACACCTAGTGTTCCCGGCATATGCTTAGGATCTACCATGACTATGATGATGATGAATGAAGAAAATCAGAAACCAGTTAATCTGAAATAGCATTGCATTATGATGTTTGAACAAACGTACATCATACATCAAATAAAACAAACCGCTCGGGAAATAAGAACGCAAATGGCGTCAAACTAAATTGTTAGTATTTCAAATATCAGCCTCGGAGTGGTGCAGTGGTAAAGCGCTCTCCCTATCATCCAGAGATCACTGGTTCAAACCCCGGGTGATGCTGTTTTCCTCTCACAGTCAGAGGCATAGAGAGAGCTGATTGGCCGAGCTCTCTCAGGGGGGAGGAATGAGAGGTACAGATGTCGCCTTTAAAACTGCGCGTGTTTTCCCGCGAGAGGCCGCAATTTAGCGCGCGGCGTGCCGCGACTTGCCGGAGGCAACATTCTGGAATTTAAAATTAATGTGTTGCGCTTCACTGAATATCCGCCAGATGGCGCATGGAAGGACTTTATCTAAAAGCCGGTGGTCCGAAAGTCAGTTTCCCTATGTTTCCCCGGTGGCGCGCAGATTCAAATCATGACGTCACTCGCAACCTAACGCTGAGAAGGCGAACGAGGATTTTAACAGATTTTCTCTCGTTTTAAAGTGTTTTTACGAACTTTTTGAATTAAACATATAACCTATGCAAAATAATCGAGTGTCTTTTCGCTTTTTTTTTATATTTGAAGATAATTCATACGTTTTAAGCCGCTGCAAAAGGCTGGTTTGCTGGGCGAGTACTGACATCACGACTACTTTTATTACACCTACATTTGTTTATTTGTATATGTATGTTATTAATATAAATTTTTTAGAGATTGTGTGTGCGTGCACGGAGAGTTTGTGTTGATAAGTGTGTGGATAAGTTGATAAGTGTATCAGAAAGCATTAAAATGTTCATTTGAATTAAAATGACACACACACGTCTGTATATACAGTATATCAATTACATATATATCAATTATATCAATTTCACTGAAGCCTATCCCTCGCCATATGACAGTTCGCCATTCATTCTCGCATTGATAATCAGCGATATTTTATAAGGAGATTTAGGGATTTAGCTCTACTTAATTTTCTAACGTTTTAAGAAAATTCATTAGTTCGTTCATTCTATTTGAAGCTTCGGATGTTTTTGAAGCTTCGGATGTTTTTTTTAGATTAGTTCTGAACTCGCTTCCGTGAAACTATCGCTAAAACAATGTACTGAGCCCTCCTGAGGATATAAAGCTTTATTATTGTATTTGAATAAATATTCAGATCTACCACAGCAGTGTTGCGGGAGAGAGGTTGATTTTTACGGCAGCTGTTTACGGGAGTGTAGTCCAGTGCGCGCAATGCTGTATGGGTAATGTAGTCCGATATGCAAAAAAATGCGG
This sequence comes from Channallabes apus, assembly GCA_030522415.1. NCBI lineage: Eukaryota > Metazoa > Chordata > Actinopteri > Siluriformes > Clariidae > Channallabes > Channallabes apus. Next base: position 15,367,557 of record CM060122.1, read on the forward strand.
AAATGTGATACAAGCAGGAATATAGAGCCTGAGCCTTTTTCTTTAGAGTTTTTGGTTTGATTTAAGTACGGAATCCACCCGGAAAGTTTGTAATCTCGCCTGACAACACAGAAAATAAAAAGTATGGACATGCATCGACTTGTTTGTGTTTCTCATCACTGCATGGGCATGAATTGACGGGCTGTTGCGCTGCCGCGGGAAACGATTAAATTAAGCGGAGAAAGCAACACTGGGGGCTCGTCCGGGATTTGCTCGTCGCACGTGGTGAGTTGTACGGACTAATTAAACTGTTAAAAAGAGAACCAGACTTTGTCGGAGAGAAAAATAAAGATGGTGGATGAAAGACGAACTCATATTTAATTTGTTGACTGGCTAAAGGAAATGGATGCACAAGTTTTAAAGACTCATAATAATAGCAATCCATTTAAATGCATTTCTACTCCATGTCCAGCATCAGTTTCAATGAACAGATCTACATGTTGTTATGAGCCTCACACATCACAGCAAACAGTAAAATCAAACAATCCATTTATTAGTGGAAGGGAAGATGAGCATGCACACGATAGTGGCATTGATACACACCACTATATGCAGCATACTCCTGTAAAGTTAAACTACTCACAATCAATATACAAAGGGTTAACGGCTAACCAGATGTTTCAGGAGACACCCATATCGAAACGCCAGCCCTGTGAACATAATGACTGTGCCACTCAGCATAGCTTCCGTGAGGACGAGGGTAATATAAATGCTGTCTATTCTAGTACTGATGAACGTTGTTTCCCAGAGCCTATTAAACCCAGACAACGGGGTAGGAAATTACGACAGACATTCTGTGATTTGTCATCAGACAGTGGAGATGAGTGCGGGGGCCACAGAGAAAGAATTCCCACATTGAGACCAGGTCAGTTTGATGGTTCTACTTCATGGAGAGAGTTTCTGAACCGTTTTGAAGATTGTGCCAGAGCTAACCACTGGTCTGAAAGGACAAAGACTGTACAGTTGAGGGTTTGTCTGACAGGTGCAGCGGGGGCTGTGATCCATAAAAACCCCAGATCTAGTCGTTCACTAATGCTATGGGAGATGCCGACATTGTGCAACGACTGTTGGAGGAGCGTCCACGTACTTTGGCTCGCGCCTATGAGATCGCGCACAGGTACGACATCACACGCCGAACAGCTACGAGTGTAACACGGCTTATGCAATCTGCCATACGACCGGGGGAACGGAAGACCAGAACAGCAACTGTACGTGAATGTCCAGACCAGGGTGGGAGTGACGAGGGAAATTCAGTGCAGTTAACCCACGAGTGGCAACATAAAAACTCAAAAGCAGAGTTCAGACAGCGATCACAAAAATTCAGGAGAAACAAAATTAAATGGGTGGAAATTATCTGTCACAACTGCCGAGGCATTGGTCATATGAAGCGAAACTGTCCGTCTCCTAGGTTCAACCTAGAACATGAAACTCCAGCACTTTCCCTACCTCCAGAGACTCAGCCTGCTTCCACTGTCCTCAGAGTTAAGGGAGGCGGGCCAGAAATGTGCATCCACCTGCTGTTATATGACATGGAAGTATGTGCACTGCTGGACAGTGGGGCCAGGCGGAGCGTGTTACCTCGGCTCTGTTACGAGTCCATCAAGGCCGATGTAAGGCCCCCACTCAAACTATCAACGGTGCAGGCCCTGCAAGGAATAAGTTCAATAAATGTCGGTGTCCTTGGGGAAGTTGATGTTCCAGTTCAAGTAGGAACCCAAACAGTCAGTGTTAACTTTATTGTAGCAGATGTAGCTGAGGGCACTGAGGCCATACTGGGGCATCCCTTCTTGGAGCAAGCACAGGCACGTCTTGACTTTGGCAGACAGAAAATTGTACTGTTCGGGGAACAAATTTCATATTTTAACCCGATGAACAAACCTCGCGTGCACGTGGTCCGCATAGCCCGCACCACTGTCCTCGAGGCAGGGTGTGAATACATTGTTCCAGGCAACGCACACTTCCGAGAAGAAGTACAAGGCGACATGGTGTTGAGTCCAACCAAGGGCTTCATGGAGAAACACCAGGTGATGGTGGCACGAATTATAATCGGTACTCAGCCAAGTAATCGTGTTCCCGTCAGACTGTATAACCCCGGTACTACTGTGGTAAAAGTGAAAAAGGGAGTAATTGCTGGAATCCTCCAACCAGCCGATGTGGTTCAGGCCCACCCCGCTGAGCTGCCCCCATCTGACACATGCCTCACTGCTGTTCCCCATCACTTACAGCCGCTGTATGCAGAGAGTATAACGGACCTGAGGGAGGCAGAACAGCGTGAGCTGGCCGAACTTCTTTGTGCTAACAGTGATGTGTTTTCCACTGGCCCCACCGACCTTGGATGCACCAACCTGGTCCAGCATGACATTCGAACCCAACCAGGTCCACCTGTGAAACAACAACCCCGTAGAATGGCATTCGAAAAACAGCAGAGTGCTGATGATCAGATCGAGCAGAATCTCGATGCTGGTTTAGCCTCCCCAAGTAACAGCTGTTGGGCCTCACCGATCGTTATGGTGCGAAAAAAAGACCAAACTTACAGATTATGTGTGGATTATCGGGTCCTGAACGAACGCACCATAAAGGATGCCTACCCACTTCCAAGGATCCAAGACACCCTAGATACTCTTGCTGCTGCAAAGTGGTTCAGCACCTTAGACCTTGCCTCAGGATACTGGCAGGTGGAGTTGACCCCACAAGCGAGACAGGCAGCTGCCTTCTGTAGCAGGAAAGGGCTCTTTGCGTGGAACGTCATGCCCTTTGGGCTTTGCAACGCCCCGGCAACGTTCCAGCGTCTAATGGACCGTGTCTTGGCCGGACTGCAGTGGGAGATCTGCCTGGTATATTTAGATGACATCATTGTCCTGGGCCGAAATGTCAAAGAAATGCTACAGCGTCTGACCCAAGTGTTTGAACGGCTGCGCCAGGCTAACTTGAAGTTAAAACCCGCCAAGTGTTGTCTCTTCCGCCGACAGGTGGTCTATTTGGGGCACATTGTCTCGGAGCGTGGTATAGCTACCGATCCTGAGAAGGCACGAAAAATCCATGAGTGGCCACAACCCACAAGCGTTAACGAAGTGCGGCAGTTTGTGGGTCTCGCATCTTACTACAGACGGTTTGTCAAAGACTTTGCCTCGGTAGCCAAGCCCCTCCACAACTTGTTACGGAAACATGCCCGATTTCACTGGACACCTGAGAGCCAACAGGCCTTTGACAAGTTAAAGGAACTGCTCACATCTACTCCCATTCTTGGCTATCCAATGGACAGTGGAGATCTCATATTGGATACAGACGCCAGTAACTTCGGAATCCGAGCTGTGCTATCCCAACTGCAGCAAGGAGAGGAACGTGTCTTGGCATATGGAAGCCGGAGTCTGACACCAACAGAGCAAAACTATTGCACCACCCGAAGAGAGCTTCTAGCAGTAGTAGAATTCACAAGACATTTCCGTCAGTACCTCCTAAGCAGACCTTTCACTGTTCGCACAGACCATAGTAGCCTACAGTGGCTAATACGGATGCGAGAACCAGAGGGACAACTGGCTAGGTGGCTTGAGAAGCTAGGGGAGTATGACTTCCGGGTTGTTCATCGCCCAGGGCGCTGTCATGAGAATGCTGATGTGCTCTCCCGGAGACCATGTCGTTCAACTTGCCCATGCAACCTCAAGAGTTCCATCTCGAGTAGCCCCCAGTGTGATGTCAATGCTGAATCTGTAAATGACGGATCCATCGCTAGTTCCCCTGAGCTTTGTCAAGTGGGGGTAGTACAGCCTGCTCTCACCTACGCTGCTCCTGCATTCTCGGGGTGGACTGAGGAAGAATTGCGGGCTGCCCAAGCAGCTGATACTGATATCGCTCCCATTCAGAGGTGGATGACGGAAAGCAAAGAGCGACCTGCCTGGGAAGACGTGTCGCCATACGGGCCAGCAACAAAAGCTTACTGGAGTCAGTGGCAAAGGCTGTACCTTAAGAATAGCATTCTGGTGCGACGCTTTTACCTGAACGAGGGTCCTGAGTTTTACCCCCAGATTGTTCTGCCAGCTGTCTTCAGAGATGGTGTCCTGCATCAGATGCATGAGGGGCCCGTGGGTGGACATTTCGGAGTGGAACGAACGCTGTCGCGGCTACAAACCAGATATTATTGGTACAAAATGCGAGAATATGTTTCACTTTGGTGCCGCACCTGCACTAGCTGTGCTGCGAAGGCTCGACCCTCAAAGAGGCCTCAGGCACCTATGGGTACCGTGCGAGTAGGTGCGCCTATGGAAAGAATTGCTGTTGATCTAATGGGCCCCATGAATGAAACAGAACGCTTCAATCGCTATATTCTTGTAGTGCAAGATTATTTCACCAAGTGGGTGGAAGCGTATCCTCTTCCCAACGACCAGGCTGTGACGGTAGCGGGGATTATAGTGGGTGAATGGGTCTGCCGTTATGGAGCACCACTGAGCCTCCATAGTGACCAGGGCACCAACTTCGAATCTGAGGTCTTTCAAACCATGTGTGATCTGCTCGACATTGATAAGACCCGCACAACACCTTTTCGGCCGCAGTCAGATGGCCAAGTGGAGAGGTTTAATGCTACTATACAGAAAATCCTGGCCACAACCTCTGAGCGACGTCACTGGGAGTGGGATCTTATGGTTCCCTACGCTGTGATGGCATACCGAGCAACCAAACACAGTTCTACTGGATTCACCCCAAACATGATGCTTTTCGGCCGGGAGATAACAGAGCCCATTGATCTTGTTGCAGGGAAACCACCTCATGATACACCGATAGAATCAATTCCGCAATATGTGCTTCAGATGAGAGAAAGGCTGGAATTGGCACACCAAATTGCAAGGGACGCACTAGGCCAATCAGTGGAGCGGGCGAAAAAGCAGTATGATAAACGAGCAGTCAGGACACGCTACAAGGTTGGCGATGCTGTGTGGTACCTTGTTAAAGGAACCAAACGAGTGAAAAACAAGATCAGGAAGTTCCTTCCAAATTATGAGGGACCTTATTTTATCCTTGGAACTCTGGATGATTTAGTGTACCGGATTCAGAAGAGTCAGAGGACTAAAGTAAAGGTCGTTCACCATGACAAGCTCAAACCCTATCATTCTCGGCAACCCCTGGAGAACAACTGGGTGTTCAGAGACTCGGGGGACTGGCAACCTCAGGAAGTACCTGTTCCAAGCGTGGACACTGAAGGGGCTGAACTCGACTTGGATCTGTCTTGTCTCTTTACCGAGGAAACCAGTGATTCCACCGGGCCGGACAGCCTGCCCCGAATGGATGACTCCAGCATGATAATAACAGAGCGGAGCACAGAGGACGTACGAGGGGAAGAAGGTAGCACGGTGCCGCATAATTTGACAGGGACTGTATACAGCCAAAGGAAGGGTAGGCCGCAACGACTGAAGAGGGAGCCACAAAGATTTGGAGACTGGACTCAATAACTGCAAATTATTTGAATATACATATACAAAAAAAAAAGGGAAATTTGTTTTGTTGATAATTTGTTATTGTAAAAAAAAAAAAAAAAAAAAGAATTTATGCATGTCCCCTGTTGAAAATATCACTTAAGATATGTTCCTTGTTATACGTGGTGGATGTTCTTTATTTTGGTTACGAAGAAAACAAGCCGAATGTATGTTGATCGAGCTTAATTGTTTAGTTGTAGGCCATGATTGTTGTTAATCCCTTTTCTTTTATACAGGCTAATAGTGAAAAGTCCGCCGGACCCTTATCCAAACAACCATCTCGCAAATTAAGTTGGGAGTAAATTCCCTCGCTTGTGGACAAAGACTTCCCTTTCTAAAGCTACCATTTAACCCTTCTTAGCACCGTGCTACCCTTCCATCTAATGGACTGTTACCCCGTCAAGTGGGGCTGGAATATATTGGTGAATGTCTTCATTGAGCATGTTGCTCCTATAGACTTTATGCTCGACAATGGAGCTGCCACGAACTGTGGAAAGAAAAAAAAGGGGGGGAAAACAATGTAAAAGATAAGTGTATAAACATATATGGGTAGATAATGTGTTGTATCTATTTCTGCCTTCAGTTGACATGGTTAATGTGTAATATCACTCCCCTTAATAGGTGTGGAATGTATTCTGTATTAGTCCGGTAACGGTGCTGGAGTGGTGTTCAGTTAATCACCATCCAGAGTGGGGGTAGTGTTGCGGGAGAGAGGTTGATTTTTACGGCAGCTGTTTACGGGAGTGTAGTCCAGTGCGCGCAATGCTGTATGGGTAATGTAGTCCGATATGCAAAAAAACGCGGAAATGTGATACAAGCAGGAATATAGAGCCTGAGCCTTTTTCTTTAGAGTTTTTGGTTTGATTTAAGTACGGAATCCACCCGGAAAGTTTGTAATCTCGCCTGACAACACAGAAAATAAAAAGTATGGACATGCATCGACTTGTTTGTGTTTCTCATCACTGCATGTGCATGAATTGACGGGCTGTTGAGCTGCCGCGGGAAACGATTAAATTAAGCGGAGAAAGCAACAGCAGGTAATAAACTATGGTGTGTCATAACCGAAGCGAACACCACGATTATGCCTCGTTTCGTTCGACGGGAACGTGGTTCACTTGGCCGCGGTGTATTATAAACCTGTGGAATGTTTCACTGTTTATTCTCACATAAGAGGAATAAAAGCGAGTGAAATGTGGAAATGATGTGTGGCAACTCAATGAGAACTAAACCAACGATTTCGGTAACTCCACTGAGTGTAACATCTGCATAGTGACACTGAACATCTTCACTTTTCCGTTTACCTCTGAAAAAAAAGCTGTATTTTGTTTGTTTATATTTAGAGTTTTTAGAACAGTAGAAGAAGTACGGGCGCGCACGCACACACATAGACACACACACAGACACACACACTCCCCTGAGCCCTCGGGAAACATCCAATCACCGTCGGTATACAAATGAGTCAAGACGCAGCCTAACGTGGTGTCGTGTCGGATTTCAGCGGTCACGGAGCGGGAAGACTTTGAAGAAGCTGCAGTGACAGTAAACAGCTGAACAACTTCACTTTTCCGTTTACCTCTGAGGAAAAAAAAGCTGTATTTTGTTTGTTTATATTTAGAATTTTTATAGTAGTAAGAGAGAGTTATAGTTTGGTCTTTATTGTAGTTCGCACCCTTGTAGAGAATAAATAAATGAATAACACCTTCATATTCCCTCTCAAGAGTGTCATAGTCCATTGTTAGTTTTAATGATTTGGCTGAAACTAATTATCACTACATAAGTACCCTAACACCATTGATCATGTGTCTCAGCTGAACCTAATTCTATACTTGTAACAGAAAATGTAGATGCAGATTTCAAATGTGTATTTATATGATAGATAGATAGATAGATAGATGTGTGTGTGTGTGTGTGTGTGTGTGTGTGTGTGTGTGTGTGTAGGCTCTACGCAGGGGCAAGAGAGGGCAGCGCACCCTCAAATAAATGTCTGCACATGTTAATATATTACTAAAATGTATATATTACAAGTTGATCAACTGATCTGCGGTAGCGGAAAAATCCGCTGAAAATAGGACAGGCTGAAGCTCACGCGCACACACACACATACACACGCGCACACACACACAGACACAGACACACCTCCCTTGAGCCCTGCGTCTGTCGGATTTCAGCGGTCACGGGGTGGAAAGACTTTGAAGCAGTTTATATATGAATCTAAGGTTGAACTTATCAGCATTGTAAATATATAATACTTTTCAAATAAAATCGATATTACTTTGACCCTGAAGTTTAGTTTAGCACACACAAAAAACATAAAAGTCATTTCTGGTAACGGAATGTGTAGTTTATTTACAGTAATTCATTAAAAAATGAATATACATACAGTACACAGTAAACACGAGAAAGATTACAAAATGAAAAAACAAACAGTATCTACTTTATAAACAGCTTAGTATGTGCGTCGAGATGCTGAAATCCCTTGCATGTTTTTGCTTCCAAGTGGAGAGATATTTGACCGATAGCCTAGAACAAAAGATCCAATGTATGGCTGCAATACTTGTTTTGCAAGTATTTTTAACACCATTCAAAGGCTTACAAGTTCCATTCAACATATAATGATGTCTGCAAATGTTAATATATTCCTAAAATGTATACAGTATCTCACAAAAGTGAGTACACCCCTCACATTTTTGTAAATATTTTATTATTTCTTTTCAAGGGACAACGCTAAAGATATGAAACTCTGGTAGAATGTAAAGTAATCAGTGTACAGCTTGTATAATGGTGTAAAGTTGATGTTCCCTCAAAATAACTCAACACACAGCCATTAAAGTCTGAACTGCTGGCAACAAAAGTGAGTACACCCCTAAATGAAAATGTTCAAACTGTGCCCAGTATCAGTATTTTGTGTGGCCACCATTATTTTCCAGCACTGTCTTAACTCTCTTGGGCATGGAGTTCACTAGAGCTTCACAGGTTGTCATGGGAATCCTCTTCCACTCCTCCTTGATCACGTCACGAAGCTGGTGGATGTTAGGCACCTTGTGCTTCTCCACCTTCCGTTTGAGGATGCCCCACAGATGCTCAATAGGGTTTAGGTCTGGAGACATGCTTGGCCAGTCCAGCACCTTTACCCTCAGGTTCTTCTGCAAGACAGTGGTTGTCTTGGAAATATGTTTGGGGTCATTATCATGTTGGAATACTGCTCTACGGCCCAGTTTCCGAAGGCAGGGGATCATGTTCTTCTTCAGTATGGCACAGTACATGTTGGCATTCATGGTTCCCTCAATGAACTGTAGTTCCACAGTGCCGGCAGCACTCATGCAGCCCCAAACCATGACACTCCCACCACCTTGCTTGACTGTAGGCAAGACACATCTGTCTTTGTACTCTTCACGTGGTCGCCGCCACACACGCTTGACACCATCTGAACCAAATAAGTTTATCTTGGTCTCATCAGACCACAGGATGTGGTTCAAGTATGCCATGTCCTTAGTCTGCTTGTCTTCAGCAAACTGTTTGCGGGCTTTCTTGTGCACCATCTTTAGAAGAGGCTTTCTTCTGGGACAACAGCCATACAGACCAATTTGATGCAGTGTGCGGCATATGGTTTGAGCACTGACAGGCTGGCTCCCCATCCCTTCAACCTCTGCAGCAATGCTGGCAGCGCTCACACGTCTATTTTCAAAAGCCAACATCTGGACATGACGCTGAGCATGTGCACTCTTCTTCTTCTTTGGTCTACCATGGCAGGGCCTGTTCTGAGTGGAACCTGTCCTTTTAAACCACTGTGTGGTCTTAGCCACCGTGTTGCAGGTCAGTTTCAGGGTGTTAGCAATCTTCTCATAGCCTAGGCCATCTTTGTGTAGAGCAATAATTCTTTCTTTCACATCCTCAGAGAATTCTTTGCCATGAGGTGCCGTGTTAAACGTCTAGTGACCAGAATGAGAGTGTGAGAGTGATAACACCAAATTTAACACACCTGATCCCCAAGGACACCTGAGACCTTGTAACACTAACGAGTGACATGACAACGGGAAGGTAAAAGGGCTAATTGGGCACAATTTGGGCATTTTCATTTAGGGGTGTACTCACTTTTGTTGCCAGCAGTTCAGACATTAATGGCTGTGTGTTGAGTTATTTTGAGGGGACATCAACTTTACACCATTATACAAGCTGTACACTGATTACATTCTATCAGAGTTTCATATCTTTACCGTTGTCCCTTGAAAAGATATAATAAAATATTTACAAAAATGTGAGGGGTGTACTCACTTTTGTGAGATACTGTATATTACAAGTTGATAAACTGAACTGAAAAATCAGCTGAAAAAAGTGCACTGCAACTAACACGACAAACACCGTTTCCCATGCAGTGTTTTATTTGTGACGACTTGGCATAATGTTAACATTAACGGCCACAATTAGCATATTGTTTAGCTGTACATTTACTAAATGAGCACTGTGCCTAGTCTGAATTGTATATTTTTGTATAATCAATATCCATTCTGTTCTAAGTGTCTTAATTAATTTTAAATACAATTTTTAACCTTTTTTTATTCCTTGTTTTTATTGTTGTGATTATTTTTTGATAGTTTTACTTTCTTTATGTAAAGCAATTTGAATGACCCTTGTGTATGAAATGTGCTACAGTATAAATAAACTTGCCTTGCAGTGTCCTAGATAAATGGACATAAGATAATTTTTCAGTGACTTAAACGCCAAGTAGGTACAAGTTCACATATTAAGGAAATTTGGCTTTAAGAATGGGTGCTTATGAAAATACTAATGTCACAATATCAATCACAGGCAAAGGAGACAGAAATTATTGAGGGACAGGTAGACCAGGGTCAATCAGATGTACAGTGTTGGGTAAGTGTGGTGCTTTTATTGAAGGGATAATGACAGATTTTTTTACAATTTTTGGGGGGTGAACAATTTCTTTAATGTTTTTTGAGTTTAGTAGAAAGTAATAGGCTCACCAATTTACAGTATGATCTTTCAATTTAGCAAGTGTAATGTAAACAAGTTATTATGAGTATGGAAAACATCTTTTCCTGCATTTTTTTCTGCTTCAGGAGTCAGTCTGTTCTGAGACAGTGAGAGTAGAGGAAGGGGCAGATTCAGGACCAGGAGGGAGCCGGAGACAGCAGAACAAAGAGATGATATTGCCAGCACCAGCACAGGCAGCACAGTTTTTAGTTTAGATCTCATGATTACATTTTATTGTATGTTGATGCCTTGACTGTAAACAACATAAACAATGCAATAAATAGTTTTGAAGAAAAATCTGCTTTGTCATTGAACCTGAGAAAAACTTTGAAAATAACCATAATGGTGCAGTCTCCGTGCTACAATAATAATGATAGAAGCAAAGTTTTTCACTGTGGGGACATATCTTTATAAGTACAATTTGACTGTATTATATGTGTCCCCTTCAAAAATTGCTCATGAGAAATTTTATATTTATTGTCCCCCCTACTGTTAAATGAAATTTACGCCCATACTTGAGGCATCCTGGAGGCAAGGGGCGGGTGCTCAAGCACCCGCCGCCCTCCCCCCTCTGCACGTGCCTGTATGTGTGTGTGTGTCTTTACAGTAAAACGTGAAAGCGCGCTCAGTTACAGCTCAGTCCCTCTTCTCACCTTTGATAGGTGAGAAGTTATCAAACCGGTTTCGGATGGGGGAATTGGCACAATTCAGGGGTTTAAAACTATTTAACAAGACCGAGACGTCTCTGCCTAAAATGTATTTCTCCAGCAAAGCATAGAATAAATAGAAATAAAATGCTTAATATTAATAATATTGATCTTAGCTGGATGGTCTAATTCTCAAAACCGTTTAAGAAAGACTTAACACATTATAACTAGAATATTTACAAAACTGAAAGGTTGTCTTATGAATAATAAAAAACAACTCATAACTCAAAAAGATCATATGTTTTTATATTTTTTTAGATCATAGACATGAATTAACTAATATATATATATATATACTGGACATAAACAGCAAAAAACATGATGAAAAGCAATAAAGTGCTTAGGGCTTTTCATATTTTTTGCTGTTTGTGTCCAGCATTGAATAATTATTTCATCCATTATTTGACCACGGCTGGGAATAAGAGCTGGAATGTGATTGTGAATATATATATATATATATATATATATATATATATATATAGAGAGAGAGAGAGAGAGAGAGAGAGAGAGAGAGGTGTTTTGCTGGCGAAAAACATTTTAGGCAGAGACGTCTACTCGGCCTTGTTAATTGTTTTTAAAAACCCCAAATTGGACGAATTCCCCCATCAGCGAAATCATGAATGAAAGGTGAGAAGTGGCGTATTATAATGCCTCTTCTCACCTTTCATTCATGATTTCATGGGTTCTGTGGGTCTCCAAACTCAGAAGGCTGCGTGTCAGCCGATAACTGCTCCTTTGATCTTCTGGTTACAGCGGGGCACCGACTGCTGATGAGTAGCCTGTACAAGCCAAGCTCTTCCCCAAAAAATAATGTGAATGTCTGCAACAATCACTAACCATTAAAATGTTTTTTTTGTAATTAAACACGAATATATAAATTGTATTTTCTTTACACATAATCAAAGAAACAATCAAAGAAATCAAGTAAGTTACATAATTATATTTAATGCACAAATTAGATTTATTTAAAATAGCCAAGTAAAGGTAATTAATTCCCAGATAGCAGACACACTTCGCAGAGATAATGCTCCCTAATGCATGTTACAATGACCAAATATGATAAATAAATAAACCACACTTTCAGCAAATAATAAAACAGATTCGTTAATTTTTTAAAAATAAAAAATACATTTAATAACAAGCAAACATTTGATTAATTTATAGAAAAACGAGAAAACAGTAACTTACAAATGAGGTCTCAATTTGAAAAGATGTACAAAACATAAAACACCACAAATAAGTATTAATCATAGAAACAAAATTAAACACTAACAGAAACGTTTTGTACGTTATGATTTTTAAATATGACCGTTAGATCCGGTTGGTCAGGAAACTCCTGAAGTCAGATGCAGACACACTTTCAGTCACAAACTGCTGTGAAAAAAATAGAGATAGATATTCAATTAAAATTCATGATACTTAATTTAGCAAATGAACAATATTTATACTTTGTTCCTCTCGCTTCACAACTCATGAGAACAGACCGAAACCAGAACCGAACCGGAGATTAAGGAAAAAGTGAGAAGCAAGAATCATGTGTGTAAAGATTAAGCATGCAGGGTCACAGGATGACTCGGCTTCTTTTTCTTGTCTGCAATGCGATTTAGACAAATTAGAGCTGCTGTCAATACTGTATGAACATATGTACAGGTTCTTTACAGTTGAAATTTAACTTGTAACTTATTAATAAAATTCGGATTCAGAAAAAAACGTTTATTGCTAGTGCTCTTTTACCATTTAATGCTTTAACACACACGACTTAGTTTGTTCAGAAATGGCATCTCACTGGCGAGGCTTTGTCTGAACACGCCGTTTTCACTCGGGGTGGGGGTAAGAAACACATCTCGGTGTATTAATCCGCGCGCTCGGTTCGTTATTATTTTATTTATTTATTTATTTACCACAGGACCCCTGGGGGCTCCGTAGGTTCAGGTTTTTACACGAAAACGGTGTTTTGTGTATCTCCACACTATTAAAAACTGAAATATTGCTAATTGTACGTCCTGAGATTAAGATGAACATTAATTCGGAGTCATGAAAGCGAGAATCACATCCAAAACAGAAAGCTAAACTTACCTCGAACACGACAAACTCCAGCTGCAGCCACGCCGTGTTGTAACCCCCGTGATGATTCCCAACCGACTGATACACAGCGCGGGCACAGCGTCTCCAAACACGCATGCGCAGTTTAATTTGGACACATTTTCGGGCTTCAGTAGACACACAATACTTCAGACTGAAACACGACTGCCCCCTACAGGGAATGAAGGGCATGTTCACAGCTTGCCGCACACAGCCGCGCAAAGCCGCGGCAAGTCACGGGATCCCTTTTCTCGAAACGCGCGTTTTTAATGGCGACATCTGTACTTGTGCTCCCACATTAATCACGGCTCTACAGCCAATCAGGGGCGTCTGTGAGCTCGCGCACGCGGAGGGAGCGGCTAGCGCTTTGCTCCGAGTGTGTTACTCCGTCCCTAATGGTGCGTGAGCAAGAAGTTCGAAAAGATGCGATTGGCTGACGTCACGCGGTTCGGAGGAAACACGTGATAGTGTTCGCCCTCCCGACTGAGTGGTTGTGGTAGCCTTAATGTCGGAGTCCCCCTCGCGATGGGGAGCAATTAGCCACGACTAAATTGGGGAGAAAAATTTGAAAAAAAAAAAAACAACAAAAAAAGTATTTCAAATATCATGGAAAGAGAGCATCCTGAACTATAAAAAACTCTCAGTGCTGTTAGATCATTGTAACAAAAATAATCCTAGATTTTTATTTAATACCATACTGTAGGTAAATTAACTAGAAACAGTGCCACTGAACTTTTTCAATAACAAAATCATAAATAAAGAACCTAAAATACTTTATTCCCCTTGAAGAGAGTGAACTAATTTCACTCATCTCTTCTTGAAAATCGACAACCTGTGTATTACATCCTATACTGACTGACACATTTCCTCAAGCAGATAGTACCAGCAATAACAGAACCACTGTTAAAAAATAATTAACTTTTCACTCAGCAGTGGGTATGTTCCAAAATCCTTTAAATTAGCAGTTATTAAACCGCTAATTAAGAAACCTGACTTTGACCCTTGTCAGCTGTGCAATTACTGGCAGATATCAAACCTCCCCTTTATCTCCAAGATTCGGGAAAAGATAGTAGCACAGCAGCTATGTTCATTTCTATATAGGAATTGCATAAACATGGAATTATCAGTCAGGATTTAGGCCTCATCACAACACAGAGACAGCACTTGTTAACGTAGTAGCCTATTGGCCTCTGATCAGGGTTGCGTCACTATACTTGTGTTACTCGACCTCAGTGCAGCTTTTGACACTATTGATCATACAAACCGGATTCCAAAAAAGTTGGGACACTAAACAAATTGTGAATAAAAACTGAATGCAATGATGTGGAGATGACAAATGTCAATATTTTATTCAGAATAGAACATAAATCACGGAACAAAAGTTTAAACTGAGAAAATGTATCATTTTAAGGGAAAAAAATGGTGAATCAAAATTTCATGGTGTCAACAAATCCCAAAAAAGTTGGGACATGGCCATTTTCACCACTGTGTGGCATCACCCCTTCTTCTTACAACACTCAACAGACGTCTGGGAACCGAGGAGACCAGTTTCTCAAGTTTAGAAATAGGAATGCTCTCTCCAACTGTTCAATCGTCTTGGGCCTTCTTTGTCGCACCTTCCTCTTTATGATGCGCCAAATGTTCTCTATAGGGGAAAGATCTGGACTGCAGACTGGCCATTTCAGTACCCAGATCCTTCTCCTACGCAGCCATGATGTTGTGATTGATGCAGAATGTGGTCTGTCATCTTGTTGAAAAATGCAGGGTCTTCCCTGAAAGAGATGACGTCTGGATGGGAGCATATGTTGTTCTAGAACCTGAATATATTTTTCTTTTTTTCTTCCCTTCTTTTTTTTCAATTCTCTTTCCCTCAAAAATTTTTTTAGTAAACAATTGAGCATACATAAACATATCGAAAGCAACTAATTAAATGTATTATTATTATTAGATGAAAAGAAAAATGAAAAACTCCCTACCCACCCCGAACATACCCTAAACACACACACACACACACACACACACACACACACACACACACACACACACACACACACACACACACACACACACACACGCACCCTATCATCCTTCGGCTCAACCCAATCTTTGTGAATTATATTGGTCGTACATACATTCCGATGTTTGACCCAGTCCGGATAATCATTCTGGCAGTACCTGTAAGCCTGCAAAATAAGCAATAAATGGTTGCCATTTGTGAAAAAACATATTATTAGAACCTCTCAGTGTATATTTTATCTTTTCTAGCTTAAGAAAAAATAATAAATCTTTAATCCACTGAGAGATTGAGGGACAATTAACGGACTTCCAGTGTAAAAGTATTGTACGTCTGGCCACCAAAGATGAGAAGGCGACGACATCTTTATGTGCAGAACTTAATGGGACTGAAACATCTGTAATGCCAAATATAGCAGTTAATGGACATGCCTTCAACTGTACCCCAAGTATAGTGGACATGAAATTAAAAAAACCTGTCCAAAAGTTGTGCAGGTTTGGGCACAAAAAAAACATGTGACTTAAATTACAGGGCACCTGTCACATCTATCCTCAACATCAGGAAATATTTCAGCTAGTCTTGATTTGGAATAGTGGACTCTGTGCAAAACCTTAAACTGAATAAGACTGAGACGGGCGCATGAAGAGCTGGAGTGTATCCTGTCTATGGCTTTCTCCCAACATTCCTCACTCAACTGCAATCCCAGTTCATTTTCCCAAGCAGCTCTGGTTTTAGCGATTTTACAATCACCAAAAGATAAAATAAAATTATATATTCTTGATATCACACCTCGCCGATATGGATTAAATGTGATCAGATCCTCCCAGGGCTGCTTGGGAGGTATAGAAGGAAAACTAGGAAAGCGCTTGGATACAAAGTTGCGAACCTGCAGGTAACGAAAGAAATGAGCTGCAGGCAGATCATACTCCGAGGACAGATTAGCAAAACTTTTAAATACTCCATCTTCATACAAATGATAAAAATCTGTGATGCCTTTGTCGTGCCATGATGAAAATGCTGAATCTAAAAGTGACGGGGGAAACAAATGATTTTTATGCAGTGGACCCATTGCTGACGCAGATCCAAATTTAAAGTGCCGTCTAAACTGATACCAAACCTTAAGTGTAGTAAGTACCGTACCACCGGGTTATCAGTGTATTGAGTGGGTTTGATTGGAAATGAAGTGCAAAGTAGAGCTAATATACAGGATGGTTTACAAGACAGTAACTCTAATTTGCACCATGGGGATTCAGATGAGTTTATCCAAAAGTTTAATTTTTGAATATGTGCAGCCCAGTAGTAAATTTGAAAATTAGGCAGAGCTAGTCCACCACTAAGTCTACATCTCTGTAGTAAGGTCTTACGGATTCTAGGAGGTTTTCCAGCCCAAAGAAAAGAGATTGTGATTTTATCTAAGGAATCAAAAAAATACTTAGGAAGAAATAAAGGGAGTGATTGGAGAAATATAAAAAAATTTAGGAAGAATGGTCATTTTAACTGCATTGATTTTTCCAGTTAAAGAAAGAGGCAAATTGCTCCATCTCTGAATATCAGATTTTACATCGGAAATAAGAGAAGAAAAGTTGGCATGAGAAAGGTCAGATAGAGAACGAGTCACTGTAATACCAAGATATTTAAAGCCTGACCAATTGAGTTTAAAAGGCAGGTTTAGATGCTGAAGCTGTAAAGCACTATTATTAACTGGGTAGTATTCACTCTTATGCAAATTTAGTTTATACCCAGAGAAAGAACCAAAATTATCCAAAATGGTTAAAGTAACAGGAATAGAGGCTGCAGGATCAGTAACATACAACAACAAGTCATCGGCATATAGGGATAATTTTTGCTCCAACCCATTAAGAGTAATACCTTTAAAAGCAAGAGAAGATCTAAGCATAATAGACAATGGTTCAATGGCAAGGGCAAAAAGCAGTGGTGACAGTGGGCACCCCTGCCGGGTACCACGCCCAAGAGTGAAATAATCAGAGCTTACATCATTTGTATGAACACTAGCTTGCGGGGATTTGTAAAGAAGGCGAATACAAGAAATAAATTTATCACCAAACCCAAATTTCTTTAATACTGCAAACAAGTATTCCCACTCGACCCTATCAAAAGCCTTCTCAGCATCCAGTGAAATTACAACCTCAGGGGATACAGATGTTTGTTTGGAGTAAATTATATTAAAAAGTGTACGAGTATTAAAAAACAAATGTCGCCCTTTTATGAAACCGGTCTGCTCCTCAGATATAACATGTGGTAATACATCCTCTAAACGGGATGCAATTACTTTAGCCAGAACTTTCACATCAGCATTCAGCAATGATAGTGGCCTATATGACCCACACTGAAGGGGATCCTTTCCCTTTTTAAGAAGAAGAGCAATTGAGGCTTGGTTAAAAGTAGATGGTAATGAGCCCTGGTCTAGGGATTCATTGAACACACCAAGAAGCAATGGTGCCAATTTATTTATAAACTTTTTATAAAACTCAATTGGAAAACCGTCTGGGCCTGGAGCTTTATTAGACTGCATTGCCTTAATTGAAACTATGATTTCTTCAAGAGATAATGGAGAGTCCAAGTCCCTTACAGAGATTGTATCAATAACAGGAATATCAATACTTCGAAGGAAATCATCCAATTTTATATCATCTTTAAGACATTCAGATTGATAAAGGGAGGAGTAATATGATTTAAAAACTGCATTGATCTCCATGGGATCAGTAATGATAACATTTAAGTCATTTTTAATTTGTGGTATTAGGCGTGAGGCATGCTGTCGTTTTAGCTGATGTGCTAACAATCTACTTGATTTATCACCATATTCGTAATATGTTCCCCGAGTCTGCAACAACATACGTTCTGTTTCTTTCGTTGAAAGAAGATCAAACTGTTTGTAAATCAATGCGTTGCTTGTACAACTCCGGAGAAGGATTAGATGCGTAAATATGGTCGAGCTTGCTAATAGCAGATGTGAGTTCGTTGAGCCTAGTTTTGCGACTTCGATTTAGAAAAGCAGAGTATGAGATGATTTGCTCCCTAAGATAAGCCTTGAGAGTTTCCCATAAAAACGAATAAGAAGTGGACTCAAGTTGGTTAAACAACAAGAATTCATCAATAGTGTTAGAAATGAATGTACAAAACTCTTTGTCCGCTAAAAGAAGTGAGTTAAACCGCCAAGACGATGGGGTCTGTTTATGCATTGATAATTGTATATCCAATGATGATAAGGGAGCATGGTCAGAAATTACAATACTTAAATAATCTGAAGAAACAAGAAGAATTAACAGAAGGATTAAGATGACTGTCAATGAAAAAATAATAAATTCTAGAAAATGAGAATTTTTTATCTACAGGGTTACGGAATCTCCATGGGTCTATAAGACCATTCTGTGACATGAAATCAAAAAATATTTTAGACATGGCAGACTGGCACACAACGTGAGAGCTAGAACGATCCAAAACTGGATCAGAAACACAGTTTAAATCTCCACCAAAAATTATCAAATGGGTGTTTAAGCAGGGAAGGCTACGCAGGGAAGTTTGGAGCATAGACATTTACCAACAATACCTTGGTCTGAATTAGTGTGCCTGCAACAATGATATATCTGCCATTTTTGTCAGCAATTATATGGCTAGGTGAAAACTGTATCTTTTTGTTAACTAATATAGCCACACCCCGTGACTTAGAATTAAAATTAGAATGAAAAATTTGACCTACCCAAGGACGAAGAAGCCTATGATGATCCTTAACTTGAAGATGTGTTTCTTGTAAAAACACTATATCCGAATGTAAGCGTTTCAGGTGATTGAATACCCTAGATCTTTTAATTGGGTTACCCATACCTCTGATGTTCCAGCTAAGAAAACGGACAGGTGTACCACTCCCAGCTAAACCTGGGCCTACATAGGAATTAGCCATTTAGCCAAAAAATGTGGAAATGATAAAGATTCACAATGAGCCTGAAGGATGACACCCCCCTCCCCCTACCCCCCACATGCACACACACACACTCACAAACACACATAAAACACAAATCTAAATCAAACCCTAGGAGACAGCAAAGTAAACTAACTAAAACAAAAGTCGCTCTCACAGTAACTGTGGCCACGACTCGGAGAGTGAGCCCGATGTAGAAGGAAGAAAACTAAACAAAAGAAAAGAAAAAGGCTCCCATAGATTAAAATAGAACAAAAATAATGCGCAAATGGAAGTATCCTCCTCCCCAGCTTATAATAATGTATAAGTAAATGATACTATAAAAAACAAACTATAAAAAACACTACCAGTATAATTCACACAGTTTGGATAGTTTTGATGTAGTCTTTTGCTTCATCAGCCGAAAGAAAATCTTTCCCTACACCATTGTAGGTTATCCTCAGGCGTGCTGGGTAAAACAGGCCGTAGCGCGCGCCCTCAATGCCACGGAGTTGTCGTCGGACCTCATTAAAGGAAGCACGTGCTTTTGCAATTTTTGCTGTGTGGTCGGGAAAAACAGAAATACTAAATTCCTTGAATTTAATCTGCCTTAACTCTCTGGCACGGCATAAAACATCAAGGCATTCACTGTGGTAGTGGAATCTGGCCACAACAGCTCGAGGTCGTTCACCAGGCTTTGGTACAGGCTGTAGAGTGCGGTGAGATCTGTCTAAAGTCGGCTCCTTCTCCAGGCTAAGCGCCTCTTTAAGCAACGCAGTGATGCTAGAGGTAGTGCAGCTGTTAGGACCCTCAGGAACACCGATTATACGAACATTATTACGACGTGACCTGGCGTCCAAATCTTCACATTTATTATCCAGTTTAGTTAAATCTGCTGTAAGACGTTGTATCTTACTTTGCATTTCAGTGATGTCATCGGTACAATTAGAGAGCGAGCGCTCCATCTCACCTACCGTACCCTTTAGCGCAGACAGTCCGGCATCAATGGCAGCCTTGTCATTAGCCAGTTGTGTCTTTACAGCCTGTAATTCCGATTTAATTGTGGACAAGTCATCCCCCAATGCAGCACGCAGTTCCGCCTTAAAAATATCCGCGATTTCATTCCTCAATGAGGACAATATCTCGAGCTTCAGCGCACCCGTGTCAATCACAGAGACTGCCTGGTGAACCGCGGGGTCAGCCTGCGGCGGCGATTCACCCGAAGGTGAGGCCGTGTCCTGTGGATTAGGCCTCAGTTGTGACTGCGTTGTGCTACGGGTTTTAGTATTTTTACCGGACATTGTAACCGCCTTTAGAGACAAATATATAAATAAGACTGCTAACGGGGAAGAATGACAGTAAAATTAAAACTGGAAAGCGCAATTTAATAACAATTTTAATAATAATCCTCCGGAGCCTCCCAAAACACGTCCTACTCCATCACGAGCTCAACAGCGCCCCCCTGATTATATTTTTCTGCATTGATGGTGCCTTTCCAGACATGCAAGCTGCCCATGCCACACGCACTCATGCAACCCCATACCATCAGAGATGCAGGCTTCTGAACTGAGCGTTGATAACAACTTGGGTTGTCCTTGTCCTCTTTGGTCCGGATGACATGGCGTCCCACATTTCCAACAAGAACTTCGAATCGTGACTCGTCTGACCACAGAACAGTCTTCCATTTTGCCACATTCCATTTTAAATGATCCCTGGCCCAATGAAAACGCCTGTGCTTGTGGATCTTGCTTAGAAATGGCTTCTTCTTTGCACTGGACAGTTTCAGCTGGCAACGGCGGATGGCACGGTGGATTGTGTTCACTGACAATGGTTTCTGGAAGTATTCCTGAGCCCATTCTGTGATTTCCTTTACAGTAGCATTCCTGTTTGTGGTGCAGTGTCGTTTAAGGGCCAGGAGATCACGGGCATCCAGTATGGTTTTACGGCCTTGACCCTTACGCACAGAGATTGTTCCAGATTCTCTGAATCTTCGGATGATATTATGCACAGTTGATTATGATAACTGCAAAGTCTTTGCAATTTTTCGCTGGGTAACACCTTTCTGATATTGCTCCACTATCTTTCTGCGCAACATTGTGGGAATTGGTGATCCTCTACCCATCTTGGCTTCTGAGAGACACTGCCACTTTGAGAAGCTCTTTTTATACCCAATCATGTTGCCAATTAACCTAATTACTGTTAATTGGTCTTCCAGCTCTTCGTTATGCTCAAATTTACTTTTTCCAGCCTCTTTTTGCTACTTGTCCCAACTTTTTTGGGATTTGTTGACCCCGTGAAATTTGGAATCAACATATTTTTCCTTTAAAATGATACATTGTGTAATGATAAAATGATAGGTGTAACATTGCTAGGTCCGGCCTCCTGGGCCAGGGCCTGCCGAACCTTGCTCTCTATGTCCAGTTCCATGGCAGCGACGAGGCAGTGGGATGGGAGGATAGTGTCATACGACGTAGGCTCCTGGGAGGGAGAAAACTGGCGGGAGAGGGCGTCTGGCTTAGAATTCCTTGAGCCTGGCCGGTAGGACAGGGTAAAGTTAAACCTGGAGAAAAATAATGACCACCTGGCCTGACGAGCATTGAGTCTCTTGGCAGTGCGCAGATACTCCAGGTTCTTATGGTCGGTCCACACTAGAAATGGAAGCTCAGTCCCCTCTAGCCAGTGTCTCTACTCCTCCAGGGCTAGCTTGATGGCCAAGAGTTCTCGGTCCCCCACATCATAGTTTCTCTCAGCTGGGGTTAGGCGACGGGAGTAGAATGTGCATGGGTGCATCTTGTTGTCCTGGGTGGACCTTTGAGAGAGGATGCCACCCACCCCAGTATTGGAGGCGTCGACCTCCAACACAAACTGCTGAGATGGGTCAGGAATAGTGAGGATGGGAGCAGAGGTGAATCTTTTCTTAAGATTAGCAAAGGCTTGGTCAGCTTCCTTATTCCAGCAGAACCGGGTCTTGGCAGAGGTTAGCGAGGTCAGGGGGGCGGCGACGGAGCTGTACCCTCGTATGAAGCGTCGGTAAAAGTTGGCAAAACCCAGGAACCTTTGGAGGTCTTGCCGCGAGGCTGGTATGGGCCAGCTAGAGACAGCCTGGACTTTGGCTGGTTCCATCTCCAGCATGGACGGGGAGACGACAAATCCCAGGATGGTGGTGGAGGATGTGTGGAACTCACACTTCTCTGCCTTGACATAGAGGTTGTTCTCCAAGAGCCTCTGGAGAACCTGACGAATATGGTGACGGTGTTCCTCCAATCCTTGAGAGAAAGTTAAAATGTCATCCAGGTAAACGAAAACAAATGAATTGAAGAAGTCGCGGAGGACATCATTAATGAGGGATTGGAACACGGCGGGGACGTTGGTGAGTCCAAAAGGAACCACCAAATATTCATAATGTCCCGTAGAGGTGTTAAAGGCTGTCTTCCACTTATCTCCCTCGCGGATGCGGACAAGGTGATAAGCGTTTCGAAGGTTGAGTTTCGTGAACGTGTCGGCCCCCTGGAGCAGTTTGAAGGCGGTCGCCATGAGTGGAAGTGGGTAGCGATTCATGACGGTGATTTCCATGGGCGAAGGGACCCGTCTTTTTTCTTCACAAAGAAAAAACCTGCCCCGGCAGGGGAGGAGGACGGGCGGATGATTCCGGCGGCAAGGGCCTCTGTGATGTAGATGTTCATGGATTCTCTCTCTTGGCGAGACAAGGAGTACAGTCGGCCTTTAGGAGAAGGTCGATGGGACAGTCATCTGGGCGATGAGGAGGAAGCGACATGGCTCGGGTTTTGCTGAAAACCTGCTGGAGATTGTGATAATAAGTGGGGACGTTAGAGATGTCCGGGGTGTACTCGGTCTTGGCTGTAGTAGGGAGTGTAGGGAGTGCAGAGTGAAGGCATGACGTGGCACAAGAGGGGCTCCAACCTGTGATCACAAGTTTGATCCAGTCAATCTGGGGGCCGTGAAGCGCTAGCCATGGAAGGCCAAGGACCAGGGTGGCGTGAGATTTACTGATGACGAAGAAGCAGTTCATCTCAGAGTGGTTCCCAGATGTTCCCAGAGTGAGTGGAAGGGTTCTGTGAGTGATGGCTGGAAGGAAGCTTCTATCTAGGGCTTGGACGGACAGTGGATGGTTCAGCGGAGTGCAGGGGACCTGCAACACCTTGGCCGTAGTGGAGCTGATGAGGTTCCGATTGGAACCGGAGTCAATGAGCGCCTGGATGGGGTGAGGTCGGCTGTTGATAACTAGTATTACAGAGAGCAGTGGGCAGGGTTCTGGGAGTTTATGGGAGCAGGCTCTCTCCAGGCGGCGGCGGCGTCTCTCCTCATTGGAGATGCGGGTTCTGCCCAGCTGCATAGGCTCCTCCTGATTACTCTGCGTGCAAGGAGAGGGAGGATGGGGTGACCTGGGAGGTGAAGGTATTCTGGTGGGGGGTGACCTCCGGGACAGATACCTTGAGCGAAGACGTGAGTCGATCCTCCCAGCGAGATCCATAAGTTTGTGGAGGTCCGAAGGGAGTTTGCGGGAGACTAACTCGTCCTTGAGTGCCTCTGACAGCCCCTCCAGGAAGACTCTAGCATTCTCCATCAGCAGTCTCCACTAAGGCTCTAGCATTCCATCCACTGGAGGCAGCTAAGGTCCGAAACTCGATGGCATAATCCTAAGCGGAACGCGACCCCTGGCGGAGGCGTAGTAACTTGGTTCCGGTTTCTCTGCCGATGTGAGACTGGTCAAAGACCCCTCTTCATCTCTCCAGAAAAATCTGAAAAACATGTACCTGGCTCTCCGCCGTAAGTGGGAGGGGCTGGCAGGGGTCGCTCCTGCGGGAGGTCCATGAGTGTGGGCCATGCTGTGGGCGGTGACGACAGCAAGCGTCTGCCTGGTGGTGACCAGCTCCTCCTGGTGTTTACCAAGGAGAGCGCCTTGATTCTCCAGCGCCTGTCCTATCCTGTCTAATCCTGCTATACCCATGGTATGGCTGGATTATTCTGTCAGGAAGGCACGATGTCCGTCGGTTCGCGGAGGTGGATCCAGATGCAGGTGCAGGCACGAGGTGTTGACTGTTCTTGAATGAATGAGTGCGTCCGCGCCGCACCAGGAAATCCGCTGGAGCTGGAAGCGAAGCGTGCCGTGAATGTGGAGCTGAGTCGTAGTCGAGGAGAGGGCACGTTGTGTCGAGAGCCGTGAAATCCGTCAGCGTGGACGTCGAGCCAAAACAAACGCGAAGCAGAGACCTAGTCAAAAAACGAAAGTGAAAGTTCAAAGCCGTTAAATCTGAATGCAGTGACAAATCCAAAACGCGAGACGAGAGGCAAGAAACGAGAAACAAAGCGAGGTTGGTAACGTGGAAAAAATCATGGACTAAAACGCGAGAAAACAGTGGCAAAAAACACACAATAATCCAGCGGCGAGCTTGCGCGCTGCGCCTCCTTATAAGCCGGAAGAAATCAGCGCCGGATGAGAAACCGGTGTGCCAGCGGGGCGGTCCGGGAGGAGCGATGACAGCGTGGGTAAAGGAGCAGATTTGTGGGATTCAAAACTGGCCGTAGAGTAATTACCGTGAACTGGTATATTTGGATGCTGTCTTCCCCACTCTCATTGATCATTCAGGTTTGTTGACGGTGAAGTGATTTGGTTCGCTTTACATCTCAGGGAGACCTCATATCTGTGTTTCCGTCTGTCTCTCCCTTTTAGTTATGCTGTCATAGTTAGTCCTGCGGAGTCCCTGCTTGCACTCTGCACTAAATATACATTCACATTATACATTGTTTGACTGTGACAGTACCTAACTGCCATCTCTCCTTCTCTTCTGCTCTGTCCTGTTTTCTCTCTTCTCCTTTCTCTCTCCCTCTCTCTTTCCCTCTACCTGTCTCTCTGTCAAGCTATACATGTCACTCCTGAGCTGCCAGTGGTCCAGACCGCCTCTGCCCCCTGGAGCCGTCCTGGTGTCCTGTTTCTTGTTTAATACTGCTTTGCGACAATGTCAATTGTTAGAAGCACCATACAAATAAAATTTAATTGAATTATGCAGTGCAGAAAATGAGGGACTTTATGGCACCTTCTTATTGTGCGGCTTTAACAAAGAAGCACATTTTGTTCCTATGATTGTTTATTTATCTGTATGCAGATTTAATCCATCATCAATTTTTTCATCAAGATGGGATGGAATCCAAGTTGTACTGTATATATATATATATACTCAGCAAAAAAAGAAACGTCCTCTGACTTTCAACTGTTTTTACTTTCAGTAAACTTAATGTGTAAATATTTGTATGAACACTAAAAGAGTCAAGACCATAAGACATAAACTAAAAATGTTTCACAATGTGCCCCTGAATGAAGGGAGGCTCAAAATCAAAAGTACCAGTCAGTATCTGGTGGCCACCAGCTGCTTAAAGTACTGCAGTGCATCTCCTCCTCATGGACTGGACCAGATTTGTCAGTTCTTGCTGTGAGATGGAGGGATTGTTTGTTCCTGGTGTGACTCGGGCAGTTGTTGTGGCCATCCTGTACCTGTCACGCAGGTGTGATATTCGGATGTACCCATCCTGTGCAGGTGTTGTTACACGTGGTCTTCCACTGCGAGGATGATCAGCTGTCCTTCCTGTCTCCCTGTAGCGCTGTCTTAGGCGTCTCACAGTGCGGACATGGCAATTTATTGCCCTAGCCACATCAGCAGTCCTCATGCCTCCCTGCAGCATGTCTAATGCACGTTCACGCAGATGAGCAGGGACCCTGGGCATCTTTCTTTGGGTGTTTTTCACAGTCGGTAGACAAGTCTCTTTAGTGTCCTGCGTTTTTAGAACTGTGACCTTAAATGCCTATTTTATGTAAGCTGTTAAGGTCTTAACGACCATTCCACAGGTGCATGTTAATTAATTGATTATGGTTAATTGAACATGCATGGAAAACATTATTGTATACCCTTTACAATGAAGATCTGTAAAGTTATTTGGATTTTTACAGCATTATTGTTGAAATACACAGTCCTGAAAAAGGGACGTTTCTTCTTTTGCTCAGTGTATATATATATATATATATATATATATATATATATATATATATATATATATATATATATATATATATATACGCTTATTGTGTATTATCTTGCAATTAGTGCAGTAGTGTTTTAATGCTGATTCTGTTGTCTTTGGAGTTAGTTTGATGATAGGCTTAAAAATAGCCAAAAAGTTTTGTGTAGACCACACCAAGGACTCCACTTTCTATAATTATCCCAAGAGACATTTACAGAAGAAGAAACAGAGTCAGCAGCACCTGTGTCTGCAGAGGACAACAACAATAGAATTTTCTCTTGCATGTCTCTTCACTGCCTTTTATTGCAACATTTGAAATGTGCTTGTGGGGAGCTTAAAACAACTTGCAAGAGCATCTTTGTTTCAGTGCACAGTATAAAACATTACATAACTACACGATAATTGTCAAAAAAAATTTACCAGCCATGATACACCTTTAAAAACATACACATTTTGAAAAATACTTATGATCTTGCATGCAAACGTAAATAAATAAATAAATAAATAAATAAAACAAGCAAAAAAAGGAATTGATTCTAAAAATCAGTTGTTCTTGGGCAATTTAAATCAGCCATCCCTAAATGAAGAAAGACAAGGTATGTGGGTGTGTTAGGTGAGTACAGGAGCCATCGAGTGCTCGATGTGAATTATTGGAATTGGAATTTGCCAACTTGTAAATTAAAACAATGAAAGATTTAGCTTGTTTTTGGTCTGCATTAAAATAAGGTACTGGTTGTTAAACTAACAAGTAAGGGCTTTTGAGTGGTATAATAGAAAATTGTTCATCTGCTCATTCAGAGATTGGAGGTCGAATCCTGTCCAAGATGGCTGGCTGTGTTCTCAGTGGAAGGGCTAAGTTATGATGTCTCCTCATGATGTGTAAGCAGAAGTTCATAAAATAAATCTTGGAAGAAGCATTTGGCCTTCTAGATTGGTATATGTTAGATTTAAAACTTGAAACTTTATGTTTTCTCAAAACTATGATTAAAAATATGAAGAATTACATCTACAAGTACCATCCTTTCATCTATTCACGGAAGTATTTACTGGCCCTAAAATAATCCCTTAAAATAATTTGCTATATCTGTGGTGACACTGTCACCCATCAAATAGAATTTTCTTTTTTTTTTACTATGACACAAATTGTAATTTAGCTTCATTTGGAGTAGGTGCAATTCACTTAAGTACATATACTATATATATTTTCATCCTAGCAACATATACGTTGTAGAAAAGGAGCAGTTTGATTAATAAATAATTTACATTACTATTGTATATAAACAGCTTAGTCCATGTCGTTGTTTACCTGTTGAATAATCAGTTCAGTTAGGTTGCCTTCAATCAGATATAATACTGTAGTTCATTAATATTGAATGTAAAGAATAAATGCCAAGCATATAATCATGATTAAATATTACATATTTTTGATTAATCATGCCTTCTGAATTTATTACACAGAACCTTAAAAGAGAAGTTGGTTGGAAACAACATTAAACCAGAGAGTTTATATAATGAAACACTATATGGACAAAAGTATTTGGCCAAATTCATAAGTTTTTGATTTCAATCGTTTCAATTAATGCATTTTTTGGACGTCTTCAGCATCCCCAGTGAATAGC
The DNA here is from genome assembly GCA_030522415.1 of Channallabes apus. Lineage (NCBI taxonomy): Eukaryota > Metazoa > Chordata > Actinopteri > Siluriformes > Clariidae > Channallabes > Channallabes apus. The sequence goes on from CM060122.1 coordinate 15,395,426, forward strand.
AATTTTAATGATTTAACATACCAAGACATCTTAGATGATGCTATGTTGCCAACTTTGTAGCAAGAGTTTGGGGAAAGCTCTTTTCTATTCCAACATGACTGTGCCCCAGTGCACAAAGCCCTATCCATATTCATCAGTCCCTATTCCCTATTCATCAGTCCAGAGACAAACACTTAGTGCCGGCATGTGCTTGTACACAACTGGTCAAAGCTTCAGCACACCTCATATATACAGTACAGATATTAGTGAAAACAATAGTTAAATCCAATTACCTGTACATACTAGGGATGTAACGGTATCAAAACTTCACGGTACGGTAATACCGCGGTATGAATGGCACGGTACGGTATTCATTGAATCATTTACGGTAAAAAAAAAAACTAATGAAGAGACTCGAAAAAAGTGCCAAAAGTGTTTATTAAACAGTAGACATGAACACTGAACATTATGGAGCGATATCGAGGACAATATTCAAATGCAATTGCAAATAGCATTTGCAATTGCGTTTCCCATATGTGGACGCACAAAGTGTGCCATAATTCAAATGCAATTGCAAACTTTGCATTACCGTTTGCTGTTTCGCCTTTGCGAGCGCACACTGACTGCCAAATTTCAAATGAAAAAGAAAAGTCCATTTGCATTTGTATTTCCCAGGTCTTACACGTCATGAACCTGTCATATTTAAATATCAGCATCAGGGGCGGGTCTATAATGTGGGGCGGGATTGTATGGGGAGTGACGTCATTCGCAGTCGCCGACCAAGAGGGGGATATTTGAGCAATGGAGGGGAACTCATTATTTCAGGAGATTATCTCATTTGTTTATCAAGAAATAAACACACAAAAATGACAAATTGCATATTTTCTTGCTCCGGAGTGGACAGAGAAGTTTTTACAAATAAAAATATTTTTAGATCTTCTCCTGTTACAGCCTGCTGGAGCTAAATCTTTCAGAAACACTGCGTATAGGTGTTATGCGTTAAATGCCCCCTGCCACTGATTGCACCCCCACAAAATCTCTGTCAAATATATTAGGACATCACAATCAAAAATTCATATTATTATTATCAAATATAATATATGAGTATTATCAAATATATTATTACTATTATAATTAACCCTAAGCACGTGACATGTACAACCCCTGGCAAAAATTATGGAATCACTCTCAGATGTTCATTCAAATGTTTAATTGTGTAGAAAAAAAAACAAGCACATACATGCCACAAAACTATTTTCACTCAACAATCCAAACTTCTGGCAGTTTAAAACACTTAGAAAAAAAAAAACAAAGAAAGATAACTATCAATGACAACTCAATCAGAGGAAAAAAATATGGAATCACACAAATCTGAGGAAAAAAATATGGAATCACCATGCACTTTGCATTTCTAAAACAAATACCTGTATCTGATTACAACTGCTAATTAGTCTACAGTTAAAAAAAGAGTGCTTGCACACATTAGGGATGTGTTGAACCAAGATGATTGACATAACTCATAGCTCCAACACGAGAGATGTCAGTTGAAACAAAGGAGAGAATTATCAAACTTCTTGAAGAAGTTAAATCTTCATGGAATATTGCAAAAGATGTTGGTTGTTCCCAATCAGCTGTGTCTAAAATCTGGACCAAGTACAAATCAAATGGAAAGGTTGTAACAGGGAATCGTACTGGTAGACCAAGAAAGACATCAAAGCGCCAAGACAGAAAACTTAAAGCAACATGCCTTGAAAACAGCAGATGGACAACAAAACAAATGAGGAACAAATGGGCAGAAAGTGGAGTCAATGTCTGTGACCGGACAGTAAGAAATCGCCTAAAAGAAATGGGATTTACATACAGAAAAGCCAAAAGAAAACCATCATTAACATCTAAACAGAAAAAAAACAAGGTTTCAGTGGGCTAAAGAAAGACAATCTTGGACTGCGGATGACTGGATGAGAGTTAGATTCAGTGATGAATCACGAATCTGCATTGGGCAGGGTGATGATGCTGGAACTTTTGTTTGGTGCCGTTCCAATGAAATTTATAAAGACAACTGCCTGAAGAAAACATGCAAATTTCCACAATCATTATTGATATGGGGTTGTATGTCAGGTAAAGGTATGGGAGACATGACAGTCATTACATCTTCTATAAATGCACAAGTTTATGTTGAGATTTTGGACACTTTTCTTATTCCATCAATTGAAAGGATGTTTGGTGATGGTACTGTAGCATCATTTTTCAGGATGATAATGCATCGTGCCATAGGGCAAAATCTGTGAAAACATTCCTACAGGAAAGACATATAATGTCAATGGCATGGCCTGCAAATAGTCCGGACCTTAATCCAATTTAAAATCTGTGGTGGAAATTAAAGAAAATGGTCCACGACAAGGCTCCAACCTGCAAAGCTGATCTGGCAACTGCAATAAGACTAAGCTGGAGACAGACTGATGAAGTAATCATTTTCGACATTAGTTAAATCCAGGCCTCAGAGAATTCAAGCTGTTATAAAAGCCAGAGGTGGTGCAACAAAGTACAAGTAGTGTTTTTATTTGGTGATTCCATATTTTTTTCCTCTGTTTGAGTTTCTTTGTTTTTTTTTAAAAGTGTTTTATACAGCCAGAAGTTTGGATTGTTGAGTGAAAATAGTTTTGTGGCATGTATATGCTTGTTTTTTTTTTTCTACACAATTAAACATTTGAATGAACATCTTCTGAGAGGGGTGATTCCATAATTTTTGCCAGGGGTTGTATATGAAAAAAATATATAATTAATATATTTTCCCCCTATACTACATGTGGTTTTTTTATATAGATTATTTTATAATCAAATTTGTTTGGTGCAATTTGTAAATCATAAACCTATTAATTTATGTTGTAATATAATATTTGATAGAGGTTATGTTGGGGGGGGCAATCCATGGCAGGGAGGCTTTTTAGCGCATAACACCGGTACGCAGCGTTTCTGAAAGATTTAGCTCCAGTAGGCTGTAACAGGAGAAGATCTAAAAATATTTTTATTTGTAAAAACTTCTCTGTCCACTCCGGAGCAAGAAAATATGCGATTTGTCATTTTTGTGATTGCGTTTGAATTTTGGCCGGCTTGACGCGCGGCGCAGAGAAAGTGAAAAAGCAAACGTGGTGATTGATTTTGCTGTTTAAATATGACAGGTTCATGATGTGTAAAACCTGGGAAATACAAATGCAAATGGACTTTTCTTTTGCATTTGAAATTTGGCAGTCAGTGTGCGCTCGCAAAGGCGAAACAGCAAACGGTAATGCAAAGTTTGCAATTGCATTTGAATTATGGCACACTTTGTGCGTCTACATGTGGGAAACGCAATTGCAAATGCAATTTGCAATTGCATTTGAATATTGTATGCGATATCGCTCCAGCGGTCTGATGTCGCTACAGATCCAGTAATGCGGAAATGGCCGGTGCTGATATTAATGGCGAAGGAAAAGAGATGGAAAGAGTAATTAATCATTACGGAGTAAGCGGGTTTTAAATCAGATGTGCGCATTACTGGATCTGTAGCGCAACAGACCGCAAAGGATGATGGTCACGCCTGGGCTGATGGGAATTGTAGTTCCCGCTACCTCCCGTTCGCTCCATTCGCCTGAGCAAACTTTTCTCAGAAGACCTATCATTTTATCGTCATGCGACCACGGTATTATCGAAATAAAGTGTTATTGCGGTACGACGGTATTTACAATACCGTTACATCCCTAGTACATACCAAATGTTTCCAGATTTTTCTAGTCTCTACAGCATACTAATTAACCTATCAGCTCTTGCTCTTAATCTAACTAACTCTATCAGTTGACCCCATGCCCACACTAGCTCTGTGTGCAGTGAGTGCTTACTGTGCAAGTGACTGCCAGTTGGTAGTCTTGTTAATATAGCTGTTTGTTTGTCTTGTGGAGCATAAAGCAGGGATATTTATACAGACGGGTTAGCCTTTGGAGTAACAGAAATTATTTGTGCAAACATACTTAAAGGTTAAGTCCTGAGATTAAGTGGCTAGTTTCATTAACACGTTTAGTTTGGCATGGGGCTCCGGAATGATTCTCACCCTCTGTGAAGTACAGTAGTATTAGAATGTTAAAATGATTCTCATCCTTAATAGAGAACAGCATATTATTCACAATGGCATGTCTAATAATTGCCAGTGCTATTTATGAGTGTTACAGTGGGAGCCACACCAAATAGCCGCGACAGTGTGGCTGAAGTGTGAATGGCGTGTGAATGGCCTTTGCACGCCGTAATCCCCCCTCCCTTTTCTGGCCGAAAGGCGTGTCAAGATTTCACAGTAAACACGCCCATTCAAGCCCTATTTATTCATTTACCTGGTTCCACCACTAGATGGCGCTTCGTTCTCAAGAACACATTAAAACAAGCCAGCTGCGCTGAGTTGCAATCACGTGATTTTAACAACCCGCCTCCACCCCCGCCGAACTGACGCTGCCAAACTACAGAGATGAAGATGGCGGCTTAACGGACTATTCGTGGTAAGTGATGTTTTATTTTATAAAATGTGTTTGTGGTAGTTTACAGTTTATTTCCCAGTTTAGTTTTTTTATTGGCCGTTTGAAATATCACTGGCAGCAGCAGCAGCGGTCAGATGTGACTTTAGAGAACTTAATGTTCTGTTTACCAAGTCTGGAGTTAATATTACAGCTTACTGTCAGTGTCACACACTCACAATGTCACTCCACTTTAACTCAAAAACATGCTCAAGCTTCGACAATACTATTAATGTCCCTATTACAAGAGCTGCACTACCCGATGAAGAGTGTTTGTGTTCTCTGTAAATACTGAGAGAATCTCACCGCGTGTTGTCTGGATAAATTCAGCGCTTATTTATTCTCTGGTTAAGAGTTAATCTGCAGGTTAGTTCTGTGACTGTAATATAATGTGATGCAGTTGATGAGGGACACAGACTGAGGGGAGCTGTACAGGAGCTAGTAACGCTCATAACCCGGTTTATATTTTATACATTTGTCCGGGACTTTCCGCGGTAGTTAGCGCTTAGTTAACGAGCTGAATAACAACACTGAAGTGTTTATCAGTTAAGGAGGAGGAGGGGGAGGTGTGTGTGTGTGTGTGTGTGTGAGGGGCTTCAGTAAGTTATAGTTTGGCTTCAGAGATGAACTAATGCTCATATACGAGTGTTATATCGCTTAACTTATTTGTATGAGAAGCGCATTAAGTAAATTCCCGGTTAATTTAATGCAGACGATAATACAGACTGTACACTGGTTAACACTAACACTGTTCACTGGTTAACACTAACACTGTTCACTGGTTAACACTAACACTGTTCACTGGTTAACATTAGCACAGGCAGATTATTTACATTACAGAATCCCCAAAGCAGTGTTTTACACACTCTGTGGTAAATAGGTTTATTAATATATATTATTTTTATTAGAACTAGATGTTCTGTGAAGTTTATCTGTCTTGACTAAATTCTCCTGTTGTCTTTAAGCAGAGCTCCGCTGTGGAGGATTGGGGGGTCAGACGGCTGACGGCTGGACTTTTGGAGCTACAGGACTGGAGGAGCCTGAACAAGCTGTTGAGGGAGCTGTAGGAGGGATGACGTCACAGTCCGACAGCTTTAGAATGATGTTTGATCAGGTCTACTGTATATTCTGAACATAGAACTGCAAAATGTCTGATACAGTACTTTGGGGGAAACAAAGACTTCAACTGTTCCATGTTTAATAGTTTTGATATTTGAAAAATTAATACTTTAATGTAAAAGGACTATAGATAGAGACTTATAAGCAGCTGGTGTATCCGGGTAGTTTAATGAACTTTAAGCAAAAAGACAACATGTATTCATCTGTTTTATATAAATTACTGTTTTAACTTTGACTAGTTTTGGAAGAATAAATTGAATTGTTAAAGTCATGTTTTGCGTGTTTTAATTTTGGGGGATTGTTTGGGTATTTAAAAATTGTTTAGTTGAACCAACAACTTCAATGGGCAAAAAATGGGACACAACTTTGTTTTAAATAGTCAAAGAGTTGGGCTGAAAATAATAATAATAATAATTATTGATCATAGAAACAAATGAAACCAGTTAAACACTTGATTATTTGTGATTGTGACCCATAATAATTTTTTCTCAGTATAAATAAATGTTTTGGGTTTTAAGAACTCCAAAAGAGCAACGACAAACTTGGTATTCTCCATTGAGGTTTCTAACCTTCCACTCCTGAGTATGACATGGTGTTAATTGCTCTGTGTGTGTGTGTGTTTTTGGCGGGGGGATGGGTGTGTGTGTGTTTTCGGCTGTTCAGCAGTTCTAAACACAAGCACAGTTTTTGTCCTTAACTAAAATACTTCAATACGTTAATAATGAATTTATTTTGCTGAATAAGGTAATAAGCGATATTTAAACCAAACCAGTAAGTTAAGTAAGTGTTCCATACATTAAAGTACTGTGTATAACCAAGTGCCCTAGCAAACACAGTTACAGTACAGTTTACAGTACAAACAGAGTGTGTGCGCTGGGGGGATTGGAAGGTGAGTGAGAATACTCATTTACAAGACAAAAGACGGTCAGAGGCAGCGCCGTTCTAGACCAGACAACACGGGGTGGGGGAGGGGCGCATCATGTTCAAGCACTGTTTTTACCTGGCCTTACTGTATAGTAACAGTATTGTATTTGCTGAATTGTGTTGAGGCACGCAAACCCCCTGACCACAATAAGGTGGCAATCCCTCAGGGGGAAACTAAAAAAAAAATATATATATATATATATATAATTATATAATAAAATATCCTTAATCCAGATTTTATCAATCAATGACATAACATTTATCTAAGCTGGATGGTAAAATTCTCAAAAACGTTTAACCTAAAGTAAGACTTAACACACTATAACTAAAATATTTACAAAACTGAAAGGTTGTCTTATGAATAATAAAAAATACAAACTAAATTAAAACAGATGGGCTATTGAACAGATCATAATATGTTTTATGTTTTCTGATTATAAATGATATATGGGTTGATTTTAGAAAGGCTAAATGAAATAGCTAGTTTTTGGTCATGTCAGTCCAGTAACTATACTATGTAAAAGTAATTATAATATGAATTAATTAAGGGCAGGACCTAACCTAATGTTAATAATTTACACCATGATAACATTAGTATTCATGTTTTTGTATATATTTTTAAATGTTCAAATGAACGTTTCAGAGTATATAATTTGTCGTGTCATCTGTGATTGAGACCCATGAGTTAAATTGAAATATTTTTATAGGTAGTAAGCCAGGTTTTAGTAACCTTGGATAAATCAGCATGAAAGCCCTCTCTCGCACTCACACACACACACACACACAGACACACTGTACACACACAGACACACACAAATAATACATGAAATCGCGTAAAACCAAATGAAACTAGGGTAAAAAATATGAGCAGTAAAATACAGTAGTATCCTGTAGGTGATTCCTGTCCTGTGATAACAGGCACTAACACTCTAGAACTGTTTACTTCTGTTAGTTTTGTTTTCAAGTGTGAATGTTTATGGGGATTAAATCTGTCTCTGCTGCTGCATCTATACACCGTTGTGATAAGTGATTGATGCCCCATCAGATCTTTGATGTGGGACATTATGCTGGTTAAATGACTAAAGACACACTGATCCGTATGGACAGATATTTGTTCCAGATATTATGCGCCATTAATCAATTTATGCCAATTTGACTTTCAGCGAAAACATCAAAAATATAACGAAAACAAACCAAAGCAGAAGTTACATTTTAAGCTTTACTTTCAAAGTAAAATTTGATTTGTCACATACACAGCGCGATATGCAGTAAAAAGCTTTGGGTGCTTTAGGTGAGACTCGAACTCGGCATTGCTTCACCTGGACCGCTTTATAAGTATCACGCACTAACCGATTGCGCCACTGGAGCCACACGGAGGTTGGTCTTGTCAGAGTATCCTCTCTCTCGTGCGCGCACGCACACACACACACACACACACACACACACACATGAAATTGCGTAAAACCCAACGAAATATAAGCAGTAAAAAAAAAAAAAAATCAGTAAAAATACAATAGTATAACAGGCGCTGACCCTCTGGAACTTTTTTTTTACTATTGTCTCCAAGTGTTTATGGGGATTTAATGTGTCTCTGCTGCTTCATCCATTCACAGTTGTGATAAGTGATTAATGCCCCATCAGATCTTTTGACGGGGGAGCATTATGCATGATTAAATGACTAAAGAAATACTGATCCATATGGGCAGATATTTGTTCCAGGTTGCATGCGCCATTAATTGCCTCTTATGCCACTTGTAGACTATCAGTGAAAAAATCAGCGAAAACATCATCAAAAATATAACGAAAACAAACCCAAGCAGACGTTACATTTTGAGCTTTACTTTGCAGCAAAATATTATCTATCAGTATATTAAATGGAACGGGGTAAAATACACAGTAATATAAAATACTGTACACAGCCCGCGTTTTTATTCCGTACCTACAATGATCGGTATAGACAAATTACAGCCGCTACCGTGTCTTTAAGGATCATTTCAGGATGTCTTAAAAATATTTCACTAACTAATTTTATTAATTCATTATTAAATAATAAATAGCATAATCATCATGGGTTATGTATTGAGTGATTTAACAAATCTGTTTTATTAATCGGTTTGTTGTTGTTGTTTTTTCATCTATTTATGAAACTATGTTGACAATACAAGAACTGTCTGTATATTAAAGATACGGTATTGGGTTTCCTGGACACTGCAGTTAACTGTGCCAGTCAATGCTCCATCTGGCGGAATTATACGGCATTGCAACCATCTTTTTAGAAAGCGCATGGGGGCGTTTATGGGGCGGGGCATCGTTAACTGCGTCATCGCGGGGGATCACATTCCATGCACGAAGCCTTCATGGAACTGCCACGGAGCAGTCATGCTCCAGGCGGCTGTTTGACGTGGCTCCCACTGTATGTATTACTGTTTGGGAAGGTTTATTTGTATGCTCAGTCTGGGAACCATGGTTACATACACTACCATTGAAAAGTTTGGGGTCACTTGAAAATGTATTTGTTTTTGTTTAGTGATTTAGTTTCTACATTCTACAACAATACTGGGGATTTCAAAACTATAAAATAACACATATGGAATTAGGCAATTACGTAACAACAACGAAAACAACAGTTAGTTGTTATTTTAAGACACAGAGGTCAGCCTTTCTGTAATAGTTCTTGCAAGAAGCTAGGATTGTTAAATATTAGATCTCTCACATCAAAAGCAGTTATTGTTAATGAAATTATCACAGATCAGGCGTTTGATATACTCTGTTTAACTGAAACATGGGTTAAACAGGATGAGTATGTAGCTCTAAATGAAGCTAGTCCTCCTGGATACAGCTACATACACCAGCCTCGGTTAACTGGTAGAGGAGGAGGCGTCGCAGTTATTCATAATGATAACCTGTCTATCGTACAAAAACACAGACACAAATTTAACTAATTTGAAATTCTCTATAGTAACATAAGTGTATTTAAGTATATTAAATCAGCTCAGTCGATTCCACTAATTATAATTTACAGACCTCCAGGGCTGTATTCTGAATTTCTTAGTGAATTTGCAGATTTCATCTCAGACCTGGTCATTTCTGTAGACAAAGTGTTAATTGCTGGAGATTTTAACATTCATTTTGAGAATCCAGAAGACCCTCTGAGAACAGCATTTATATCCATACTGGACTCCGTAGGTGTAAATCAGTGTGTAGTAGGACCCACTCATAAAGCAGGTCACACTTTAGATTTAGTAATATTCTTCGGATTAACTATAAGAAATGTGTTCACAATTCCACTGTCTGAAATTATCTCAGATCACTATCTTGTCTCCATTCAAGTGTCTCACAGTGATAATGTACGCACAGTACCGCGCTACCGTATTAAACGTACATTCACATCAACTACCACACAGAGTTTTATCAGTAATCTCCCAGAGTTACCAACTTCGATTAGGCCACCGTCTGACCCCACAGAACTTGATCAGGCGACTGAATATTTAGAGTCGACACTTCGTTGTACCTTAGATAATGTAGCTCCAGCTAAAAGAAAAATTATTAGAGATAAGAAACTCGCTCCCTGGTATAACGATCACACGCGCACTTTAAAACAGACTGCTCGGAAATTAGAGCGTAAATGGCGTCAAACTAAATTGTTGGTATTTCAAATAGCATGGAAAGAGAGCATCCTGAACTATAGGAAAGCTCTTAGTGTAGCTAGATCAACGTATCTCTCCACTCTTATAGACGAAAATAAAAATAATCCTAGATTTTTATTTAATACCGTAGCCAAATTAACCAGAAATAAGACCACTACAGAAATCTCCACAACAACATCATGCAATAGTGAGGACTTCATGAACTTTTTTAATAATAAAATTGTAAATATCAGGCAGAAAATTGAGGCTTTGAAACCAAACAATGTAATTGATACTGATGTTAACCTAGCCATGTCAGATTCAAACCTAGAATACTTTACTCCTCTTGAAGAGAATGAACTAATTTCACTCATCTCTTCTGCAAATTCATCAACCTGTATATTAGATCCTATACCGACACATTTTCTTAAACAGATAGCACCAGTAATAACAGAACCGATGTTGAGAATAATTAATTCCTCACTCAGCATTGGTTATGTTCCAAAATCTTTTAAAGTAGCAGTTATTAAACCAATAATTAAGAAACCTGACCTCGACCCCTGTCAGCTGTCCAATTACAGGCCAATATCAAACCTCCCCTTTATCTCTAAGATTCTGGAAAAGATAGTAGCGGAGCAGCTATGCTCATATCTACATAGAAATGGCATACATGAACTGTATCAGTCAGGATTTAGGCCTCATCACAGCACAGAAACAGCACTCGTTAAAGTAGTAAATGACCTCCTATTGGCCTCTGATCAGGGTTGTGTAACTATGCTTGTATTACTCGACCTCAGTGCAGCTTTTGACACTATTGATCATGCTATTCTTCTTCACAGATTAGAAAATTTAGTAGGAATTAAGGGTACAACCCTCTCCTGGCTCAGATCCTATTTGACCGATCGTTATCAGTATGTAGACTTAAATGGTGATTATTCTGCATGTTCTCTAGTGGAGTTTGGCGTTCCGCAGGGTTCAGTTTTAGGCCCACTGCTTTTTTCCCTTTACATGCTTCCTCTGGGCAACATAATCCGTAAGCATGGTATTAGTTTTCATTGTTATGCTGACGACACACAGTTATATGTCTCAACAAAACCTGATGAGAAAAACCATCTTACTAAAGTTGAGCAATGTGTTCAGGACATAAGAAATTGGATGCTAATTAACTTCCTTCTGCTTAATCCGGATAAGACAGAAGTTCTAGTCATAGGACCGCATACAGCTAGAAGTAAAATCTTAGATCACACCGTAACTTTAGATGGCCTTTCTGTTCCGTCAAGTGCAACAGTAAAAGACCTCGGCGTGATTATAGATTCCAGCCTTTCATTTGAAGCTCATGTAGATAATATCACCAGGATAGCATTCTTTCACCTTAGAAATATCGCCAAAATAAGAAATATATTGTCGCTAAATGATGCAGAAAAACTAGTTCATGCTTTTATCACTTCTAGGTTGGACTATTGTAATGCCTTACTGTCTGGTTGTTCAGTTAGGTGCATAAACAAGCTTCAGCTAGTCCAAAATGCAGCAGCGAGAGTCCTCACTAGAACCAGAAGATATGAGCACATCACCCCTATCCTATCTTCACTGCATTGGCTCCCTGTGAAATTTCGCATTGATTTTAAAATACTACTCTTGACATATAAGGCATTAAATGGTCTCGCGCCGCAGTATCTGAGCGAACTGCTAGTGTCTTACGATCCGCCACGCCTACTTCGGTCAAAGGATGCAGGCTGCTTATCAGTACCGCGTATTATGAAAACTACAGCTGGGGGCAGAGCTTTTTCTTACAAAGCCCCAAAATTATGGAATAGTCTTCCAAATAGTGTTCGGGACTCAGACACAGTCTCAGTGTTTAAGTCTAGGCTAAAAACCTATTTATTTAGCCAAGCATTTTTATAAATAGATTTGCCATAAGGTAAAGGAGCAGATCTGGGGGACTCATGGACGTAGAGTATTATGGTGAACTGGTATGTTTTAGATGCTGTCTTCCTCAGTCTCATTTGATCACTCAGGTTTGTTGACGGTGAGGTGATTGTTTGCTTTACATCTCAGGGAGCCCTCATGTTTGTGTTTCCTTCTGGCTCTCCCTTTTAGTTATGCTGTCATAGTTAGTCCTGCCGGAGTCCCTGCTTGCACTCTACAGTAAATATACATTCACATTAGACATTGTGACTGTGACCATACCTAATTGCAATCTCTCCTCCTCTTCTCTTCCTCCCCCTCTTTCTCTTTCCTCTCTCCCCCTGTCTCCCCCTGTCACTCTTTCTCTCTCTCTCTCTGTCGAGCTACACATGTGGTTCCTGAGCTGCCAGTGATCCAGACTCCCTCTGCCCTCCGGACCTGTCTGATCCATCCTGGTGCCCGGTTTCTGGTTGGAGGTCTCATCGCATGGATGCCCCGTGTGTCTCTTTAGGATGCGTCTGGTGTCTGGGGATGATTCTCTATACTTAGAAGATGGTTCTGGCCTCGACTGGTGTTGTCAGCTGTTTCTCTGAGGACTTGACAATTCGATAGTTCAGGACTGGAACTTTCTACAAGTCTATCTGAGTCTCGAATAACTACTGGACTCCATTTTACATCAAGTATTATAACATCAATTAACATCAACTATTATAGCTGAACCTAACACTTAACACTGTATAAATGCAGATCATTTCCTGCTATCTGTTTCACCCAGATGAGGATGGGTTCCCTGTCGAGTCTGGTTCCTCTCAAGGTTTCTTCCTATTACCGTCTCAGGGAGTTTTTCCTTGCCACTGTCGCCCTCGGGCTTGCTCGCCAGGGAATATCTGAACATTTTGATTCATACATATTCACATTCCATACAAACTTAAATAATTCTTTTGATTGTGTAAAGCTGTTTTGAGACAATGTCAATTGTTAAAAGCGCTATACAAATAAAACTGAATTGAATTGAATTGAAGAACAGTATTGTCAAGTGCATTTGCAAAATCCGTCAAGCACCATAATGAAACTGGCTCTCATGAAGGCCGTCCCAGGAGGGAGAGACCAAAACCTACCTCTGCCGCAGACGAGAAGTTCATTTAGAGTTATCAGCCTGAAAAATGACCAATTAACAGCACCTCAGATTAGAGGCGTTATGAAGTCTTTACAGAGCAGAAGTAGCAGACACATCTCAATATCAACTGTTCAAAGGAGATTAATGCATTTTTTGGACGTCTTCAGCATTCCTTTACAATGTAGAAAGAAATCAAAATCAGGAACGATCATGGAGTTAGAAAGTGACCCCAAACAACGGTAGTGTGTAACATAAAATTTTCAAATTCAAGTTTATCTATCTTTTATTGACAACAGAGGAATGATGTAGCCTATTACAATACTTTTCTCCTTAAATAAAATGATTGAGGGGGGGATAAGAAGTTGTTCCTCAGTTGGTTTATCAATGACAGACAGGGTACCCTCATTTTCCTTATGACTCCCTTAATCCCTTTGCTTCTTTGAAATGAGACAACCCCCAGACTATTTTTTCAGCAATCCATAATTAGCATAACAAAACACTGGCGAGAAAAGGAACGGTTACAAAGAGCCAAATGCAGTTTTCTTTTTTATTGAGGAGAGGCCAACCTACAAAAAAGTAAGAGTAGCTTTACTTCAAAATAGTATTACCCAAATGGAAGTAAAAGGTAGTCAAGTAAGAGTAAAAAAGTATTTGCACTGTGTGTAAGTGAAACATGCTTTGTATATGAGGCCAAGGACGTTCATCCTCTTCTGTTGTAGCAATGGAGACAGATGCCTCTGCTAAATTTATTTTGATTCTCTGTCTACCACGGCTGAAGATTTTTTCCTGCTATGCTGTCAGTTTGTACGTGGTCATATTACTACATGTGGTTATTATTGCTGCGGCTGATTGGTCAAACTGAGTCATGTAATTATTGTTGCTACGTCTGATTGGTGCACTTGGATTACTTTTTTGATGTAACGAGTAATTTAATGCATTAGGTCTGTCATTTAAGTGCTCATTATTTAGTCCTTTTCTTTTAATGTACAGTAATCCGTAATTTAGACAATTTATGCAATCTGTGAGCCAGGGAGCAGTGATTCCCAATCTGTTAGTGTGTGTGTGTGTGTGTGTGTGTGTGTGTGTGTGTGTGTGTGTGTGTGTGTGTGTGTGTGTGTGTGTGAAAGGCGTCCTACAAGCTCTGCCCCGATAACCCGCCGCCTTCTGTTATTCCTGCTGTTATAACCCTATCTCACCTATGCGGTTTGACTATGCGAGGACCAGCGTGCGAAAATATGGAAACCTAATCACAGCACCAAAACTCACGGTGAATCTTGATGAACAGTAGTTACGGCCACCGCATGAAACCGCATAGGTGAGATAGGGGCAGAGGTGGAAAGTAACGAATTACATTTACTCGCGTTTCTGTAATTGAGTAGTTTTTTTGTGTATTTCTACTTTTTAAAGTAGTTTTTAAAATCTGTAATTTTACTTAAGTACGTTTTGTTTGAAGTATTGTAATTCGCTACATTTTAAATCATATTCGCTACTGAGTAAAAAAATAAATGAATGAAAATGCTAAAAAAAAAAAAATATTATGCTTTGTATAAATGCTTCATTTCGCTCACGTGTGTGTATCATATCCTGGTCACGCGCCGCTCCAGACTCCACTCCAGGTTTTCTGACTGTCCCCACATAGGCAGCTACCTGACCTTCCACACTGTCGCTTCCGCCCTGAGAGTGACGTCATCGACTAGCGCGACCATATATAAACTGAAGAGAGACGCGGGAAAGAGGGAAGAGATTGTGATTTGGGCGTTTTGATATTTGGTTGTGTATTCCGGTTTTGACTTTTTGCCTCCCATTGACTTTGATTATTGCTCTGTCCCTTTGGTTTGGTTGGTCTTTGTATATATTTGTAGATAATTTCACTGTATGTTTGTGCACTCACTAGTAGTAGTGGCGTGGCTGCCATTTATTTTGGGAAGAGGGAATTTATTCACTGTTTTTGGTTTAGGGAGTCCGGCAAGGTACTTGTCTTTTTGTTTGTGTGCTTTTTTTTTTTTTGCAGGTAATCTAGCTACTAAATATAAATACCATTTTGTTTATTATTTTGGCCTGGGTCCACCCTGAATCTGATCCTCCTCCTCCTGTTTTGTGTGTGTGTGTGTGTGTGTTTGTGTGTTTGTATATACAAACCTCATTATTTCATCAGTTAATGATTGGATCTAGTTCTTTCTGCTATATACCACCATTTCCATACAGTTTAAAATAGAACCCTGAACCACTCTTTTGCTGTATGGCCCTAGACTGGGACATAACGCCATATTTAAGTGACCACTTTTCAAACACAACAAAGACAACAGCTTTATTATGCAAAGGTGTTCCTTCAGTTAAAAACAACTATTTCGAGATTTATATCTGCTCATCTTTTTTGAACTATGCTAGAATGCCTCATCCCAACCCCGCTGTTAAAAAAAAAAAAGTAACTCGGTAACTTTTACTCTGAGTACATTTTTTAATGAGCTACTTTTTACTTTTACTTGAGTAGATTTTTATAATGGTAACTTTACTTGTACTTAAGTAAAATTTCACTGAAGTAACAGTACTTGTACTTGAGTACAAAATTTTATTACTCTTTCCACCTCTGGATAGGGGTATTAGTAGTTAACAGACTATGGGCCAAACGTCGCTGAGTGATGATGGTAGAATAATTATAAAGGTCTTGACTAAAACAACATGCATGAGGAATCACAAAGGAGTTTTCATTTTCTGCAATGGAAAATTACTCTAACTAGTTACTTTTATCAGAAAGTAACGCTGTAATGTAACTGATGACTTTTTAAAGACAGTAATTTTGTAATGTAATTACTTACTTTAAAACGTCCCCCAACACTGATGTTGGGGTACGAATTCTCTCTAATTCATGCATATGCACACATGTCTATGTAACGGATGTCTACAGTATGTAACGGATAATGTAGCAATTTTTTCTACTAGCATATTAGCATATTTCTAATGTTCAGTTGTTTATAAGAGGTTTTGACAGACACTCAGTTTTCTCTGGATGTCTAATTCACTGCATACTTACGATAACTCTGTTTCCCATTTTAATGATTTATCTATATTACAATTATTACCCACTACCACAAAGTACAGTAACCATACATCTTAATTTAACTAGTGTGGAGCAACATTTTCCATTTATTTATTCTATAGTGAATTTCCAAGCATTCCAATTACCTAATAAATTAAATTAATTTCCAAATTAGCTGCAGCTAAGGTTCTTGAGCACAAACACTGCAGCTCTACCCTGCATCAGGTATCAGCCAAAATGAAACATATTGGCTCAATGGATAAGGCTTTGGGTTGACAAACTACAACTGTTGGTCTTTGAACGAGCTCCTTAAATGTCATTTGCCCATGCTGAAAATAAAACATCCTATGCATGAAAATATTTTGAATATATCTAGACAATTAATCTAATATAAAACCTTCCTTGACTGCTAAGAGAGCGGGCTACTGCATGTTTTCTTCCTAGCCAATGCCCCAAACCCAGCCCCTGGGGTCACTTAACAACCACGTCACTTAAAGGATTTGCTGCTAATGCCTTGGTGCACAGCAGACTATCCACACTGTGATTATCCAAAGTTGTTTTGGCAGATAAAGGGTGACCTACACAATATTAGGCAGGTGATTTTAATGGCTTATCAATGTATACTGACAGTGTACAGAGTACACATGCATACATTAAAATAGGCATATGTTGAAACAAATGATGGTTATTTATAACAAAAATAGTGTCTGGAGCTTAATTAAAAATGTCACATCAGTTTCACTTTTTGTCGAGATGAAGGACTAAGCTAAAATTACATAAATACGTTGTTCACCCCATGTTCTTTCTGAGTTGTCTACTTTTATCCTACTGTATAAAGGACCAACTTGTGAGTGTGTGAATGTGTGCGTGCAGGGTGCCCTATATGGTACTGCCATCACATCCAGGGTACATTCTCAAACAAAGTTGAAGATGAATGAACAAATGATTGAATTAATGAGAACAAAGCTTCGGGGTTAACATATAAGACTGCAACATTTTGACAGATTACAAGGTCATTTACTAAAAAAACACAGTAAAATGTGATGAATCTCATCCATAAACATTGTAACCACATATGAAAGGCTAAACATAGTCAGATGAATAAACTGCTAACAGGCAAATAAGAGATTAAAGATAAGGAAGAAAAATAGCTACAATGCACTAAAGAACACAAATGTAGCATAACAAACAAACAAACAAACAAACAAACAAACAAACTGTAAGCTCTCAGTAATTGGCTGAATATGTCTCGAGCCTAAATGGTTCTAGTGATGTAGACTCTCTTTAGTTGGAGAGACTTGGTCATGTTTGTACAGTGCAAATAAAACAATATCACCAGATTAAAGCAGAAATGATGAGATATCAAAGATCTGGTTATTAATGAGTTAACAGCAAAAGCTCTAAAGTACTGTTTGTACGTAGCTTTGCTAATTTAGAATCAGCATGCCATACTCACAAAATATAAACAAACAATAAAGCAATCCAGTCATGAACCGTAAGCAAAAGATCCAAGACATTAATTAACTAGAAGTTAATTCATTCATTCATCTTCTATACTACTTATCTTGTGTACAGTGTCGCTGGTACCCTGGAGCCTATCCTAGGAGACCTAGGGCACGTGGCAAGATACTCCCTTGACAGGGTCCTAATCTATTGCAGAGCACACACAACAATGGGCAATTTGAGGATACCAATTAACCTAAACTGCATGGCTTTGGACTGGGGGACAAAACCAGAGCACCCAGAGGAAACACACCAAGCATGGGGAGAACATGCAAACTCCACACAAACAGACCCCAGGCCAGAATCAAACCCTCAACCCTGGAAGTGAAAGGTACAGTACAGTAACAGTGCTAATCATGCCAGCATGCCACGTATGACTCACAGGTTAGAAGTGCTTAAAAAGTAGGATGATTCATGTGTCTTTTAAAAGGTTTGGTCCATTTCACTGTTTGCTACTACAGTCAGATACTGTACAAGTACTGATGATGATAAATCAGAGTTAATATTGGCTCAGTATACAGATTTTTGCATTTTAGCATGCACAGGTTTCTTCTTGATATATCTCCTTATGGTGATGTAATGATGCAAAACCTTCTGCATTGCAGTGCTTAGTGTCAAATGCATGCACACAAATGTGTTTCTAGTCTTTTTTCCAGTACTGTTTCTGGGTATAAAAAGATATCCAGCTACAGTTTGCAGTTACAATCATGTATTTAAATTTATGTGCACATTTAAGACCAGTAAAATATTCAGTTTGATTTCAATTGAATCATATGAATCACATTCAATTGAATCACATTCTGTGTAATACTGTGAATTATTAAAAAAACCCAGTCAGGTACAGACATAAACACCAGCTTCCCAGCAAGCCTCTGTGGTAGCTAGTAGAATGGATCCAATCTGGCCATAATATTTGTTGTAAAAATGCTTAAATTTATTATTTTTTTTAAATCTCACATGCCTAACTCCTCAGAGTTGAATGTACTGCTTTATCAAATATATTATAAGAAAATAATGATTTTTACTGCTTTACCCTGATGCCAGTTTCTTGAACATCAGCATGTACTACAATGATGACTAAATAAAAATATGTTTTTTTGTTTTGTTTTTAGGCTCATCACTCCACCAAGCCTGTCAAAACTGTTTTTCTCTATTGCTCTCTTACTCCCTCTCCCCTTTCATTCTGAATGAGTGGAGCAATCCATAACTGCATGCATAATTAATAAAGCTGCACAAGACTCCAGCAGATCACTTTTTGATCACTGATCTAGCTTGGGTTATGTATGTGTGTGTGCATGTGTTAGTTTATCATCAGCTTCTTTTTTTCTCTTTTTTTTTCTTTATTTATTATTATTATCATTCCCCCCCCACCCCAATTTTCTCCCCAATATTAGTCGTGGCCAATTCCTCCCCATCGCTAGGTGGGCTCCTACATTAAGGCTACCACTACCACTCGGGAGGGCGAAGACTATTACATGTGTTTCCTCCGAACCGCATGACGTCAGCCGACCGCATCTTTTCAAACTGCTTGCTCACGCACCATTAGGGGCGGAATAACACACTCTGAGGAAAGCGCTAGCCGCTCCTTCCACGTGCGCGAGCTCACAGACGCCCCTGATTGGCTGTAGAGCCGTGATTAATGTGGGAGCACAAGTACTGTACCTCTCATTCCTCCCCCCTGAGAGAGCTCGGCCAATCAGCTCTCTCTATGCCTCCAGCTGTGAGCGGAAAACAGCATCACCCGGGGTTCGAACCAGCGATCTTCGGATGATAGGGCGAGCGCTTTATCACTGCGCCACTCGGAGGCTATCATCAGCTTATTCATAAAAATTCCAGACATAATTGTACAGTAAAATTAAAATAGAAATATATCTCTTTATTAAGCACCCAGTCCCAAATCTACCAAACACATACAACTCATTAGTTTTTTTTTCAGTTTTTAGTTCTTGATAATATTTTGCTTATTGAATTTAGCAATTTGTTAGGGGCAGTGGGGGTTCATGCTGTTGAGGCCCTGGGTTGCTGTCAGGTAGATCCTGGGTTTGAGCTCTGCCACCTCTGGGTTGCTACTGTGAGGCCCTTGAGCAAGGACAAAAAATTTATTGAAGGGTAACTTGTTCTTTGCTTTGTGAATATTACAGAAGCGCATTGCATTCACAAAAGAAAAAAAATATCTCAGGAATTATCTCAAAATTATGACTTAATATATCATAATTATGAGCTCCTGATCTCATAATGACATAATATCTCATAATTATGAGATCCTGAGTTGAGTTAGTAGCATGATAAGTTAGCATGACATCCTAACTCATAATTATGACTTATTATGGTGGCTCAGTGGTAGGTGTTTCACCTGCCATGCAGAAGGCCCGGGTTCGATTCCCAGCCAGTGCCCAAACCCCAGCCACTGGATGCAGTGCCGCTCCCTAGCCCGGATAAAATGGGAGGGTTGCGTCAGGAAGGGCATCCGGCGTAAAACCTGTGCCAAGTTGTAGTGCGGACTGGATAGTCCGCTGTGGCAACCCCTTGTCAGGAGCAGCCGAAAGACAACAACAACAACAACAATCTCATAATTATGACTTATTACTTCATAATACGATGAGATATTAAGTCATAAAATGAGCAAAAATTTAGTTTCTGATGTAATGTGCTAAAATGCCCCCTGCCACAAACTGCTTCCCCTTATCTCATAATTATGAGATAGTAAATAATAATTATGAGTTAGTAAGTCATGCTAACTCATCATGCTAACTCATCTCAGGATCTCATAATTATGAGATATTAAGTCATAATTATGAGATCAGGATCTCATAATTAAGTCATAATTATGAGTTAGGAAGTGTACTTCAAAATAATATTACTTAAGTGAAAGTAAAAAGTAGTCATCCAAAATATTACTTAAGTGAGAGTAAAAAAGTATTCGGTGAAAAGACTACACAAGTACTAAGTAACTGTTTCAATCGTAAAGTCAGATTTTTTATTTTTTCGAAATTCTAATAATTATATACAGTGGTGTGAAAAACTATTTGCCCCCCTCCTGATTTCTTATTCTTTTGCATGTTTGTCACACAAAATGTTTCTGATCATCAAACACATTTAACTATTAGTCAAAGATAGCACAAGTAAACACAAAATGCAGTTTTTAAATGAGGGGTGTTATTATTTAGGGAGAAAAAAAATCCAAACCTACATGGCCCTGTGTGAAAAAGTAATTGCCCCCTGAACCTAATAACTGGTTGGGCCACCCTTAGCAGCAATAACTGCAATCAAGCGTTTGCGATAACTTGCAACGAGTCTTTTACAGCACTCTGGAGGAATTTTGGCCCACTCATCTTTGCAGAATTGTTGTAATTCAGCTTTATTTGAGGGTTTTCTAGCATGAACCGCCTTTTTAAGGTCATGCCGCAACATCTCAATAGGATTCAGGTCAGGACTTTGACTAGGCCACTCCAAAGTCTTCATTTCGTTTTATCTTCAGCCATTCAGAGGTGGATTTGGTGAGTTGATGAACAGATGGCCGGACATTCTCCTCCAGGATTTTTTGGTACACAGTAGAATTCATGGTTCCATCTATCACAGCAAGCCTTCCAGGTCCTGAAGCAGCAAAACAACCCCAGACCATCACACTACCACCACCATATTTTACTGTTGGTATGATGTTCTTTTTCTGAAATGCTGTGTTACTTTTACGCCAGATGTAACCTTCCACACGCACCTTCCAAAAAGTTAAACTTTTGTCTCGTCGGTCCACAAGGTATTTTCCAAAAAGTCTTGGCAATCATTGAGATGTTTTTTTAGCAAAATTGTGACGAGCCTTAATGTTCTTTTTGCTTAAAAGTGGTTTGCGCCTTGGAAATCTGCCATGCAGAACGCTGACCTTAATTGAGGCAAGTGAGGCCTGCAGTTATTTAGATGTTGTCCTGGGGTCTTTTGTGGCCTCTCGGATGAGTTGTCTCTGCGCTCTTGGGGTAATTTTGGTCGGCCGGCCACTCCTGGGAAGGTTCACCACTGTTCCATGTTTTTGCCATTTGTGGATAATGGCTCTCACTGTGGTTCGCTGGAGTCCCAAAGCTTTAGAAATGGCTTTATAACCTTTACCAGACTGATAGATCTCAATTACTTTTGTTCTCATTTGTTCCTGAATTTCTTTGGATCTTGGCATGATGTCTAGCTTTTGAGGTGCTTTTGGTCTACTTCTCTGAGTCAGGTAGCTCCTATTTAAGTGATTTCTTGATTGAAACAGGTGTGGCAGTAATCAGTCCTGGGGGTGACTACAGAAATTGAACTCAGGTGTGATGAACCACAGTTAAGTTATTTTTTAACAAGGGGGGCAATAACTTTTTCACACAGGGCCATGTAGATTTGGAGTTTTTTTTTCTCCCTTAATGACGTAAATCTTCATTTAAAAACTGCATTTTGTGTTCAATTATGTTATCTTTGACTAATAGTTAACGGTTTTTGATGAGCAGAAACATTTAAGTGTGACAAACATGCAAAAGAATAAGAAATCAGGAAGGGGGCAAATAGTTTTTCACAAAACTGTATTAGTGAATATATATATATAAATATATATATATATATATAAAAGTTTAACAGATGATATGGTATGCTTTGGACCACGAGTTGTTTCTTTTATTTCTCTTTGTTTTATCTTCCCATCAACACAAGTTAATTTTGGTTTCATCAACCTAAAGAATCTGGCATGACTTTTTAGCATGAACAGGATTCTGTGGTCATCCACTTTAGTTGTCTTCTGTGGTCTTCCAGGCCTTTTATTCCAGGCCGAAACTCCATCAACACATTCAATTCAACACACGAGGAGAGCGGCTGCTCGACCACTGCTACACTTCCTTCCGGAATGCGTGCCCCATTCGGCCAATCAGATCACCGCTCCATTCTGCTTCTGCCTGCCTATAGGCAGAAGTTGAAACAGGAAGCTCCAGCTCTAAGGGAGGTGCACTGTTGGTCGGACCAATCAGATTCCATGTTACAGGACTGTTTTGATCACGTGGACTGGGAAATGTTTCATATAGCTGCAGACAACATTGATGAATACGCAGACTCAGTCTGCAGATTTATCAGGAAATGTGTAGATGATGTTGTACCATCCAAAACAGTGAAAATTTATCCAAACCAGAAACCATGGATAAACAGTGATGTTCGCATGGCACTGGCAGCACGGAACTCTGCCTTTGCCTCTGCTAACACATTGGAATATAAACACGCCACCTACCAACTCCGGAAGACTATTAAATCTGCGAAACGTGAGTACAGGGACAAAGTGGAACAACAATTTGATGATCCTCGAAGAATGTGGCAGGGACTGAATACAATCGCGGACTTCAGACATCACATCCCTGAACGACTGGCGACCAGTAGCCCTGACCCCCATCGTGAGCAAATGCTTGGAGAGACTGGTCAGGAACTTCATCTGCTCTGCGCTGCCGGACTCACTGGACCCTCTACAATTCACATACCGCCACAACAGGTCCACTGATGACGCCATAGCCCTGACTCTACATACTGCCCTCACCCACCTGGAGAAGAAGGATACGTATGTGAGAATGCTGCTTGTAGACTATAGCTCCGCATTCAACACCATCGTTCCCTCGAAGCTGGACAGGAAACTACAAGATCTAGGATTGAGCAGCTCTCTCTGCAGCTGGATTCTCAACTTCCTGTCCGACAGACGCCAGATGGTCAGACTGGGCAGTATCACCTCATCCTCTGTCACAATGAACACTGGTGCTCCACAGGGGTGTGTACTGAGCCCTCTACTGTACTCACTCTACACATATGACTGCATGGCCACTAGCAGCTCCAACATCGTTGTGAAGTTTGCGGACGACACAACAGTGGTGGGTCTTATCACCAACGGCGATGAGACGGCATACAGGGAGGAGGTCAGTGCCCTGACACATTGGTGCCAGGAGAATCATCTCTCCCTCAATGTCGGAAAGACCAAAGAGCTGATAGTGGACTTCCGGAGGTGTAGAGGTGCACATTCCCCCATCATCATCAACGGCGCTGCTGTGGAGAGAGTGAACAGCTTCCGTTTCCTGGGTGTTCACATAGCAGAGGATCTCACATGGTCAGTTCATATTAACAAAACAGTGAAGAAGGCGCAGCAGCGACTCTTCTTTCTCAGAAGACTGAAGAGATTTGGCATGAGCCCCCGCATCCTCAGGACCTTCTACCGCTGTGCCATCAAGAGCATCCTCACTGGATCAATCACGACCTGGTACGGCAATAGCACCGCCTACAACCGCAAAGCTCTGCAGAGAGTGGTGCGGTGTTCCGAGAGTATAATTGGAGGTGAGCTTCCCTCCCTCCAGGACATCTACAGGAAGCGGTGCCTGAGGAAAGCGAGGAGGATCATCAAAGACTCCAGTCACCCCAGCACCAACATATTTAAACTGCTCCCGTTAGGCAGGAGGTACAGTATGGCAGTATCCGGTCCCGAACCAGCAGGCTGAGGGACAGCTTCTATCATCAGGCCATCAGACTGCTGAACACTGACAAATAGGTTTTCATAGACACTACACGGTCACTTTACACTGTCACTTTATAGTCACTAAGCCACTTTCCACTCCATACTGCACATAATTGCCTTTTTGCACAACATTCATTGCGGACATTCTTATACATTATACACAAGTAGACATACTCTCACAAACGTGTGTGTATGTGTATATACATGTATGCATATATGTGTATATGTAGATGTATGTATGTATATATAGATATATGTAGATGTGTATATATATATGTGTATATATATATTATGTATACTTGCATTCACAATTTTTATATTTTTTTATTTATATTATTTTACTTTATACTATTCTTATACCGTACTATTCATATGCATACGTATTTATTCTTATAATTGTACACCACTATTGCTTGTGTAGCTTGCACATAAGAATTTCACTCACGTGTACTGTACCAGTGTACCAGTAACGTGACGTGACAATAAAAGTGATTTGATTTGATTTGCTTGATTAGTCATGGAGTAGCAAAGAAACAAGGCATACAAGGTACCTAGCCACGCGACTGCTTGTCACTCAATTTTTGTATGAAAATGGCAATAATTGACTGTTGTGAAATTCAGATGCCAAATGCAAAAGTTTTTGGGCACTGGTAAATTTTTTTTGCCTCCATAACAACAGAATTGAAATGAATTAATCAAAAGGTTTTCATTACATGTTTAGGAATTACACCCTTTTAATTTTAATCTTACAGCATTAGGCAGTCACTCTTATTCAGAGAGACTTACATTTTTATCTCATTATTCATCTGAGCAGATGAGTGTCAAGGGCACATCAGGGTTGTCCAAGGCCTTAACCACTGAGCTACCTCTGACCCCAAACACAGCACCCTTAAATGTAAAACATTTGCAATCATTGACTGTCTGAAGTCTGATACTCATGGACATCACCTAATGCAAATTTTTCATTCTTAGGATGTTTTGTCAGGCCTTTACTGCATCTGCTTTCAGTTATCTTCAGTAAATAAAAAGCAGCTCAGTTGCTTTGAAGTCAGGTGACTCACCTGAGTCCTTTAACAACATTAAATTACTTTGCCTACTTTCACTTTCTTTGTACATTTTGATTCGTTAACCATCTGTACTGTGAAGCATTGTCTTAACAAATGTATTGAATTTCAGTGAATTTAAACTGAAAGCATAGCACCATAAACTTCATAATTCATCCTACTACTGTACTTCTATGAGAGGTCAAATCATCAGTAAACCCCAAAAGACTACAGCAATTCAAATAATCACTCTATACAGTACAGCTGTGGTGAGCAAAAAACATAAACACTCAAGACCAGCTACAACAGCAGAAGTCCACATAATCAAGAATGGGAACATGATGCTACAGTGGGCACAGACTTACTGAAACAGGACAGTTGAATGTTTTATTTATTTTTCCTCACAAAAACCCCATAAACCACTCAACTATGGCATTTAGCCTCAAAGTACAATAGAAAACGTACAATGAATTTTAATATAAAATCTTAACTTACATTATCCGAACTGATATACATTATAAGAAAACATTAATAATGTATTTAGTGTAGTCTGGGGCATGTGTGTAAGGATGAGGAGAAAAGTGAGCTGTTGCCTCGAGTAGGTAAGCTGACAGAGCCCTACTAGTGTGTCAGAAGCATACCATCACTGTAGCTAATAGAGCCTTCAATCCAGCAATAATACAGTGTTATAATGTTCCACGCAAAATGTTGCAATGGATAGATGATTTTGTGGAATCAAAACAAGGATACAGGAGACTCTCTCTCTCTCTCTCACACACACACACACACACACACACACACACACAAACTGTCTTGTTTTTATTCTCTAAAGCTGTTTTGAGACAATAAGCATTGTTGAATGCTATATAAATAAATCTGAATAAAGAAGAATAAGGACATGCACACATTCACCACAGAGGACAAAATAAAGATTCATCAAGTTGCAGATCCTCTTCAGTTCCAACAGGATTCCCCCTGTGAGGCAGCAGTGTGTCTGACGTAACTGAGTGCCTAGCGTTGATCAAAAGCAGTGTGAGGTGCTGAGCTATCACTGGGACCATCTGGAGCCTGAATTGCTCCCACACCTATATATGGGCACAGTAAATTCATAGGAATGTAACTGGTTCATATAACCTCTGTAGGTAAGCAAACTAGAAATAATGAACGTGTCAGAGAGAAGCAAATTTTAACGAATTGGTTTCGAACGTAGGTTTCAGTGGATTAGGTAGGTAGCTCTTCCCTCTTTCTGTTACTGTTTATTGCCAATTAACTTTTTAGTGGTACACAACATATGAACACTGAACAATTTGATTACTTATATGTCTAATATCTTAGAGTGGAAAATGTAGATGTAGTCAATTAAATAGCTTTTCTTTTTACAGATAAAGCACATGAGAAAGATTAATTTCAGTGTTGATGTAACAGATGGCGCGAAAATGGGAGATTTTCCCAAAGGGACTCTACTACATCGCATCATGAACTGGCTGTACAGAGGGATTGTGTGTGTGTGTGTGAGACGTAGAGAAAAAGGCTCATATGAACTGATAAACCATTCTGGCTGGCAGTGAGAGAGGCAGTGACCAGAGGTGGAAAGAGTAATAAAATTTTGTAGTCAAGTAAAAGTACTGTTACTTTAGTAAACTTTTACTGAAGTGCAAGTAAAGTTACCCTAATAAAAATCTACTAGAGTAAAAGTAAAAAGTAGCTCATTAAAAATTTACTCAGAGTAAAAGTTACTGAGCTACTTTTTTTTTTTTTTTAACAGCGAGGGTGTACACATTTGTACACATAGTACACATCAACCCTTCATCTACAACATTATAAACATGCACATTCTGTACCATTACTGTTGTCTTACCTTGTCTGAAAGAGGACACTAAAACATTACTTTTGGGCATTTATTCACTGACAATGGTACACCATGAGCCAACTGTACTGCTGCATGCCACAGCAAATTTCACCACACCACAGGCAAACATGACTCTTTTACAGCTGGCACAGTTTCTAAATTAGCAAAGAAATAATTGTGGTTTTGAGAAGTGATTTTACTGTGTTTTGTCACATCACCACATAACCAGTTTTCCAATCAGCTAAAGGACACATTCATGTTTGAAAACATGTATAAATTGGACAAATCATGCTGTCAAGTTCAGGATACATCACTATAGTAATAGAAGCAAGCAACAAACAGCAAAATAATATCACTGCAGCTGTAGCAGGTGCAAAACCAGTCACCACAACACATTCTTTGGAGAAATAATCAAATTAGTGGACACAAGCAGATTTACTTGGTGAGCATACTGTAACTAGACAGGTAGTATCCTTAAGATCTGTTGGTAAGCTGGCAACAACTTGGATGATTGCACAAGAACAATCAAGGAGATCCCACATGGCCAATTGCAAAGAATGCTGAGGTGTCCAGTATCTCCACACCATGCATCAACAAAGGGCTGGGTAAACTCAGCAACAACAATGACTACACATCATTCAGCAAGATATCTGTCAAACTGTGCTCCCATCTACAACATGCAGTCCAGTGGATATGTGAGCTACAACATGTAAGGCATTGCTTACCATCCAACTGTCCCAAATCCAAATGAATGTTTTCAGGAGACCTCTTGCATGAGTTACAACAGTTACAGCGATATGTGACTTTTTTCTTTAAATTATGTCCTATTACGCTTGAACAATGCCATTGTATCTCAAAGCTATGTCCTGTGCCCCAAACAAAGTCCTAGGAGAGCTATGTCATTTTAGTCAAGAGCTAAGCCTTGTCAGTCCTATTAGCCCAAAGTTAATCTCTGTTTTTCATTCTACCCCAGAGCAAAGCCTTGTTACCTCAGAGCTAAGCCCTGGTATCCCAGAGTCAAGCCATATTATTTTTACAGGCCGGTTTTTCATGAGCCCTTTTCTACTTTGCTTCTCAGCTGAGCTCACCTTGAAAGAACTCTCTTAAACTCTGTGCTTCAGCGAATGCATTGCCCAATTTACAACAAAAATGCACAAAACGGTCTCATTTATCCCAAACCTGGCCAGATATCTGGCTCAGTGTCCATATCAAGTTCTTCTCTTGATCGCATGCAAAATTCCAGTATACCAAGGCCCATCACAGTATTCATGTAAAGTCCCAGGCCATTTACTATGTTAAGGCCTGTCATAAATTCCACACCAAACCCCATCCATCCCCCTTGCCTGATATCACAGCCTCAGTATCAGAGCAGTAGACAAAATATTTTAAACTCCTTCTCCCCTCCATTTTTTGTGCATTCTACTGTATTTCAGCTAATACTGAAAAAGGAAGTAAACATGGAAGTAAGCCATAGCAATGGCTGAAGCCTCATGATTGCAAATGAAATAAAGCAGTTGATTGACAGTTACAGTATGTGCTCCCACCTGATTATGCCCTTTTATGATTGGTTAGAAGGTGAGCGTTATTCCTGAATGTTTGATGATCACAGAAGATGTTGACAGCAACCCTCCAGATTAAGATCAATCTAGGGAGTATTTATACAGTACATAAATTAAACTTAAAATGTCCTGTTACATTTACTGTATTATTTTGATCAGTGCTTCTGTTTGTGTGGGTGCATACTAGAAAGAAAACAAAAATAAATGTTTCCTTATACTGTATAAATATATTATTTAGTTCAGGTATATAATACATAAAATCAAAGAATGTACTTCTAAGGACATGTAATACATCATACGTCGCAAATGTAAATATAGTGCTTTGGATATTTTTATATGTAGACTGGATAGGAAGGTCTGATAGGGCTATGCAAGACCTTTAGGCCTCTAAAACTGCCGTTTTAAAGGCAATTAACTGCAAAGAGTTAGTTGAGAGAAAATCACCTTCAGTAGTTGCTGATAACCAAAAATCAAACTGCAATGCAAAGCCTAACTCTGACTCAAGCTGTCAGGAACCGGATTGAACAGGAGTAAACCCAATAGCAGACAGGAAATTCATTTGAAACTTTATTACTGGCCAAAGGAGTTTAGTTTGCAGGCGTAGCAGGAGCAGAGATGAGAAGCTGTGCTTGTGAAACAGGGTATTAACAGGCTGTGTGGGGGAATTCCCAGTGACAAGGGCAGAGACGTGTCGATAATGAGGCAGAATCACCGCAAACACAGAAGTGGAGTGAGACACACAGAGAGTGAGACACACAACAAACTGCCGATGCGCTGTTGTCCGCGGTCCACGAACGCGGAAGTGCACATAAGCATGCCTAAACACAAACACACACAGATTGCCGGAGCTTGTGAATTAGGTGGAAGAGATAGATTCCATGAAACAGAAACAGGGTCGGCAGCGAGAATCCATCAGCGGAGGTAGTGAAATCCGGAAGCGCGATCCAAAAGAAGAGTTGTTAAACAGGCAAGGTCCTAAACGTAGAGTAATCTGAAGAAAGGGGGATAAAAAGACCAGGTAAGGTGAAACACAGAAACTAAATACTGGAGAGTTGCAGGAAAAAACGGGAAATAGGCCCGGACTGGACTCTTCACCATCTATTTAAAGCCACAAGTATGTTGCCAAATTAGGGACAGGTGATCAGGTAATCAGCCTGGGGAGCACGGGAAACCTTGGGTGGAGTTATGACCTGGATGTACTTGGTACATTGTGCAGGCTTATGACAGTATCCCCCTCCTACGAATGCATAGTATCCTGTCCACCCTTAGTGGACAGGATACTATGGGTTTTATCTGGGTGACATGGAATGAGGGGATGATGCGTCGCATAGTGGATGATAAGAGCAGTCTGATTGTGCAAGGGTTGATGATCTTGACTATGGTGAATGGGCCAATGAACCTAGGAGAGACCTTGCGGGAGAGTGTGTTTATGGGAATGTTGCGGGTGGCGAGCATGACCCTCTGTCCAAAATGATAGGTAGGGGCGGTACAACAGTGGCACAGCCTGATGGATCAGCCTGATGCTTGAACAGTGATATTGAATTGCAACGCCTAGCTCTCACCCGCAGCCAGGTCCTGTTGAAACGGCGCATGAAAGCAGGGGGAACTGCCACCTCCTCTTCTTGGGATGAAAATAAGGGAGGTTGGTAGCCCAGACAACACTGGAATGGGGAGAGACCTGTAGATGCTGTGGGTAGGGAATTGTGTGCATCCTCTACCCATGGTAGCATTCAGCTCCAGGAGCGTGGGTCCTTGGAGGTCATGCACCGAATTGCTGTCTCAAGATCCTGATTGGCTCTCTCAGTCTGCCCGTTGGTCTGAGGGTGATAACCAGAAGATAGGGAGTAACCCAGACCAGTTTGCAGAATACCGTCCAGAACTGGGCAGAGAACTGGGGTTCGCGATCGGACACAATGTCCACAGGGATACCATGAAGGCGGAAGACATGTAGAATGAGCAACTTGGCCATCTCTTTGGCTGAGGGAAGTTTAACCAGGGGAACAAAGTGATGAGCGGGGCTACCACTGAGCTGTAGTTTCGGATAAACGGATGGTAGAAATTCATGAACCCGAGAAAGTGATGGAGATTCTTTCAAGTGGCTGGTCTGGGCCAGTCAGTCACTGCTTTCACCTTAGCTGGGTCCATCTGGACCTTAGACGGGGCGATAATGAAGCCAATAAAGGAGACGGTCCGACAATGGAACTCCCACTTCTCCTCCTTTACAAACAGTTGGTTTTCAAGATGCCTCTGTAGGACTTGGCAAACGTGCATTCTGTGTTCCTCCAGGGAGTGAGATAAAATCAGGATGTTGTCCAGATAGACAAAAACTAAAATGTTTAAGAAGTCCCTGAGAATGTCGTTGACCAAAGACTGAAAAAGACCAAACGGTATCACCAGGTACTCAGAGTGTCCTCATGGGGTGTTAAAAGCAGTCTTCCATTCATCTCCTTCCTTGATCCTGTCTACTGTATATGATAGGCGTTACGGAGATCAACTTTAGTAAAAACGTTGGCCCCCTGGAGGAGGTCGAAGCCTGTCGATATCAGGGCAATAGGGTCACGATTCATGTTATCTCATTCAAACCTCAGTAATCAATGCACAGCTGTAGCGTCTTGTCTTTTTTAGCCACAAAGAAGAATCCAGCCCCGGCAGTGGATGATAAAGGGCTGATGATTCTGGCAGCCAGGGATTCTGAGGTATATCCGTCCATAGCCTCTCTCTCCTGTGATGACAGCGAATACAGTCTCCCCCTGGGGGAGAGGGGGGGTGGTTGAGCCTGGAAGGAGGTGAATAGCACAGTTATATGGTCTGTGAGGTAGTAGAGAGAGGGCCCGCAGCTTGCTGAAGACCTGCTTGAGATCAGCATAGTCAGAAGGGACAGCTGAGAGTTTGGGAAACTCCTCATTGTCAGAGGACGTGGCTGATAAAGAGAGAGCTGACTTTAGACAGGAAGACAAGCACAGAGGACTCCATTCCAGAATGGTGTTTTTGGACCAATCAGTGTAAGGGTTGTGACGAGTCAACCACGAGAACCAAAGGTAAATGCGCGTTCTACTGTACATGACCAAGAAAGACGTCGGGTGATGGTAGGCAGGGGGGTTCCATCAAGGGCCCGAATGGCCAAAGGGTTCTCCAGAGCTAGTGTAGGGGGGTTAAGTTACTTGACCTTTGTGGTGGAGATACGGTTCTGATCCGATCTGATCCGAGGAAATTAGTGCAGGAGTCATGTGAGCCTTGCCTAGTACTATGATAAATGCTGAGGAGAGTGTGTGTGTGCTAGGGCAACAGTTGATCACCGGCAACACAGAACATTGCGACAGGAAGGAGCGGCAGGTTCCTGGTTCACTGATGTAAGGCTGTGGGTTAGGGAGCCGGGGTTCATGATGTGGAGTGTGTACTGGGACTGAAGAAGGACTGGCTAGTAGTTGCTGAAGTTGAGAGGTGATGGATGAAAGAGTCTGGGTCACCTGCTGAATACTTTGCTGGTGAGAGCCCAGTAGTGCCCCCTGTTGTGAAAGTGCCTGCCTTAACTGATCCAAGTCCGCTGGGTTTGTCATGGCCGATGTATACTGTCAGGAACCAGATTGAATAGGAGTAAACCCAATAGTGTATGATGCATGAATAGTGCATAATGCATGAATAATTAAGTCTTATTAATCTATGAAGAAAGAAGAACTATGTAAGAAAAAAATTAATGGTTTTAAGTTGTTTTATTAGCCATTATTATAAGAGACTTGGACTTTTTTGAAGTGTGGGAAAGGGCAGGATCCATGAAGTGGTTTAATTTAATGAAGAGGTTTATTTACTATTGAAAATATACTCAAGATACAATAATGTCTCTATATGACTATATACAGTAGAGATCACCTCATTGCTGATCAATACATAGATTGGAACAGGTAAAGATAAATAAATCATTGTAGCTCTAAGAATATGTTAGCCATTTCCTACTCCTTTTTAACAATTAAGAATTAATTAACTATTAAGAAGTGTCTTACGCTATGCCATGCCAAGCCAAAGGATGCAGGCTTCTTGTCAGTACTGCGTATTATGAAAACTACAGCAGGGGCTGAGATTTTTCTTACAAAGCCTCAAAGTTATGGAATAGCCTTCCAAATAGTGTTTGGGACTCAGACACAGTCTCAGTGTTTAAGTCTACACTAAAAACCTATTTATTTAATCAAGCATTTGTGTAAATAGATTTGCCTTAGGTAAAGGAGCAGATCTGGGGGACTCATGGCCATAGAGTATTATGGTGAACTGGTATGTTTAATAATAATAATAATAATAATAATATCATTTTTTTATATTACGCCTTTCCAGAGCTCAAGGACACTTTACAATGAGTGAAAACAAAAGAACATAATACAATCAGACATTGATGTACAAAAGCAGAAAACAATTAGGTCAACAACAACAAAAAAACAGACCTGCAGAGGACAGGTGGATTCAGGTGTAACATTCGGAAAACAAGTGAGTTTTGAGTAAAGATTTAAATGCTGTGACGTTGTTAACAGAACGGAGAGAGTGTGGTAGAGAGTTCCAAAGTTTGGGTGCAATGACACTGAATGATCTGCCGCCCATTGAAGAGAGGCGGTACTGAGGTCAGCAAAAAACAAAAAACAGAATCGGAGAACGTAGTGAATGAGTCGGAATGTAGGGGGAAAGCAGATTGAAAAGATAATTGGGAGTTAAGCCATTTATAGATTTAAAAACAAGGAGAAGAATTTTGAATTTTATATAGTAGGCAACTGGGTGCCAATGGAAATCAGACAAGATTGGGGTTATATGAGAAGAACGTTTGGTATGAGTGAGTATTCTAGCCGCAGAGTTTTGAATATATTGTAATCTGGAGATGGAGCTGGCAGGTAGACTAATGAAAAGGGCATTACAGAAATCAATGCGTCATGATACGAATGCATGGATGACAGTTTCAGCATCTTTGGAACTGATGAAGGGACGCAGTTGGGCAATGCGACGTAAATGAAAGAAAGCAGATTTAGTGACATCTTTAATGTGAGGCTGAAAGGAGAGTGTGGAGTCAAAGATTACTCCAAAATTTTTGACAGAAGTAGATGTTTTGATGTGAGAGCCAGCAATCTCACAGGTGAAATTGGTGGAAATGTTGCTGGAGAGTGCTGGGGTTCCAATGAAAATTATCTCAGTTTTGTCCATGTTGAGTTTCAGAAAGTTTAAGCTAAGCCAATCTCTTACTGTATGTCTTTCACGCAAGCAGAGATTTTGTCAATTTGGGCAGATGGAGTAGGTATACAGATAGAATAAAGTTGAATGTCATCGGCATAAAAGTGATAGTTAAGACCATGACGTTGAAGGATCAGACCGAGTGGGATTATGTAAATTGTGAATAATAGTGGGCCAAGAACAGATCCCTGGGGAACACCTCGCTTCAGGGGGACGGTGGCCAATCGAAAATCCTTAACAGAAATATAAAATTGTCTATCTGAGAGATAGGATGAAAACCAAGAAAGAGCAGTATCAGAGATACCCAGACCAGAGAGACGTGAAATAAGCAAATCATGGGAGACCGTATCGAAGGCAGAGCTGAGATCAAGTAGCAGCAGTATAGAGAAGGAACCAGAATCACCAGAAATCACTAAGTTTACAAGTGCAGTTTCAGTACTATGGATAACCAGACTGAAAATGGTTGAAGAGATTATTATCAGAAAAGACTGGAGTTGGCAGCAACAGTACTTTCCAGTAATTTGGATATGAAAGGTAAATTATAAATGGGACGATAATTAGATAAAAATGAGGAGTCAAGGTTGGGTTTCTTGAGCACAGGTGTAATAGTAGCAGTTTTTAGTGGCAGAAGAAAAGAAGCAGAGGTAAGAGATGCATTGATGAAATGAGAAATAGGTGCCAAAGAGTGACAAAGTTTCAGGAGAGAAGTAGGAGCAGGATCAAGGTGACAGGATGAAGAGTTGGATTTCAGGATTAGCTTAGAGATAGAATCTGGGGTCGTCAGAGAAAAACAAGACAGAGACTGATAGATAGATAGATTTGTTGGATGGCTGAGCTCTGTATCAGTAGGGAAACATTGGTGGACAGCATTAGTCTTCTCAAGCAATAATCCAAAAAAGAGCAGCAAAACTCATTAGATACTAGAGCATCCTGAGGTGGGCAGTTGGTAAGTTTATTTATCGTATTAAATAATGCTTTTGGCCTGTTGCTCGATTTATTAATTGTGGCAGAGATAAAGTTAGAGTGAGCTGAAAAGAGAGCGGATTTATAACATTTAAGATGATCTAGAAAAGCCAAATAATGAACATTAAGACCGGTTTTCCTGTAAAGACGTTCAAGCCGTCTGCCGGTAGCCTTAAGAATACGGAGCTTAGGGGTATAACAAGGAGAAGAGTAAGTGGCGGGGACATTTCTGGTTTTGAAAGGAGCATGCTGCTGTAGGTTTTCAGAAATTGTAGAGTTGTAATTAGATAGTATCACAGATGGAGAAGAAATATCAATGGCATCAGAGAGATTCGAAGAGACAATAGAAGTACAAAATGATACAGTATCAATTGCTTTCAAATTACAGTATGAAATAACAGTTTTAAGGCATTTAGAGTGCATAGGCAGATTAAGGCTAAAGTCAAGAAATTTATGGTCAGAAATACCGGTGTCAGAAGCAGAAATAGAAGTGATATCCCCCCTTGAAATACAAATTAGATCAAGGGTATGGCCACGAGCATGGGTAGGAATGCGAACATGCTGTGTCAAATTAAAACATTCGAAAACAGACAGCAATTGGGTAGTGTTGGGGCAAACTGTATCAACATGAATATTGAAGTCACCAAGCAGAAGAATAGAAAATGACAATGAGCAGGCAAGGGTTAACAGTTCAGAGTTCAGAATAAAAGCTGGACAGGGCTTTAGGAGGACGGTAGAGTAAAATGATTGTGAAACAGTCAGCTTTCAAAACCATGTATTCAAATGAATTTGTATTGTTAAAAGCAAGTTGTTTCAGACGAAGATTGTCCCCGTAAATGACAGCAAGACCACCCCCTTTGCCATGCAGTCGAGGTTGGGTGAGATACTTCTATCCATCAGGTGCAAGAAGATTTAACTGAATAAAATCATCCGGAGCTTGCCAGGTTTCAGTGAGAAGAAAAATTGTCAAGCTTTTTTCAGTGATAATTTCATTGAGATAAGGGCTTTGTCCGATATTGACCGACAGTTCAGAAGTGCAAAGTGACGATGAACAGAATTCAGATTTGCAGTACGATGCTGAGTACCAGTGAGATAAATTAGAGAGCAATGAACAGTACGACCAGCAGGAAGTTGTTTGGAAGCAGACAATCTATGGTTAGTCCAGATGCACGGAAGGGCTTCGGGCTTAGAGCAAAAGGTACTCCTGAAAACACGCCATGAGCGGTGGATGTACCGTGGGCGCCGGAGAATCCCTAAACTCCAGCAGTGCTCATATGTCATAGGGTCAAGACGTGGATGGCAGTTCAAGGCCCTTAGCTGAGATGGTGAATATCCAATATCCATTACGGAAGTGAGATGCAAAATGAGGCAAAAAAGAGAAAAGAAAAGAAGGAAAAAAAGAAAAACCTTTGCCCAAGACATTATAATACTGAGCAAGTGAGAGCCTGACACAGGCAGAAACTGCCTGACATGGGGAAAAACAACGCTAGCCCGACCCTGAAACGCCACTTCACCAAACACAGCAGACAGGAGATAGGAGACAGCACCCACCAAATAGCAAGCAGTGAACAAACAGCGCAACCGACTGAGAGAGCGATAACTCACCCATCAGAAGAGCCGAGCATGGTGGAGACGCTAACAGTGCAGAGGGTTCGCAGCGGCCCGGTGGCAAACTCACAGACAGCAAAAAGTTGATAGTTATAGTCCAGTTTCTTCCAAACATCAGCAGTATGAAATGGAATAATATAAACCGGCCAAGCAGAATGGCAGAGAGACATGCAGCAGGAACAAACAAACAAACAAACAAATAATCCAGGTACGAAGTGGCAGCACAGATGCGCACAGCGTTCTCATCCCGGAGCAGGAAGTTTATGTTACTGTATAACACTAACAACATCAACATGTGTGTAAACAGTCTGATTGTGTTTGGGTTTTTTTCAACAACTGTCACTGTCTGGATCTGGAACAATACAGACACGTTAGCATTGTTAGCATTGTGCTAATGCTTCCATTTGCTCTATGTTGAATAAAGGTGACCGTGATGTACTTTGCAAAAAGTGCCGAATTAACGGGGGTGAAATCGGAGACGATTAGGGTGTTTAGGTGCTGTCTTCCCCACTCTCATTGATCACTCAGGTTTGTTGATGATGAGGTGATTGTTTGCCTTACATCTAAGGGAGATCTCATGTCTGTGTTTCCTTCTGGCTCTCCCTTTTAGTTATGCTGTTATAGTTAGTCCTGCCGGAATCTCTGCTTGCAGTCTACACTAAATATTAGGGATGTAACGGTATCAAAACTTCACGGTACGGTAATACCTCGGTATGAATGGCACGGTATGGTATTTATTGAATCATTTACAGGAAAAACTAAACTAATGAAGAGACTCGAAAAAAGTGCCAGAAGTGTTTATTAAACAGTATACATGAACACTGAACATATCCATGGCATACAAATTAGCCATCTATTTGTAAACTTTGAAACAGAAACTTAAATTTTTCAATTTTAATAACAAAAAATTATTAAACCATGTAAAAAAAAAAAGTTTCAATTTAGTATTCTTGAAAACTCAGAAAAAATAAAAATAGCAGCCTACTTATTGCAGTTGGCCCATGTGCTGAATGAGTATTTGAGAACACTTACCTCATTCAGACTTATAATATCACTTATTCAGACAGAGACAGGATTTTTTTTCTTTCTCATTTCTTTTCAGAGAGAAACCTAAATGACTCGATAAAACTATAGGTCTTCTGAGAAAAGTTTGCTCAGGCGAATGGAGCGAACGGGAGGTAGCGGGGACTACAATACCCATCAGCCCAGGCGTGGCCATCATCCTTTGCGGTTTGTTGTCGCTACAGATCCAGTAATACGGAAATGGCGGGTGCTGCTATTAGCGGCGAAGGAAAAGAGATGGAAAGAGTAATGAATCATTACGGAGTAAGCAGGTTTTAAATCGGATTTGCGCATTACTGGATCTGTAGCGACAACAGACAAAGGATGATGGGCATGCCTGGGCTGATGGGAAATGTAGTTCCCGCTACCTCCCGTTCGCTCCATTCGCCTGAGAAAACTTTCCTCAAAAGACCTGTAATTTTACCGACATGCGACCACGGTATTATCGAAATAAAGTGTTATTGCGGTACGACTGTATTTACAATACCGTTACATCCCTACTAAATATATATTCACATTATACATTATGTGACTATGACCATACCTAACTGTTATCTCTCCTCTTCTGTTCTCCCCTCTCCTGTTCTCTCTCCCCTCTCTCTCTTTTCCTCTCTCTATCGAGCTACACATGTCGTTCCTGAGCTTCTAGTGATCCAGACACCCTCTGCCCTCTGGACCTGCCTGACTCATCCTGGTGCCCCACTTCTGGTTGGAGATCTCATCACATGGATGCCCTATGTGTCCCTTTGGGATGCGTCCGATGACTGGGGACAGTTTCACTCTACCATGAAGACGGTTCTGGCCTCAACGGATGTTGACATGAGGACTTGACTTGGCTGGAGTTGCTCCATAGTTCAGGACAGGAATTTCCTTCGAGTCTACCTGAGCCTCTAATGTACTCCAGTGAACCTGTGCTCCATATTAACATCAATTATCATCAACTGTTATAGCTGAATATCCTGCCACCTAACACACAGTATGAATGCAGATCAATTTCTGCTCTGTTTCACCCAAATGAGGATGGGTTCTCTGTTGAGTCTGGTTCCTCTCAAGGTTTCTTCCTATTGCCATCTCAGGGTGTTTTTCCTTGCCACTGTCACCCTCGGCTTGCTCATCTGACCATTTTGATTCATACACATTCACATTCCATACAAACTTAAATAATTATTTTGATTATGTAAAGCTGTGAAAATGACAATTGTTAAAAGCGCTATACAAATAAAATTGAATTGAATTAATTAATTATCATTATTAGTAGTCATTAATGTTAAAATTATGTATAAAAGAAGAAGACAAATGAAACACCTGATCCATGGTTAAAATGGTCCTTGTTCATAAATTTTAATAGAATTATTTGCCATCTTTTGAAGTGTAATCTACTTTATGGGTGAAAACCACTATGTTTAAGTGTAAACACTTACTAGACAAAGATCCCTTTGCCTGTTTGTTTGTAAAATATAATAGGTGCTAGGCATTGTGATTTTGAGTCAAGGTGAGCTATATTAAATTTGAAATAAAGAATTGTTTATTTTTCCACAAAAAAAGAGTGAGTGTATGCAAATGTATGAGTGTAAAGGAGAAAGTAGGGCTGTAATTACATAAACTGCTATTTCCTTGAGCAGGAGAGAGTTTTAACCCCTACGTTTACACTGAACACACACACACACACACACATACAGTGGTGTGAAAAACTATTTACCCCCCTCCTGATTTCTTATTCTTTTGCATGTTTGTCACACAAAATGTTTCTGATCATCAAACACATTTAACTATTAGTCAAAGATAACACAAGTAAACACAAAATGCAGTTTTTAAATGAATGATTTTATTATTTAGGGAGAAAAAAAATCCAAACCTACATGGCCCTGTGTGAAAAAGTAATTGCCCCCTGAACCTAATAACTGGTTGGGCCACCCTTAGCAGCAATAACTGCAATCAAGCGTTTGCGATAACTTGCAACGAGTCTTTTACAGCGCTCTGGAGGAATTTTGGCCCACTCATCTCCTCGCAGAATTGTTGTAATTCAGCTTTATTTGAGGGTTTTCTAGCATGAACCGCCTTTTTAAGGTCATGCCACAACATCTCAATAGGATTCAGGTCAGGACTTTGACTAGGCCACTCCAAAGTCTTCATTTTGTTTTTCTTCAGCCATTCAGAGGTGGATTTGCTGGTGTGTTTTGGGTCATTGTCCTGCTGCAGCACCCAAGATCGCTTCAGCTTGAGTTGACGAACAGATGGCCGGACATGCTCCTTCAGGATTTTTTGGTAGACAGTAGAATTCATGGTTCCATCTATCACAGCAAGCCTTCCAGGTCCTGAAGCAGCAAAACAACCCCAGACCATCACACTACCACCACCATATTTTACTGTTGGTATGATGTTCTTGTTCTGAAATGCTGTGTTACTTTTACGCCAGATGTAACGGGACACGCACCTTCCAAAAAGTTCAACTTTTGTCTCGTCGGTCCACAAGGTATTTTCCCAAAAGTCTTGGCAATCATTGAGATGTTTTTTAGCAAAATTGAGACGGGCCTTAATGTTCTTTTTGCTTAAAAGTGGTTTGCGCCTTGGAAATCTGCCATGCAGGCCGTTTTTGCCCAGTCTCTTTCTTATGTTGGAGTCGTGAACACTGAGCTTAATTGAGGCAAGTGAGGCCTGCAGTTCTTTAGATCTTGTCCTGGGGTCTTTTGTGGCCTCTCGGATGAGTTGTCTCTGCGCTCTTGGGGTAATTTTGGCCGGCCGGCCACTCCTGGGAAGGTTCACCACTGTTCCATGTTTTTGCCATTTGTAGATAATGGCTCTCACTGTGGTTCGCTGGAGTCCCAAAGCTTTAGAAATGGCTTTATAACCTTTACCAGACTGATAGATCTCAATTACTTTTGTTCTCATTTGTTCCTGAATTTCTTTGGATCTTGGCATGATGTCTAGCTTTTGAGGTGCTTTTGGTCTACTTCTCTGTGTCAGGTAGCTCCTATTTAAGTGATTTCTTGGTCGAAACAGGTGTGGCAGTAATCAGGCCTGGGGGTGACTACAGAAATTTAACTCAGGTGTGATAAACCACAGTTAAGTTATTTTTTAACAAGGGGGGCAATCACTTTTTCACACAGGGCCATGTAGATTTGGAGTTTTTTTCTCCCTTAATAACGTAAACCTTCATTTAAAAACTGCATTTTGTGTTCAATTATGTTATATTTGACTAATAGTTAACGGTTTTTGATGAGAAGAAACATTTAAGTGTGACAAACATGCAAAAGAATAAGAAATCAGGAAGGGGGCAAATAGTTTTTCACACCACTGTATATGTAATGCTCAGATTTAATATTGGAGCTAATTACACAAATTCGGGGTCTTAAATCTACTGTAAATAAGGGCCGATAACACTTACTTCCGGTATTGTGCAACCTTCGTGGAGCAATAAAAGGCGGACACAACAACAATTACCAAAACCAAACCAAAGTGTATTATGTACAAAAGACAAACAAACAAATAAAGTGAAACAAAACCAATATATACACATATATACAAACATAAACAAAGAGTGTAATGTATGCGTGTGAGTGTGTGCGTATGTATGAATGTCCAAGTCCGTGTTATTGTAGATGTGTGATGGTGTACGGGAGAGATGGCTCGATCTCAACAGGAAAAGATGGTAAATCCGGGAGAACGAGGAAACGGAATGAGAAGGGTATGAATGTAAACCAGGAAAAATAATCCACGGAATGTCCACACAGGCTCTCTCTCTCTCATCACAAATGCAGCGCGCTGTCTCATCTCTCCGTGCCGAGTGTCATGCCGGTTCCGGCTTTATACCGGCACACGTGACCCGATAGGTCATCGGGGTTCCCTCGCGGCACAACTGCGCATGCGAGCGAGCTTAACCCCGGAGCCAAACCACCGTCGTCATGGGGACAAAAAATAACCGTATGGGGTACGTTTGCTGGCGCAGGTGAGCAACATTAGCTCTTTAATCATTCACCTGCTATTTAACTGCCCATTTATGTGGCCGTGCTACATAGACCCCCCCCACAGCCTCCGGCGTGTGAGGAGAGGACCGCACTAGCGCATTATCTAAACCACGCACTCGGCTTTGTGGGTTGCCCCCAGACCTAGTGTCAGTCCATTGGTTCTCTTTAAAGTCTTTTTGCTGGACCCTCCCACTGGGCTCTAGCTCACCTGAAAAGTTTTTGATGGGCAGAGGGAAGAGATGGTGTCCGTCGCCAAACCAGCCCACCCGGTAGCTCTGGCGCCTTGTGCTGCCGGGAACTGTGGTAGCCGGCTTATTTGGCTGGCTGACCTGCTGGTGGTTGTGTCTCTTCCTCCGCTGTGTTCCTGTGGTTGGTCGGTGATGGATATGTGGCTGGCTCTGTGGTATGTTGTTGGCTGGTCGGCTGCTCCAGCGGCTAGTGAGGTCTGGCAGGTGGTAGCTCCCGGATCTTCCCTTGGGTTTGCAGGGGTGAGGGGCGATGGGCGTGGCCACTCTCTGCTGGCCACTGGTTCGCTTAGCCCCGGGAGTTCTGGCAGAACCCGCACGCTTGTACCAACCGCCAGACGTTCTTTCGGATGGTGGGCCACCAGGCGACGTCTAGGAGGCTCAGTAGTGTTTTTAGGCCCCCCCCACCCCCCCCGGTGGCCACCCGACGGCTTTTGGTGAAAGTCATGTAAGAACGTCTGGACCTTCGATGGTGGGAATACCAGGTGGAGTGCTCCTCCCTTCCTCTTCGGAACTCTACGGTGTAGTGCCCCCTGGTAGTGTTCGAAGGAGACGCCCTGGTTCTGGGTCTCTCTGATGTCCACCACCGTGGCCAGTAGAGCTACCTGGAGACCTTCCTGCTGTGGTCGTGGCGCCTCGGCGTGGTCCCCGGGTTGAGCGGCTGACCGCTCCGAGGTAAGTTGAGCAGGTTCTACTTTCGGTGGCAAGGCATAGTAGAGCTGAGAGGGTGCCGAGAGGGGCTGGGCGTTGGAAGGTCCGGCATGAGCCAGAGTAGAAGCGGGCAGTGGTGCTCCTTCCTTCTCTTTCTCCTGGCTGTCCTTCTCTGAAGTTGCGGTGTTTGGAAGTTTGGATGAAGGTAGAGATGGAGGTGGTGAAGACGCAGTGGTGTGGGCTTGTGACCTGTGGATGGTGGGCGTGCTAAAGAGGTGCAGCTTCTTCATCTGCTTCTCCCAGATGACATCACGGTGCAAAAAACAGTCAGTTACCGCTTTCTCCAGTTTTATCAGCTACTCTTGGCAGTATCGCTCCAGCTCATCTAACTTGGCGTCTACTACATGTCGAGAACTGATTTCACGATTCAAACTGCTGTTAATGGAATCTTTGAAATCCCTCTCTAACAAACCCACTTTGTCAGACATAGCCTCTACATCCCTTTTACATTGCTTGAGCGCAGAATGCATTGTTTTAACAATTTTAGACATGTGACTACAATTATCACTCTCATCATCATGTCTACCCGGTATAGACAGTGAACTAAGCAAAGAATTAGGACTACGTCGCGTCACACCTTCATCTACATCATCATCCGGAATAAAACTAGCAACAGTCCAGTTGGTCCTCCCAGCACTACTAGCGTTAGCATATGCGCTAGCCTTAGCATTAGCCATGTTAGCATCTATTTTGCTCCACAAAGTCACCCACCCGGAATAATACCCAAATAAACAGACTCCCCATACGGGCCACCACTATGTAACGCTTGGATCTTATTTTAGAGCTAATTACACTAATTCGGGGTCTTAAATCTATATACGGGCTGATAACACTTACTTCCGGTATTGCGCAACCTTCGCGAAGCAAGGAAAGATGTGACACAACAACAACAACTAAACCAAACCAAAGTGTATTATGTACAGATGAAAATATATACAACCAAACAAATAAAGTGCACCAAAAAAACAATATATACAAAATATAAACAAATATGTACAATGTCAGTAGTGTATGCGTATGTGTGTGTATTTATGAATGTCCAAGTCTGTGTTATTGTAAGGGTATAATGGTGTACGGGAGAGATGGCTCGATCTCACCAGGAAAAGATGGTAAATCCGGGAGAACGAGGAAACGGATTGAGAAGGGTACTGAATGTAATGCAGGAAAAATAATCCACAGAATGTCCACCCAGGCTCTCTCTCTCTCATCAAAAATGCAGCGCGCTGTCTCATCTCTCCGTCCCGATTGTCATGCCGATTCCGGCTTTATACCGGGACACGTGACCCGATAGGTCATCGGGGTTCCCTCGCGGCACAACTGAGAGCTTAACCCCGGAGCCAAACCACCAAAAACTGCAGACAAAAACTAACCGTATGGGGCATGTTTGCTGGCGCAGGTGAGCAAAATTAGCTCTTTAATCATTCCCCTGCTATTTAACTGCCCATTTATCAGTTAAAGCCCGTATATAGATTTAAGACCCTGAATTAGTGTAATTAGCTCTAAAATAAGATCCACACACACACTGAACACACACACACACACACACACACATGCACAAATAGCTACATCCCTTAAATTGCACAATTGGCAAGGCCCTACAACTTGCTATAAATATGGGTGAATCTTATGGGTCTGTGTTGTGCTGAGTCATGCACAAGGCTCCCTCAGGGCTGAGCACTAGAAATAAAACATCAGGCGAATGCAGCTGGAAAATAACAGTGAAAACAAGTCAACTGGACAAGACCAATTAGTTACTGTAGCTTGGTAAAACAAGAAAAGGAGTAATAATGCAAATAACGGAGGGTAACTTCTTGGGGCACCATATTATTTTTCTCAGGTTTTTTGAGGTAATAATTAATTATTTTAAAACTGTTTGAGATCTAAATAAATTAATTCACTTCTAAAGAAAAAAAAACACAAACAATGCAATAATTTTCTTGCTTAGTTCATTCATTTGTATTACTTTTCCGGGTGGGAGATGTCCTGGATCTGTTCCAGGTCTCTGTCCAGTGGAGTGTGCTTGGTATAGCTCTACTAGACAGCCCGCACCTCCGTGATTCAGAGAAGCAGGGGATCTAATCCTGGATTGTTGAGCCCCTTCCATTCTCAGGAAAAATATGCCCAACAACCCTAAGGAGGAAACTACTTTCTGGAACCAAACCTTAACAGTTTGATACTGTCAGCTTGTGACCCAGGAGTGGATAGAGACATAGGTGGAGACCCCACCTGAGACAGTGCTTCTGGCTACCCAATCCACTTACCATTCTTAAAAGGTCCCAAGATTCTTAAATTTCTCTATCAGGGGAAAGACAAAAACACCCTACTCTTTTCTGGAAGACAGCCATGATCTTGAGCTTAAAAGTGCAGACACTTCACATCCAGTACTTCACAAAGCAGCAACTGATTGTACGTCCACATCAAATGATGCCAAGAATACCATATAATTTGCAAATACATCTTGTCCCACAAATGGACATCTCTTCAACCTTGCCTGTGTCTTGAAGGAGTGAAGACAAGACACACCC
Organism: Channallabes apus; assembly: GCA_030522415.1. Lineage (NCBI taxonomy): Eukaryota > Metazoa > Chordata > Actinopteri > Siluriformes > Clariidae > Channallabes > Channallabes apus. The sequence continues at coordinate 15,440,396 of CM060122.1, forward strand.
TTTTTGAAGGTCAACAACCACCATACATGTTTTGATCACACTGCACTCCTACATAGACTGAATTACAGTGACCCAGACACTGTGTTCTTCCATACTTCCTACAACAATTATCATATACCTTTTCCATTCTCATACAATATGTTTAAGTGGACTGGGGGCCCTAGGCTATGCTTTGCACAGTTTGCTCAAGCCACATGTTTAGAACAAAAGCTTACTACTACTGAGTCATGCACCAAATGATGACGTACACAGTTGGAACATGTATCAATCAGCCATAACATTAAAGGCACTTACACATGAAGTGAATAACATTGAACAACATTATATTTACAAATGTCAAGGGGGTATGTTGTTGTTGGTTTTTTGGCTGTTCCCGGCAAGGGGTCGCCACAGCGGAATATCCAGTCTGCACAACAACTTGGCACAGGTTCATTTATGCCGGATGCCCTTCCTGACGCAACCCTCCCATTTTATCCGGACTTGGGACCGGCACTGCATCCAGTGTATATAGGGGATATATTGGGCAATCAATTCTCAGAGTTGATCTTAGAAGAATCAGAAAAAATGGGGAAGTATAAAAATCTGAGAGACTTTAACAAGAGCCACATTGTGATGGCTAATAAGCTGGGTTAAAGTTTCTCCAAAATGTTAGGTCTTCTGGGGTTATCCTGGTATTCTTCTGTGGGATTAGCTAGTGTATCAAAATTGGCTGAAAGACTCCTGCCCACTGCTGAAAGTTTCTACAAACGGGCACAGGAATGTCAGAACTGGACTACAGAGCAGTGGATGAATGTGCCTTGGTTTGTTGGACATGATTACTTTTACATCATGTGTTTGCATGAACCACACTAACACATTCGTTATTCTGCTTATACGATGCCAATAAACTTCACCATGCTTAGACCATGAACACCAGTTATGCTGCTGAAGAGTAGACTTCTGACATCTGCCTAAAGTATTAATTATATTTTTTTAGGTGTGTTATTTTTTCTGCTTTACAATGGCTTGTTATTGGCTTAAATCTTGTTATTGAAATCAGCATGTCAGTTTGTTCTGTTCGTAAAAAATCATAAAAATTTTTTTTTTTAAAACTCTTTTTAACAGCCTTTAATAGCCGACATCACAGCAAGCCCAAATGCATCTCAGTCAGCAGAGGTAGCTGTTGGATGGTCCTAGGTTTAACTCCCAGCACCACCAAGATGCCAGTGTTGGGAACTTGAGCATGACTCTTAACTCTCAGCTGTTAATATGTGTAACTTATATTGAGATTAATGGAACTCGTTCTGAATAAGGGCGTCTGCCAAATGCAGTAAAATCCCTCAGCATCTTTCCCTGTAATTGACCTCTTTGGTATTTTGTAGTCCCTATCAGAAATAAAAGCATGAGGTGTATCCTAATGCTATCCTTTTTCCACTAACTGGGAAAAAATGTCACCACTTCAGAAGGGTCAAATGATTGAGGTGCATCAAGTACCAAAAACAATTCTGGGGATTTAAAATTACCGCACGGCTCAGAGGGTGAAATGAGCACGCGCTGCGTGGATACGGCACGAGGCATTGAGGAATGATTTAGGGCTGGACCATAATATTAGAAGAAAAAAAATTTGCGTGACATCGATCCCTGCGAAACGGTTCTCATTCGCGCTTAAATGACTACCCCTGTGCTGTTCTGTAATTTATTAAAGTTTTATTCATTCTGAAAGTGACGCGACTTGCCTGTATCCATATTACACAAAAATGCGACTTTGCACCTTGCGTCCACAGCAGTTGGATGAACGGTTCTCGACATAAAAAAGAGATCACTGCCTTTATTAGAGATAAGAATATATTCAGCCCCCTCCCACCGAAGCTTCGAATATTCGAAGTTGATCACTACCGAATACTCGAAGCTCAAAAAATGGTATTCGGACCAGCCTTAGAATGATTTTAAAACTACCAGCTTCTGTCTACATTCACTTCTGATTTCCACAGTGACATTGATAAAAAGTGCTCATTAAACATTAATTTCTTTGGTCATAGCACAAGAGCGTTCATTCATTCATTCATTCATTTTCTATAAAGCTTAATCCTGTGTTCAGGGTCGCGGGGGACTGGAGCCTATCCTAGGAGACTACGGGCACTAGGCGGGGTACACCCTGGACAGCGTGCCAATCCATCGCAGGGCACACACACATAAACGCACCCAATGCACAAGAGCGTTATTTATTTTAAATATATAGTTTTATAAAGTATTTATGTACACCGTGAATTAATCATACAAATGTAAAGAATGAATAAAGAAATACAAGATATGCTACAAATAAATATAATGCATGCTGTAAAGTTCAACGAATAACATATAATAAATATATAAATATCTAATCATGTATTTCTGTTCTCCCCAGGATCATCTGGTTTCAAGAGAGGTCTGGTGTGTGATGGAAGCATGTCCTTGTGACCTGGAGAGACCAAGAATGGCTGCCAAATTTTCCTATGAAGAAGACAACATTCCTATTAGTGATGGGTCGTTCATGAACGATTCATTCTTTTTGGACGAAACTTTAACATGACTCAGACGAACGAGTAGTCTCGGAGAGTGATTCGTCCATTTTCTATTGGGCGCGCATGTGCAAAGTATCGCAAAACCTCTGTACTGTATGTTATACAGTACACAAGAAACAGAATTGAACGATTCTCAGAAATGAGTCTTCAAGTCTCGAGTTGTTCGTTCCTTTGTCACGTGACTCCCATAGATGCTATGCGGCGCAATTGATTCAAAAGAACGAACGACTCCGACTGCAAGATACAGTATGATGGTAAGTTACTCACTTTGTTTATTATAATATGTCCTTAGTTGCATTGTAATTTTTTCATAACTGGAACTATAGTCAAAATTTGTGTATGTAGACATATTGGGGGTCTTTTTATTGAAAATGCAATATTCAAAATATGGAATTTTATTTTATTTCTTTTTTTTTTATTATTATTATTTTGAGTTTTTTCCAATTTTCTCCCCAATTTAGTCATGGCCTCCCAGTCGCTAGGGGGGCTCCCACATTAAGGCTACCACTACCACTCAGTCGGGAGGGAGAAGATTATCACGTGTTTCCTCCGAACCGTGTGACGTCAGCCGACCGCATTTTTTTAAAATGCTTGCTCACGCACCATAAGGGGCGGAGTAACACACTCGGAGGAAAGTGCTAGCTGCTCCTTCCGCATGTGCGAGCTCACAGACGCCCCTGATTGGCTGTAGAGCTGTGATTAATGTGGGAGCACAAGTACCTCTCATCCCTCCCCCCTGAGAGAGCTCGGCCAATCAGCTCTCTCTAGACCTCCGGCTGTGAGAGGAGAAAAGCATTACCCGGGGTTCGAACCAGCGATCTCCAGATGATACGGTGAGCGCTTTACCACTGCGCCACTCAGAGGCTCACATTTTATTTTATTTCTGATCAAAAGAACGAAATGAACGAAAAGATTCGTTCATTTTGATGAACGAGATTCAAAGAACTGAGACACTAAATTGATTCAAACTTCCCTTCACTCATTCATGTGCTCTTTTGTGCTTTACCTTATTGAGTGTACTATTGAGAGAAACTATTGAACCTGAAACCTCACCATGCATCAGTGTTTTGTGTTTAGCATGTTTTGTGTGCAGTGTGTTTATACTGTATTTTTGAAAATAAATGTATATTGTAAAATCCAAGATGTGTGGGTGATTTGGAACAGAGAGAAAATACTGGTTAGAGTGCAAAATGTTTTATTAAAAATTATTCAAGTAAAACCCCAGTGGAAAAAAATACACTTTAGTGTATTACAAATATATTGAAATCCTCGATAATACACTGCAAATATACTAACAAAAAGTTGTACCATCAGTTAATATATAAAAAGTATACTAACATCATGCTTTTACCAAATTTTGGAATTAAACTTTAAATATACTTAAAAATAATTGTATTGTAGTACACGTTCCAAAAATATATTATTGGAAAATATACTTTAAGTGAAAGGCTGGTCTAATTTCCAAAGTATACTTATTTAAACTTGTTTTTCAATATATTTTTGGTTTATTTTTTTAAAAATATGCTCGAAATAATCATTGTACAAATGTACAGAAAGTATATATTAGAATACAAATTTTAATATACGGTAGTATCTGTATATTATCAATTAAATGTAAATGTACTTAATTAATATGTACCTATATGTAGTGCACTACTCTCTCGTGCGCGCGCTTTTAGACTCGTTCCTGCGCGCTGAAAACCACTTTTGCCGTTCAAGATAATTAATGTTTTTACTCTCTCACTCTTCTGTCCGCTCACTGCACACAAAGCGACACACAAACTACAGCAGCGTTGTGAACTTTGCGACTATTCCAGCCAACCGGAGACTAGACGGCGCCCCACCAGCCAATCAGAGGCGGGAGGCGGGCAGATTCAGACTGTCCGTTCTCTGATTGGCTCCCCAGTTCTCCACTTCTAGTTTGAAGAAGTGAAGAAGCTGCATCATCGCGTGCGTTAGTTCGTATCGTTATTATTTTATTTTCATCAGCATAAGGTAAATTTAACGGTTTTAAATTAAGTACATACTTTAATCTATAGTATGTATTGTGTAATGTGTTGTTGTTAATTTTGTTATGTACTTTGCTTGAGGTATAATGGCTCTGTAGCTCTGGGCCTGTTTTCAGTCTCTGTGTAACAGAATCAACACACCAGGTTTAAACTAATACTGTACCTGTAGATTCTAATACTAATGTCTGTCTGTGTTCATACACCAGGTTTAAACTAATACTGTACCTGTAGATTCTAAGACTAATGTCTGTCTGTGTTCACACAACAGTTAAAATTTTAGTTTGTGTATTTGTAAGACAACCTGATATTTTGTTGAGCACAAATAAACTATAGTAGTGCTTTTTTGTAACCTTGTGCAAATTAAATCTGTTGAACTCATGAATAAAGTCTGCCTCATAATTACTGATGTAATGCTTTTCAAAAACTTGTTATAGTGTAGAAAATGCATTTAGCATTTGTAAATTATCCTAAACACTTAATGTACTGGTAACACATTTGCAATACTGTACAGTATTGTGGGCGGGGCGGCGGCTTGCGACCGTCGTGCCTTGCGGGAGGGGTTCTTTTTGTGTTCACCCTGTTTGGGACGTGTGTTTAGGTTAGTGGCTTCGGCCAAGTTTGAGTATGTGTACATATGTGCTATCTATATGTGTGTATGTGCTGCATTCTGCTACCGTTCTCCAGTTCCAGCTAATAGCTGTGTGTGTGTGTGTGTGTGTGTGCGCGCGTGCGTGTGTGTGTGTGTGCGCACGTGCGCTAAATAAACTACTCCCAGTCGTTACATTGGTTAGCCACCAAACTCACTCGTCCTCCGAGTTCCCTGCTAGCGTCGAAAAACGCTACAGTAGTATAGAAGGTTGTGTGTACTGTATGATACAATAAAGTATATTTGTATTAACCATAAAGTGTACTTTTTTTTTGTATTTGTAAGTGTCTAGAAGTATAACAGCATGCTACTGCTGCAATAAGAATATACTCATAGTACATTAATCATGTATTTATAATAGCTGTAATGTACTTATAATACATTAAATATATACTTAAATTGTATTAATAATACTGTCAGGTATGTACGTTAGTACACACACAGCCATATACTTTAGGTGTACTAAAGTATACTTAAAGTTGTTCCACTTTAGCACACAAAAGTATACTTAATACACTTAAAATTGTGCTTTTGTACAATTTAATTACAACTTAAATACACTTAGTACAAAATTAGTTGTTCCAAAATAGCAAACTTCAAGTATACTAGTCATTAGTCTGGAGAAAGTACATTTAAGTATGCTTTGGCATGCTAGGATTTAATATACTTAGCACTAATATACTTATACTTTTTTTTTTTACTTGGGAATATAATTCAAGCAAGTGAAAAGTAGCTGTCAAAAATGAGAAAAATGTAAACATTAAAATGTATCGTAATTTGTATATTTACTTGTACTTGCATTAGCAAGAGGGTGTGTTACTGAAATTAAGACAATAGCACTTTGAAATTAAATAGTTTAAATAGTGTGTGTATATATTTATTAATTTAACATATCTCTTGATGTTCCTTCCTCTGTATCTGTAATCCTCCCTCAAAATTTGAGATTTCATCCAGGCAACAAGAGTGTCCTGCTCTTGCATGTCAGGTTTTTCCTCTTTCTTCTGTTGTTAGCTGGTCTTGTACAATTGTCAGAGGTCTCAGTCTTTGTTTCCTCCAGTACCTGTCTACAAGAAAGTTTAAAAGCAAGAAATTAGCTGAAGGTTGCAACCATAACAGCTTGTGCAAATTTAATTCTTCCAACATCCAAATTTTGTCCAAATCACAGATAACATGAAATTGTGTGTCGAGCTTATGTGGATCATTAGCATCTCAATTTTCATAAGTGTCTCTGAGATGTCCTGGAGTACACACAAAGGTTATACATAAAATGAGTAAGTACCTGTAACTGTAATAGCAACATAAGCACAGCACTTAAGTTCATCTACTGTTTTGAACAGGGAATTTTTCTGGGGTCTTAAATTAAGCAGACATGAGGAGATAACGTTGTTGTGAACTAATGTGAAAGGATCATCCTGTATATCTTATTACAGTATATGCATTTAAATAAGGTCACCACAAGATCCACAGACAATTACCAGGAGATGTCGTGATAATATGGGACTCTCTTTAACAGCGTTAATAACTTTAGTATTTAATATTAACTTACCGCTCGCTTGCAGGGTCTCTGCTGGACCAGGCTCCATGCTGTCAGGTTCATAGACATCTTATGGGAGCATACTGTAGATGCTATGCGATTAATCATTTTAGTGACTCGGTTCTTTGATCCCCGTTCATTAAAATTAACGAATCTTGACTTGAGTCATTTAAGTTCATTTTGTACTTTTGATCAGAAATAAAATAAAATGTTGCATTTTCAATAAAAAAGGACCCCAGTACATCTACATACACAAATTTTCGCTATAGTTCCAGTAATGAAAATATTACAATGTAGCTAAGGACATATTATAATAAACAGAATGAGTACTGTAGCTCACCTCATACTTGCAGTTGGAGTTGTTCGTTCTTTTGTTTCTATTGCACTGCATAGCGTATATGGGAGTCATGTGACAAAAGAACGAACGACCCGGGACTTGAAGAATCATTGAGAAAGAATCGCTCAATTCTGTTTCCTGTGTAATGCACCGCTTAGTGTGCTTAATTTTTTTGGCTACTCTACTCCACCTACTCTACTCCACCTCTGATATATATATATATATATAGTATGCATGTATATTGTAATGTTATGTGGTAATGAAATGAAATCATCTGATGACCTGAATGTACCAAATGACCAGGTTATCACATGTACAGTATGGAGTGTTTTCTTCTTTGATGAATCAAAAATATTCCATGACTCACGTTGCAAAAGAATGGTTCTAGAATTCTGGGAAACCTTTTAACCAATGAATTCACAACCACATTGTGCAGCGTAACCAAAGGTAACGGTGATCAATGAAATCTTGGAGTGTTTGACTATTTTTTTTGTCTGGGAAGTGCATATTGCCTTGTGTAATGTGCTACTTGTTGTGTTATGTTATGTTATGTGGTTATGTTTTGTTGTATTAGGGTCATTAGCTTCATTCAACACATGGGGTTATTTTTATATTCTGTTAGAACTTTAACCAAGTTTTACCTTATCACAGGGCCTTAAGTAACAGCTAGGCAATTAGTTAAAATAATGTTATCTATTAAATGCTAATAAATAAATGAAGCTCCTAAACTTACTCACTATGGTCTTCTTCTTTCTTCTTTGTCTTTCAGCTGTTCCCTTTCAGTGAAATGTGTTTTCACTTTTTTCATATTTTTCCAACTCAGAAAAGGACAGGACAGTGAACTGCACTGATGGAGAGAGTGAAACAAAGAGAGAGAGAGAGAGAACGAGTATGTAAAGCCCTACCTACTAAGGAATTATCGGACCAACATGCACTTGGACATTAATCACTTCATTTCCTCCCGTATAGCATGTGCCCAAGCCAAGGTACTTAAAACTATGTCAGCAGTTAGCTCACCCATACGCCAAAGGCCCTGGGTGTCACGGCGCTGTGCGAGGTCAGGCAGGCTGATAGGACCCAAGAGCAGACACCACTCTGGGATGATATTCTTAAAAGGGCTTTAATGATGAAAATGTAGGAGATAGGGTTGGTAGTGCTTGGTGTTACTTTCTCACGGAATACAGGTGTATAATGAACACGGGACTGTAATGGAGGACAGAGGTGCAGCTCTGAAGCGGTTCTCTGATGTTTAATGAAGTGAGATTCTGTAGTTCACCTTGACGTGGAGGATGGCTGCTGGGTGCCTTTCTGTAGTGGAAAAAACAGACGTTGATGCAGAGATTGAGAAGAGCAGAGGCGTTTCACCTGTTGGTGTCTCGAAGGATGTGGAATCCGGAAGTGAGAAACAATCGGGAAGTCAAGGGGCGAAGCGTGAGTCAGTATCCGTGAGAGCAGTCAAGGCCAGGTCAAACAATCCGAAGCGGAAGACGATAGCGAAGTCGAGGGGCAAGGCGTGGGTCGATGTCCGTGAAGCAAATATCAGGTCTAACAAATCCGTAGGGACGAGCGAAAAGCGAAAGCCGTTAAACAAAGCACTTGGTCAAAAAACGCATGAATCATAGGAAAAATAACCACGAGGAAACTGGGCTGTGGAGCACGCAATAATTCGGCAGCGAGAAAGCGCGCTGCGCTTCCTTAAATGTCGGGAGAAATTATTTGTGAATGGGGAGCCGCTGTGTGTGGGAGGGGCGGTACGAAGGCGTGGGAAAAGACGTGACAGTCTAGAGACAACGTGACCGCGTGTAGAGAAATCTGACAGCGTGGGAACAAAAACAACAACAAAAGAGAGAAGTGACAGGGGTTCGTGATACTGGGCTCACTTCATGGTCATTCCTCCAAGAATACAGACCAGAAGACAAGTGCAGATTCCCAGCCCACAATGTACTTGACTCTCTTCTAATCCAGGAGTTTCATGCCAGCCGTTTTAATCAGCCAGGTCCTCGGGCCGAGGGGAGGCCAAGAAAAAGCATCGCTCCTGGAGGTAGTGCCTTGGATGGGGATGGAACTTTGATGACCTGATTGTGCATGTGAACTTGTGTCCTGCTCTGATATAGCTCTGATACGGTGTATCATATTCTACTCCTCAAGGTTCTCAGTAAACATTTTACATAGCACTGACTATTCCCTGTTTCAAATAATGGTCATTTCAGTGTAATTTTGGATGGAGTAGTGCTACGATGGAGTGGGATTTGTTTCACTTAAGAAAAGTGCTTCTGTTCAGAAATAAGTAAAGTAATAATTTAACAATAACAATAAGAGTCAATGTCAATAACAGATGGCAGCTGATTATAAAAAAAAACAGGGTAAGAGGTGAGCTTATTAATGCATTTAGAACTGATAGTAAATGTTTTTGCGGCACGGTGGTGTAGTGGTTAGCACTGTCGCCTTGCACCTCTAGGGTCTGGGTTCGATTCCCCGGCCAGGCTCGATTTCCGTCTCTGTGTGCATGGAGTTTGCATGTTCTCCCCGTGCTTGGTGGGTTTCCTCCGGGTACTCCAGTTTCCTCCCACAGTCCAAAGATATGCAGGTTAGGCTAATTGGTGTTCCCAAATTGACCGTAGTGTGTGAATGAGTGTGTGAATGTGCGTACGAGTGTGTGCCCTGCGATGGATTGGCACCCTGTCCAGGGTGTACCCTGCCTTGTGCCCTAAGCCTCCTGGGATGGGCTCCAGGTCCCCCGTGACCCTGAATAGAGGATAAAGCGGTATAGAAGATGAATGAATGAATGAATGAATAGTACATTAGAGAAAATTAGTTCAGCATCAATCTGATACCCAATGTACTGACTGTTGATGTATTTTTAGTTCACAAAATGGCTTGGGAGGCTCTGGATTCCCTATGAACCTGACTAGGATAAACTGGATACTGAAGATAAATGAACATACAGTACCTCAGAACCTGCCTTTCAAAAGGCTGTTGAATATGTTTGTGAAAGATTCAATCCAACATGTTACGAAGTACAAAGTAATGCGTTAGAGTACTTGGATTACTTTTTAGATGTAACGGGTAATCTAATGCGTTAAGTCCGCCATTTAACTATAGTTATTTAGTTATATTTTCAAAATGAATCAATTATTCAGACAATTTATGTAATCCGTGAGCCAGACAGCAGTGATTCCGTTAGTGTGTGTGTGTGTGAGAGAGAGTTGTCCTACAAGCCCCGCCCCCGATAACCCGCAACCCTCTGTTATTCCTGCTGTTATACCCCTATCTGACCTATGCAGTTTGAGTCGCGGTGAGAAGCAGTATTAGGCCGCCGCGAGTGACTGCCCGACGTTCCGTGAAATTCTGCAAGGTCCGCGAGCTTCGGCAAAGCCCGACAGGCGGTAAGATGGAACCGTAATCACAGCGCCAAAACTCGTGGTGAATCATGATGAACTATACGGCAAAAAAAAAAAAACGCATAGGTGAGATAGGGGTATTAGTAGTTAACAGATTTTGATCCAAACTTCGCTGAGTGATGAAAGTTGTCACGAGTCACGGTCTGTCGGCCGTCTTTTTCCCCACGCTGTCACTTTTCCTCACGTGCTCATGTTTCCCCTAGCCCAGCTTGCGTATTTCCCACGCCCCCATTTCCGCCCCGTCTGCTCACCTGTTTCTCATTCCCTTACTGATTACTCCAGCGATTTAAGCATGCGCGGCACGCTGCTCAGATCGCTGGATTATTGTGTGTGTTATACCTCGATTCTCTCGCGTTTCCTTTTCTCTGGCTTCCACGTTACGACCTCGCTTTGTTTTTTCTCGTTGTTGAATTTCTGCTTGCCGATTTGGATTGTTCGCCTGCCCTTTTGATCTCCCGATTTCGACCCACGCTCCTCCCTTTTGATTTACGGCTCCCGTCTCTCGTCCTTTTGGTTTCGTTTTTGCCTCGCTGATTGTCTTCCCGGTTTTGACCTTGCGCTTTCCCTTTTGACTACGGCTCTCGTCTCGTGTTTTTGCTTTGGACGCTTCGCTGACGGACTCACGGCATTCGACTCTTGCTCACGCCCCCGACCACGCCCCCACATCTCTATACAGTCAGTAACCGCGCTTGGATTCATATCGTTCTGCCTGCGCACGTGACAATAGTAGAATAATTATAAAGGTCTTGACAAAAACAACATGCTTGAGGAATCACAAAGGAGTTTTCATTTTCTCCAATGGAAAAGTACTCTAACTAGTTACTTTTACCAGAAAGTACCGCTGTAATGTAACTGATTACTTTTTAATGACAGTAATTTTGTAACGTCCCCCAACATTGCTTTTAAGAGATAGAGATAGCTTTGAGGCTATCGCTAAAATGTTCTAATTAAGATTAAGACTGACCTATGCAGCATACAATTTTAGCTTAAAGCAGTGGTTCTCAAACATTTTCTGTCATTCCCCACTTAAGGGGGTGAGCGAATTTTCAAGCCCCACAAAATAATAACGAAATCGGCCAAGTTTACTGTTTATTGAAATATCAATTTCTAAACCAATAAGTGTCATGCACACTCGGTCCGTGGCCAGCACTAGGACCCAGAAGTAATGCGGTCATGAACCAGGAAGTATAAAAGGAGTAAACAAACAATAGGACAACGCTCAGTCATTGAGTTTTTCTGATGCCCTGTCGGAATCGTTCACCAAACTGTGAGTACTCACCCTTTTTGGTTTGCTTCCTGATTGAGTGTGTATTTCTAGGATGCGGGTTAGATTGTGTCTTTCCCTTGTTCCCCTATCGTGAGAGTCCTTAGATCAAAGAGCGTGATTATCCTGCCTACTCGTGTTTACTCCGCGTTTGGGTTTACCATTCACGCAACAAAGGGCTAACCGCTAAAGCTACGTCTTCTGGTCTTCCGAGGTTAGTTCTGACAGAATGACTGAGCCAAAGGCGGTAAACCCAGCGGATCATGCCTATGCGACGTGGTAGACCAGCATGCTGTGCTTATTGACCAGCTAACCGCGTAGCTCGCTACTCTGCGCCAGAGCGTCCAAGACCAGGCCTTGCGCCGCGAGGTGGCGGAGCTCAGGCGGGAGAACGCGGATCTGCGGGCGGCTGTTGATGGCGCGGCTAGCCGGCCCCCCGTCGCGGCGGCCTCAGCGCCGCACCAACCCCCTCTTCTGATGTTTTTCTTGCTCTTCCAGAAAAATGGGATGGCACGGACGGGAAGTGTAGTGTGTTTTTGACAGCGCTGAATCTGGTGTTCGAGTTCAACTCCACCAAGTACTCTACGCATCGCTCTCCTGGTCTCGTTGCTATCCGGGCAGGCAGCTGAGTGGGCCACAGCAGTCATTAGATCGGATTCTGACATCGCCCATTCTTACAACGAATTCACCCGCCAACTCAAGCTGACTTTCGAACACCCAGCGGGTGAGGTGGAGACCGACACCAAACTTTATCACCTGCGGCAGGGAGGATCGTCCGTGAGCCGGTACACTGCTGAATTCCGAACCCTCGCAGTACAGACCAACTGGGGAGAAGCCGCGCTCCGGACGTCCTTCTACGAGGGACTGGCTTCACACATGAGCTCGCCGGGCGAGAACTTCCAGCTACACTCGAAGGGCTGATCCAACTGGCTCTTCGTATTGATCAGCGCCTTCTTTCTCGCCCAAAGCCAGCCCCGAGGACCCTGCCGCCTGCACCAACCTTCTCCTACACCAACCCACGACCACCTACAGCCTTCACCAACACTAGTACTGGACCAGTCGGATCTCCACCTCCTGCCATGGTTGACACGGGAGCCGGGGAACCCATGCAATTAGGACGCGCCTCCCTGACCTTAGCGGAACGCGAACGCCGGTTCCGAGAAGGGCTGTGCGCCTATTGTGGGTCAGCAGCACACCATGGGGCGATCTGCCCACTCCGTCCGGGAAACGCACAACCCCAGTGAACAGGAGGAGAGACTCCAGATCTCCTCTACCACCAACACCACCCTCTCATGACTTACGGTTCAGGTAATCCTCCAGGTTGGCCACAAACGGGTCCGAAGTACTGCGTTTATCGATTCGGGTGCCGCAGGTAACTTCATTGACTCCACTTATGCCAAAGAAATGGGGGTAAAGATCGAGGCGTTATCCCAGCCAGTTCGTATTACATCTGTCGACGGCCGCCCACTGTCATCCAGCCCCATCACTCATCAGACCCAACCTATCACCCTCAAAATAGATCAACATCAAGAACAGCTCCAGTTGCACCTCACCCCCATCGCCTCACCTCCCATCATCCTCGGCTATCCATGGCTACTCAGGCACGATCCTCTCATCTCATGGACCCAGAACCGGATCTTCCAGTGGGGCCCGACTTGCAAAGAACTTTGCCTACGGGCACCGGCTGGGACGTGTTCCAAGGAGTCCGAGGCCACCGACGTCGACACCAACGCCATCCCCGTCGGCTATCGGGATCTGGCTGAAGTTTTTTGCAACGGGCTACCCACCTTCCACCTCATCGCCCATATGACCTGGCCATTGTACTTCAGCCGGGCTCCATCCCTCCCCGCGGCCATCTCTACTCATTATCCCCTTCGGAGACGCAGGCGATGGAAGAATACGTCACTAATGCCCTCCGTCATGGAACCATCCGACCATCCACATCGCCTGCTGCCGCGGGGTTCTTCTTCGTTAAGAAGAAAGGGGGTGAACTTCGCCCATGTGTCGACTATCGGGGGCTAAATAACATCACCATTAAAAACCGACACCCATTACCACTCACCAACTCAGCCCTGGACGCCCTCTCTGGTGCCACCGTGTTCACAAAGTTGGACCTCCGGAGCGCCTACAACGTGGTGCGTATCAGAGAGGGTGATGAGTGGAAGACGGCTTTTATCACACCCACGGGACACTATGAGAGCCTGGTCATCCCATTCGGACTCTGCAATGCACCCTCGGCCTTCCAGCAATTTATAAACGACATCCTCAGGGACATGCTGGGCCGATGGGTGTTTGTCTACTTGGACGACATCCTAATATACTCTCACAACGTCGAAGAACATATCCATCATGTACGGGCTGTTTTAAAGAGATTGCTCGCTCACCAACTGAACTGCAAGTTGGAAAAACGTGCTTTTCACAAGCACTCCACCACATTCCTGGGTTTTGTCATATCGCCCCAGGGTGTGGCCATGGACCCGCAGAAGCTCGAGGTTGTACGTCACTGGCCGTATTGTCACACTTAAATGTTTCTGCTCATCAAAAACCGTTAACTATTAGTCAAAGATAACATAATTGAACACAAAATGCAGTTTTTAAATGAAGATTTACGTTATTAAGGGAGAAAAAAACCTCCAAATCTACATGGCCCTGTGTGAAAAAGTGATTGCCCCCCTTGTTAAAAAATAACTTAACTGTGGTTTATCACACCTGAGTTAAATTTCTGTAGTCACCCCCAGGACTGATTACTGCCACACCTGTTTCAATCAAGAAATCACTTAAATAGGAGCTACCTGACTCAGAGAAGTAGACCAAAAAGCACCTCAAAAGCTAGACATCATGCCAAGATCCAAAGAAATTCAGGAACAGATGAGAACAAAAGTAATTGAGATCTATCAGTCTGGTAAAGGTTATAAAGCCATTTCTAAAAGACAAAAGTTTAACTTTTTGGAAGGTGCGTGTCCTGTTACATCTGGCGTAAAAGTAACACAGCATTTCAGAAAAAGAACATCATACCAACAGTAAAATATGGTGGTGGTAGTGTGATGGTCTGGGGTTGTTTTGCTGCTTCAGGACCTGGAAGGCTTGCTGTGATAGATGGAACCATGAATTCTACTGTCTACCAAAAAATCCTGAAGAAGAATGTCCGGCCATCTGTTAGTCAACTCAAGCTGAAGCGATCTTGGGTGCTGCAGCAGGACAATGACCCAAAACACACCAGCAAACCCAGATAGCAAGGTGACATTGATTCAATGTTGAAATTTCATCAGAATCATCATTTTGGTTGAGGTTGATTTTTCAATGCTAAATAATGTTGAATCAATGTTGATAATTCAATGCTTTTCTGTGTTGAAAAGACAAACATTGAATCAATGTTGATTTTTGGTTTTGGAACCCATCCTCATTCAACAATGTAAGGCAAATTAAATTAACTAAGTGCATTTCTATAAAAATGTGTATGCATGTGTGTATGTGTTTAAAACAGGTTAAAAAATTGACTACGAGAGATTTGCCATGGTGCTTAAAAAAAAAAAAAAAAAAAAAAAATATATATATATATATATATAGTTATTAAGGGAAAAAATAATTTGACGGTAAGTTTTGTGTATTTACCTTGCTGCCTACACTCTAAAAAATGCTGGGTTGTTTTTTCTACCCAAACGCTGGGTTGCCGCTGTTGGGTAATTTTTCTGGGTTATTTACAGAGAGTTGGGTAGTTTTTGTGTAACCCAGCTGCTGGGTTGAAGTTTGCTCGGCCCCTCCCCCAAAGTTCACCGGTGGATTCTCTTGAGCTCCCACACCGCTGATGACGGTTCATCCTCCTCGGACATTTAAGGGGAAATGGCGTTAAATACAAGGTCTGTATACACATGTTCACTCACCTAATTCACATATGACTGAAAAATTATTACTATATGTAACATTTATTACTGTTACCGTGTTAAGGTTACACACAAACTTTCCGGCTGGTCTGAGGTACTGGATGATAATTTAGCTGAGATTAGCTGCTAGCCACCCCACCTGTGTGTGAAAGAAACGGCTAAGATGTCTGAGCTTTTTTAGCTTTTTCTGTAGAATGTTTGCAGGGTCACGAAGATGGTGAAGTGATGAATGAACGCTAAACTGTTAACTGTAGGGCTACCATGACCAGGCATTTAGTTAGTTTGCTAGCATTAGCAACCACTTTAGAACTTTATTAAACTCACTGCTTGAGACAATAAAATGCTGGTGTGTTACAAAACACTGACCCTCTCACAAATATACAGACCTGCTAACCCTCCCGTTTTTCACTAGCTAGTAATTTACTCTGCGGTCAAATTTCTCCTGCGTTTCTCCCGAGTTATAACAATATTTTACACCTTTCCCCCTTTGGCAAGTATGCAAATGTATCACCAGTAATAGCATGTAAGCTAACCAGGTAGCTCTCTTTAACCAAAGTTAAATTAACTATCAGTCAGCGCGCCAACTACAGGAAAAAGTACCACAGCTGTACAGATAACTACTAGATGAAGTATTAATATTTTGGTGATTGTAATGTACCAGTATGACACCAGCTATGACAATTTTTCGGTAATTAGCTTAAAATCAATGCAGACTACAATATCAACTAGTCTGACATAAAGAGTTGTATCCTAAAAGCCATGCTTATTCTGCTGTTTTATTTTTGGTAGTAGCTGTCTCCATGTTTTTGTTTCTGGTTACCTATACACTATCTTAATGGGCAGCTTTGTAATTTTTTAGTATCAATCGTATTTCACACGAAATTGATAGTCTTATTCAGTTTAATCTTTGCTATTCAACAAAATTTTAACTTTTTCATTTCTTTCTTTCTAAGGTTGGAACCAACATGGTGGAATACCTCCAGCGGGCTGAAGTGTCGAGGCCGTACCCCTACATCCTGACGTTGGGAGATAATGACCAGCACTGCTCTCAGTAATGTTGTAATGTTGCTATGAAATAGCGAGACCTACCTGAAAAGTCATAGACAGACAGTGTTTGTATGTTAAAATGAGACCAGGGCTGGATAGTTTTGATCCTGCTCTGTAGAAGTTGCTTCAGCCTATTTGTTCAATTACTCCATTCTGCTCTTATCAGTAATAGTATAGTAATGATGTCACTGTTGATTATCTGTTCTTGTGCTTTTGAAAAATAAATGTTTTTTTCTAAGAACATTTAATAGGATGATGTTTATTGCATACATGTATGTTTTTTGTAATAGACCAGTATATCAAAGTAATTTAACTGTTTAATAGACATGCGTGTTTTTTTTTTTTTTTTTTACAGATTCACTGTAAAACATGAAAATAATAATAACCTATTTGTGAGGTAGAATTAACCCAATTCTACCTCACAAATAGACCAATTTATGTGGTGGAATTAACCCAGCATTATAGTTAAATATGACCTAGCATTTGGATTGAATATTTAACCCATCTTGTTGGGTTAAACAAATAACCCATCTTGCTGGGTTACATTAACCCAGCATTTAGTTAGTCCTATATTTACCTAGCAGCTGGGTTAAAAACAACCCAGATTGGGTTGTTTTTAACCCAGCATTTTTTAGGGTGTAGTTTACTCACTTGAGAGCTTAATTCCTGTTTGCCGTTCAAAAGTACTCAATTTTCGCCTCGCATTTAACATCGGAAGGTGTTTTTACACTGTCGCCACGTCATTATAATACACTCTACAGGCATGAGAATTCAATATGTTGTAGTCTGGAAGTTCCTGCCACTCACGGTGAAAGAATTTTGGCGATGCGACCTACGGTATTCTGTTGGGAAGCATTTGTTTGAGAGCTTAGTTCCTGTTTCCCGTTGTCTGTGTCTGACCCAGAGCAGTGTGCGTGCCCCACATGGAAAGAACCTATATGAGGATATATGCGCATATATGAAACCTATATGCAGTATATATGCGCATATATCCGCACCTATATGAGGACATATGTGCATATATGAAACCTATATGCAGTATATATGCGCATATATCCGCACCTATATGAGGACATATGTGCATATATGAAACCTATATGCAGTATATATGCGCATATAACCGCACCTATATGGGGCCAGGGGTAGCTCAGTGGTTAAGGCATTGGACTACAGTTCGGAAGATCCCAGGTTCAAACCCCACAACCCACAACAACAGTTGCCACTGTTGGGCCCTTGAGCAAGGCCCTTAACCCTCAACTGCTCAGATGTATAATGAGATAAAAATGTAAGTCGCTCTGGATAAGAGCGTCTGCCAAATGCCTAAATGTAAATATGAGGATATATGCGCATATATTTACATTTAGGCATTTGGCAGACGCTCTTATCCAGAGCGACTTACATTTTTATCTCATATATTTATATTTACAATATATATTACATATATTTACATTTAGGCATTTGGCAGACGCTCTTATCCAGAGCGACTTACATTTTTATCTCATTACACGTCTGAGTAATTGAGGGTTAAGGGCCTTGCTCAAGGGCCCAACAGTGGCAACTTGGTGGTTGTGGGATTTGAACCTGGGATCTTCCGAACCGTAGTCCAATGCCTTAACCACTGAGCTACCCCTGGCCCATATATATGAAACCTATATGCAGTATATATGCATATATATGATAATATATATGCGTATATATGCCACATGTAGGCAACATTGAGGTGCATATATGTGCATATACAGGCCATATAGGTCTCCTGTATTGCTTCTTTATATCCACATACAGTATAAGCCCTATATGTACATACAAGATATGTCTCCTATGGCAGGATCTGGTCATTTTAGCTCATATCTCACTTTGGCAACTGTCATACATGATGCCTAGCTCATATTTTCTATTATCAAGGCAATAACTAAGAACTAACAAAAAAAAAATGCAAAAAACTAATCCTAATTGGCCACATACAGTATATGAGGATATATGCACATATATGAAACCTCAGTCTCCGTGAAAATCTTTTTGAAACACGTCACTAAAATTAACTGAAATGAGAAATATATCTATATAAAGCTTAAAGTGTCTACTTTTAAATGATGCAAGTCACATTGAAAACAAATATTCTCAATTTATGTAATCCGTATGAAACCAAGGAGAGGCACAGAATTTGGACATGTGGACATGATCATGTATGCAGATGATACGGTAATTTTTACACAAGCTAAAAGTGCTGATGATGCAGCCCATCAGCTTTCATTAGCCTTAGATGACTTA
This sequence comes from Channallabes apus, assembly GCA_030522415.1. Taxonomy (NCBI): domain Eukaryota; kingdom Metazoa; phylum Chordata; class Actinopteri; order Siluriformes; family Clariidae; genus Channallabes; species Channallabes apus. Next base: position 15,459,326 of record CM060122.1, read on the forward strand.
CAAAAATGGCTGAATGATTCATGCTTGTGCCTTAATGTTAAAAAGACTGTATCAATGTTTTTTACAGAGTTTCTTTGCTTCAACAGTTCAGAAATGGCTTCGTTATGTCCCAGAACGGCTGGGGGGAATTGCTCGTGGTGGAAAACCATAAGTTCAGACTCTCTTATTATCTCTTATTATCTTATGTCTTATTATCTGTTTTGCTGCGTAAATACATTTCAACTTACGAATAATGTTTCAGTCATCTGTTGTGTTTCTGACTTGGTTGTTTCTATTTGCATTTGACTGAATTTTGCTGAGGCAGGCTGCCATTTTTATATTATGGTTTTCCAGTCTCTTCTCTTGGCAGTTAGATTCTGTTTTATGAATTCAGAATTAACAATCTCTTCTAATAGTTCTCTTCTAAAAACTCATTTTGTCATCCAGTTCATAATAATTTGTATGTAAGTTGTAGTGTGTTTTATTATATAGTTGTTTTATTGTAATTGTGATGTTACTTCCTGTTTAAATGGGTATGGAGCATAAATAAATAAATATGTTTACATGTAAACTGAAGGATGTTGAGTTACTGACTTTTTGTTAAAAAAAAAAAATGTTTTTCAGCCCTACATGGTCTCTGATTTAAAGAAATAAACCAAAACGGACATGATTTACTGTCATAGAATCTTGCTGTTCATAAAGCAAGACTAAACTATAATTGCTTCAATGTTGATTCAATGTTGATTCAATGTAAAATAAGTGATTGAATTTACGTTGAACAAACATTGATTTTATGCCCATCTTGATCTATTTTTCATCATTGAAATAACATTATTTCAAGGTGCAAACCTGATGAAAAATCAACGTTTAACATTGAAATTTCAACATTGATTCAATGACAAGTTGGTTGATGCTTTAATGTTGATTCAACGATGATTCAATGTTGTTCTGCTATCTGGGAATCCACCTCTGAATGGCTGAAGAAAAACAAAATGAAGACTTTGGAGTGGCCTAGTCAAAGTCCTGACCTGAGGTGGTTCAAGCTAGAAAACCCTCAAATAAAGCTGAATTACAACAATTCTGCAAAGATGAGTGGGCCAAAATTCCTCCAGAGCGCTGTAAAAGACTCGTTGCAAGTTATCGCAAACGCTTGATTGCAGTTATTGCTGCTAAGGGTGGCCCAACCAGTTATTAGGTTCAGGGGGCAATTAGTTTTTCACACAGGGCCATGTAGGTTTGGATTTTTTTTCTCCCTAAATAATAAAACCCCTCATTTAAAAACTGCATTTTGTGTTTACTTGTGTCATCTTTGACTACTAGTTAAATGTGTTTGATGATCAGAAACATTTTGTGTGACAAACATGCAAAAGAATAAGAAATCAGGAGGGGGGCAAATAGTTTTTCACACCACTGTATCTTAGCTGGATGGTCTAATTCTGAAAAACGTTTAACCTAAAGTAAGAGTTAAGTAAAGTAAAGTTTTTTTTTTATAGTAAATGAACAGCTCTCTTCATTTATAAAATATGAATATATGGATATATAGGGTATATAATATATATATATTTTTTTTTTTTTTTTTTTTTTTTTTTTTTATAGTAAATGAACAGCTCTCTTCTCTCCAATCCACTCATGCTATGTCTTGACTCATTTGCATACGGACGGTGATTGGATATTTACCGAGGGCTCACGGGAGGAGAGTGTGTGTGTGTTTGTGTGTGTGCGTGCGCTGCAGCCTGTGAATGAATACACACAGCGAAGAGACAGATACTTGAGGGAAATCAGTAGCAGAAACATCTTAATATCAACTGTTCAAAGGAGATTAATGCATTTTTTGGATGCCTTCAGCATTCCTTTACAATGTAGAAAGAAATCAAAATCAGGAACCATCATGGAGTTAGAAAGTGTTCTAAAACTTTTGAACGGTAGTGTATATGGAAAACAGTGAAACCTAAAACACAAACCGAAAGGACAAATAAAGGAATGAACGAAACATTAACACCTTTACCGTGTTCAAATAAATAGTTACTGCATTATGTTTCAAGACATCCTTAATTTACATTTTTTTATTCCTTTTATGTCCACAAATACTTTGACAACATACACTTATCAACTTATCCACATACACTTATCAATACAATCTCTCTGTGCACGCACACACAATCTCTCAGCGCGAAAACAACACGAGTAGCCTATATACAGTACTCTACATGTATTTGTCTTTGGTGCATTTCTGGCCGAGAATGTCTGCATTTTTATTGATAAATTGCGCGTAAAGTGGAAGTATGAGCCGCGTGTTTCCACACGGCGATGAACAGCTTTATTTATTTATAAGATATGTTGGCATATTCATGAATCAGATCATTCGCATAGTTAACACTATCAGATTATAAGTTAGCCTACTATCAGGTAATTAAATTAATTTACTTTAAGACCATTTAAACCGAGCAATGCCATCTCTTTAATTATTTTGTCCCTGTTAAAACATTACAAAAACTACTTTAAACTTACTATGAATTTCAAAGCATGAATTTGGGCATCTCATTTCATCCTTATGAAACTAATATGCACATATACACACATTCATCATGAAAGATCTGCTGTAAAAAAAATCATGTTTGCTTCAGCATTGGAAACAATAGTTTTATGATAACTTACAGTCCATCGTTGTACTTGGTCCGGCTATTAGATAAAGTCCTTCCATGAGTGAAGCCCAAAACATTTATTTAAATTGCCGAATGTTGCTTGCGGCAAGTTACGGCACGCCGTGTGCTAAATTGCGGCATCTTGCGGGAAAACATGTGCAGTCTTAATGGCGACATCTGTATCTGTCGCCTATTCTTTGCAGGCATGCTACACAATGAAATAGATTTAAATAAATTTCATGCCACACACACACACACACACACACACACACACACACACACACACACACACACACATACTGTACACACAGCAGTCTAAATGTCAGCACGTCCCTCCCCCAAAACAGCGCAGCAATGAGCATTTACTTACATCTGATCTGAGTCGTTTACATGCAGGATTATTTTTTATAATCTAAATAAGAATGGTTTTCTAAACGTGGGCTATTCTTATTTACTTACAATATTTATTAATTTTATTTAAATGGTGTTTGGGCTCCGGGATGTTGAGCCGTGATCCTCCTCTTTAATTTTCTACAGTACGTAGTCTAATCAGCGCTCAGACTAATGATTATAAATGCGTTGGAAATAGGAAAAAAACAACAAGGAGACTCTGACCATTTTAATAATTCATTGATGAATTAGTGATTTCTTTGGTTTTGGCTGTGATGAAGGTGATCATGTCATTTTGTCTCTACAGTAGTGGACGTGCCTACAATTCACTTTTCGAATTACGGATTACATTGTCTAAAATTAGACGTCTAAAATTGTTTTCCATTAGTTGTAGTATACAGAGTTTCGATTAATTTTCTGACGCGCTCAAGTACACAGAAAACAATACAGAATAGCGCACCCTGTTTGCTTTCATTGTTTTACAAAATCATAAAGTTTTTGCATCATTGTTAGTGCACTTAAATAAAAGTGGAGTCTTATAAAGGCTATGTAGCTCATATAGTTTTATTATATTGTTTTTGAACATTAACTTTTTCTGATGCACACCCAGAGTCTGTTTTCTGCCTATACTCTAATGTTACATGATATAATCTAAAGGCTAGATATAAAAGTATACATTTAATTTGCTTAAATTTGATGCAAATAAGAAACGCCTATATTTAATTTAAATCCTAAATCTGTACTGTAATTTTAGTACTGTGATTGTAAATTCATTTCATGTTTCACTACATATTTAAAGAACACAAAATATAAGAGGACACATGATCCAATCTAAAGACTCACTGTGTTAACATTTACTTAGCCTAAATCCTAATAGGATTTAATTTCATTTGAATTCTACATTTGTACTGTAATTTTCGTACTGTGATTATGAATTCGTTTAACTACAATGTTTCACTTGATTTTATCCGCTACTACGTGCAGCTCTAAAGGAGCTGCGGCTCATTAATCCTGGAGAGAATGAACTAAGGCCTGAGTCGTCAGTCTATAGTTATATACTGTAGCGCCACTCAGCAGTAAAAGACAGCAAACGCACAAAACCAAATTCTTCCGCCGAGCGCTGCGACGGTAAAACCAACATTCCGTTTGGGTACCTACTGTATCTCCAGTATTAAATAGCCATGACATTACATTAAATTATTATATAGGAACTGTAGAATATAACATTGAGATAGCTAATCAGAAGACCATTGTACTGTAGCAAAAACCTTTCCTCTACATTCAGCTGTAGTATACTACAACAAAAAGAGGAAGTACCACCTTTTGTTATTATTTGGTAGCCACATTATTTTATGTTACATTACTTTTAAAAACAGTGTTAGATTTAAAACAAATAAATGTTGTGAAAGTTAAACAACAAGTGCACATCTATGCTTTCTAGAAAAGGTACCTGTGCCCTATGAGTGGTTTAGGAGGTGTTGTGGCTTGCAGATTTGACCCTCCCTTGTGTTAATGCTTAAATAGAGGTTATGTGAAGATTTGGTCAAATTTCCATGAATGGTTTTGGAGGAGTTGCAGATAGAAATGTGTGATTCAAACAGATGAGGAATGAGAGACACCAGTGATGCTGACACAAGCCTTTGCTTCACAGGCAGGCAAGACAAAATGGGAACAGATGGTCTTGACCTGCACAAATGCACAGTTAATTTCATTTACATGGGTTTCAAAATGAAGTGTTATATATAATCTTCATTTAACAAGCTGTTTTGAGAGGTTGCGTGAAAGTAGTCCCTCCTGAAAATCCTACAGGAGGGACTTTCAGGAGGGACTACATTCAGCAAACAATATAATGCCACAACTAAATGCCACCAAGTGTGAATAGAACTAAACATCAATTTATCAGCCATCTGGCTGTCCACATTCTTGTGTATAAAAACTATTGATGAATCATTGACACTCTGGGCATTTTGCTTTGTTGCTCAAGATATTTTGGCCAAAATCCAAAGTATGATCTAAATCAACAACAACAACAACAAAAATATATATATGCTTTTGCAGTGCACAGTCTGGGTTTAAACTTATTTGAAACCTGTTGTCTCAATAGACGAGACCAGTTCACATACAGTATAGGATTTATGTTAAGTGAAGATGAGAAGATTTCAGTCTAAAATAATAGCCATCAGCAATGAATAGGAAATTAAAGTGGATGCACTTTTAATGTGCAAAAGATTGATAGATGTTATCAACAAAAATACCAGACTGCATTCGATCACCAAAACTGCAAAAAGACTAGTGAAAAGGTTTACATGAAATAAAAACAACACTGCACTACAAATTCAGCAAAACAACAGTTGCACAGCAGATATATTAAATTCATTTTCAAGTGAACCAAGGACCCAAAGGCAATAGTAGAGAAGACATACAGTATGGTGATTTTTTTTTTCCCCTGAGGAAGAAACCAAGCCATAACTCTTCATCCCATAGCATATAAATCATGGTCCTAAGTAGTAGACAGGAAGAGACATACAAATCGCTGGCTCAGCACCAAGGGGACCAAGAGCAGCAGTGAGTCTGTGTTGGCTTAACACTGAATATAAATTTGCACTTGTGAACACTGCATACATTGCTTTTAAACATATTTCATATGTTCATGTAATCACAACAATCAACCATCTTAATATAGCAAATTAATTTTCTTTTCCTATAAATAAGACTGTAAGATATTACACAATTAAACAGTCTCTGCTGTGTGATTACTGTTTTCTTGATTTAGGAAATGTAAATCATGTGGATCGAGCTACAACAAGCACAATAGTAAATAAATAAACTAACTATAAATCAACTATCCATTTCATGTTTATTTAATTATATTGGATTATAATCTTTTCAAATAGATAGCCTAAAATGTCTGTCTGTGAGAAATAATAGACCACTTTGTGGTCTATTATTTGAAGATTTATTTTAAAAAGTATAAATATTTGCATTATCCACATGTAAACATTTGCTATTACTGCCATTGGATAGATAGATAGATAGATAGATAGATAGATAAACAGACAGACAGACAGACAGACAGACAGTCCACAAAGATGAATATGTTAAAAATCACCAAATAATACAGTCTTCAAACTGCATGTAAATATAGTTATGGATGTAAATATAAAATATGGTATTTTAGACTTTAACATCAACAAAAATTTTGTATTCATTATTTGTTTGTTTTGCTTTGCTTTGGCCATGTATTGAACCAATCACCTGAGTTTGGTCTTTTCATTCAGCAAACAAGCACAATAGATACAGGGAATCACAAACTAGACAGTGCAAGGAAGATAGATACATAGATAGGTTGAGAGAGAGGGAAATTATGTACTGTATGTCTGTCCCACTACAGACATAGGCACACAGACACCCTACAGTGAGCTGCACTAATAACACTCTGCAGTGCTCCAGAGAAAACTTGAATCGCAGCGTGCAATGCACTGACTGTCAGCATGACAAGCAGAAACCCATTCAGCAAAATACAATTTATGATTAGTCTCATTCACCTCTAGACTTGATGTGTTTTGCTGGGTAACTATTAAAAGAATTCCCGATATTATGAACATGGTTTACTGCAAATTATACATTTACGTTATATACTGTAATTATATATATTATATAATTTATTAATTTGATGTAATGCAACAATATTCATGCATCTATCTAGCATTATTTTTAAGCTATAACAGTACATAATCAGGGAAGGATCAAGGACTTTATGCTCACTCTGTATGTTCACAGCGGAACCTGTACATGTCATAATGCCTAGTTCACTGTGTGCTTGAGGCTTGCACTGCACTCTGGACACCTTCCTAAAATGAGTATGCCTATGCGCTGACCATATTCCTTAATGTTCCTGTACTGTCCATGTGTGGCTCAATATGCATGTACTGTATGTGTCTGAGAGTATGTTTTCTGCAAGCGAGTTTCCCACGGTGCACCACTGCTGTCCCAACACCTATTCAAAAAAAATATTGCTTCCAGTCTTTCCTCATCCCCCCACTGGTTTTCTCTTCCCTTCCCATTGCCCGTTTGTTCTCTCTCCTCACGCTCCATCTGTCTACCCCCTTACCTTGCGCTTTTTGTCCCGTGAGCGGCTCCTCTTCTTCACTCTCTCTTCCTCTTTTTCCTTCCTCTCTTGCTCAGCAAGAACCTCTAAATCCTTGTTCTTACGCAGGTGTTTGGCGGCTTGTGCCATGACCAGGGGTCCAGGACTCAGCTGCTGGGTCTGTGCTGGTGCAAGTGTGTGTCACCGGAGAATGCTGCGTTGCTTCCGCTACGCAGCCCCGCAGCAGCCAAATAAGCTTGCCCACCCTCCTTTGTTGGTTCCCTCTCACACTATCTTGCTCTCTGTTTCCTGCTTTCTCTCTCTCTCCCTCTCTCTCGTTTGTGCTGCAGGGGTTGTCAGGCAGGCTGAGCCACAAACGGTTTAGTGAGCGTATTGCTACCGCAGCACAACACACTTCTCTCTCACTACTGTATGTCTCAAACCCTTGCTCACTTACACCTTACAGTATTTTCTTGCAGCTCTTCCTCTCTCTGTTTCTCTCTCTCTCTTTTTCTCTCTCATGACTGCTTCATATTGTGCAGAAGAGCAATGGTAAGTGTGGTGGCATTAAACAATCAATGCGGGGTTGTCCTTCATGTATCTCCCTTACTTTGCTTACTTTTCTCAACATCTTTCTTCATCTACTATTGAGCATATCTGTTCTGCTTCATATGGAGACAATAAGCACCACACATTGAGAGGTGAATGGGATTCACCTCATAGGTGAGTAAGGGAGTATCAAGGAAGTATCAGTTGTCCAAATTTGTACTATTACCCATCTCTATGGAGATCCTTCTGTGCTACCCATTATAAGAATGCAGCATGCAGTTTTCTGAGCACACGGGAGGCATGGGGGAGGGGAAGTAGTGGCATATCAGAAATCTTACCTCCTTCCATCTTGTTGTGGTGTTTTAGTCCCCCACTCAATACACAACTCTCGCATAGCTTAGATGAAGTGATAAGTACCTGTAAGGTCTGTGTGTGCACAAATGTGTGTCTGTATATAAAGTAGGGATGCAGTGAGGTCTTATGTTGGATGAATATGAATTGGAACTTCAAAAAGAGAAGTTACAATGTATGATCACTCTAATCTCTCGCTCTTTCTTTCATTTACATTTAAAAAATGCTTAATTAACATGAAAATTATTAACATGTTTGGTATTGTATTACCAAAGCATGGATGCAGACTTTAACATATTGTATAAACACTTTAACTAAACAGAAATATTAGGCTTGTGTGTGTTGGGGGGGGGGGGGTCACATTTTCTATATTTTCTCTGCATAAGGAGTGGTTCAAGACAGTCGCAATGAAATAGAGATGGCTTCATTTGATTTCCATGTCAGTCTTTCTCTGTGTTATTGCTGCCTATATGATATATCCATGGCCCCATCTGCTTCTCATTCACACATCAATGCTGCTGATGCAGTCAGTAGGAATTCCTCTCATCCGCACATGCTAGTATAGACACAGAAAAGTTACCATATAAAAACCCTTGATACTCGGGATATTCATTTGACTAAGGATGTACGTAGGAATAGAGGGCAATAGGAATAGAGCTTTGAACATTGTTTATACAGTATATCATGAATTATTCATAATCTCTGCAGATTTGGTGTATTTTAAGGTTATCTATCTATCTATCTATCTATCTATCTATCTATCTATCTATCTATCTATCTATCTATCGATATTCCTTATATTCCTTTACAAATATACACTGTAAACTGTATTAGTAATACTCAGTATACAGTACCAGCCATTATTCATGTCCACTTTTGTTGCTATTTGAATGCTATTTTTAGCTGCTGCTACTACTATTGCGTCATAATAAAACATCTGTGTTCTTATGACCAGCTTTGTAAATAAAAGAAGATAAAATTTTCAAACAACATGCTCACATTAATTTTCTACAAAAGTCTGCATTTCTCAACTCAGAACATTGCACAGCACAGAATTATAAAGCAATGAGCTTGTTTGACGGTCCTGCAAAAGTGCTGAAGGCATGGGCCCTCTAGTGGTACAATAGCTGTCTCACTTTAAATGCCAAAAAGACATGCCACTAAGCTCAGAATAAATGATATATAAAAAAAGAGGGGCATTAAACATAATTTAATAAAAATCTGAGTACAGATTGTTAAAAGGTACAATAACAATAAAATGATGAAAATTTTTACTTAAAAATCAAATCACAACACACAGCCCAACACAGGATATTTGTCTTTCACACATAAGGAGAAGTCTGGTAAAAGTGAAATATCATTTGGTTGTACTGTTAGCATTTCTTTTTCAATGTACTTTTGTAACTCATGTAGTGTACATGCAAGTACACTACATGATAAACTGTGAAACTAACAGATGCACATACTCAATCAAATCCAACTTGTAGTGCACACACACACACACACACACACACACACACACACACACACACACACACACACACACACACACACACACACACACACACAATTACATCAACAGGGTCACTTGATACAATATGCTTGTAAAATATATACAGTGGAACCTTGGATTGTGAGTAACACGGTCTGTGAGCATTTTGCAAGACAAGCAAAATTTTAAACGAAATTTTAACTTGTTAAACGAGCAAGGTATTGATATCTGCTGAGTGTCACATGATTACAACTGAGCCAATGGGTCTTCTCTCTCTTGTGGTGTGAGGTTGTTGGTAATCATCTCCAGGTTTTTTGTTTTATTTTTTACTTTATATGTCATATTAATAATTTTTATATTAATATTTTTGGTCTGTGGAACGAATCATCTGAGTTTCAAAAATTTTTTATGGAAAAATGTGCTTTGATATACAAGTATTTTGATGTATTAGCACACTTCCGGAACGAATTATGCTCACAATCCAAGCTTTAACTGCTAATATTAAATAGGCAGTGTCCTACCTAGTGTAGAGCACATTTTCTGCATCCTGAGCTTTTGTAAATGAAATAAATTTTAAGATCACAGGTCATGTACTATTTTGTGATTCTTAGCAGGCTATGTCACATGGCATGAGTGCTAAAAAAAAATCTATATTAAAAATGCAAACATAATAGACTTCAATATAACTTATTTTTTGCTATTTTTTTTTCAACTATTATTAATTTCTACAAAAAATACCACCTAAGAAAAATACTGACAGAAAAATTCTGACTATACGGAGCGAGCAATAATAATGGCCAATGTCGGTACTACCACACAGGAAAGCTGGAGAATGACACAATTACAGCAACAGCAAAACCTCAGCAAAGGAAAAATTTATCCTATGATAACTGTATTAATGTTTTTTTTAACATGTTAAACAATTCCCACTTAGTGGAAGGATTAAAAAGAAAATTTCCCCACCCCTACAGTGTTAAATTAGATTTTAACTAAAATGCACATTAGTTTTAGTGACATTTTAGTCTTTTAACAATGATTAATTTCATTCTCTTCTTATTTGGCAAAACTGAAAACATTTTAATCTAATTTTAGTCATCCCTGATGTTCATAAACAATAACAGAAAATGTATTTTGCAATTAATACTAAAATAATTAAATCACATACTGTTAGGCTATTTAAAATATATATATATATATATATATATATATATATTTCAATTACAAATGACAATTTCATTAAAATGACATGTGATTTACTTTTGCCATTATTTTAATATGACTATGATATTGTTTATACTATTGCAATTTCATAAAGTGTCAAGCGATATCTACAGTGCTTTTGGAGCATTGTAAATCAGGTCACTGATTTGCTTACAGTACTTCAATTATTCCTGCTTAAATTAAAGTAGCTTCTCACAGCTGACACTAATTAGTGATGCTTGTGATGCGAAGCACTACTACTATTATCTTGTAACGCTCGGATTTTATATTTGAGCTAATTACACTAATTCGGGGTCTTAAATCTAAATAAGGGCCGATAACACTTACTTCCGGTATTGCGCAACCTTCGCGGAGCAAGGAAAGACGCACTACAACAACAACAACTAAACCAAACCACAGTGTATTATATACAAATGAAAATATATACAAACCAAAAAATAAAGTGCAACTATAAAAGAATATAAACAAAATATCTACAACTATAAACAATATCAGTAGTGTATGCGTGTGTGCATGCGTATGTATGATTGTCCAAGACCGTGCTATTGTAGGAGTGAGATGGTGAACGGGAGAGATGGCTCGATCTCACCAGGAAAAGATGGTAAATCCGGGAGAACGAGGAAACGGAAAGAGAAGGGTACTGAATGAAAATCCGGAACAGTAATCCAGGCAGGCTCTCTCTCTCTCATCAAACATGCAGCGCGCTGACTCATCTTTCCGTCCCAAGTACTATGCCGGCTCCGGCTTTATACCGGGACAGGTGACCCGATGCGCACGAGAGCATAACCCCGGAACCAAACCACCGTTGTCATGGGGACAAAAATAACCGAATAGGGCATGTTTGCTGGTGCAAGTGAGCAACCAGCCTCCGGCGTGTGAGGAGAGGACCGCACTAGCGCATTCGCTAAACCACTCCCTCGGCTTTGTGGGTTGCCCCCAGACCTAGTGTCAGTCCATTGGTTCTCTTTGATGTCTTTTTGCTAGACCCTCCCACTGGGCACTAGCTCACCTGAAAAGTTTTTGATGGGCAGAGGGAAGAGATGGTGTCCGTCGCCAAACCAGCTCGCCCGGTAGCTCTGGCACCTTGTGCTGCCGGGAATTGTGGTAGCTGACTTATTTGGCTGGCTGACCAGCTGGTGGTTGTGTCTCTTCCTCCGCTGGGGTCCTGTGGTTGGTCAGTGATGGATATGTGGCTGGCTCTGTGGTGTGTTTTTGACTGGTCGGCTGCTCCAGCGGCTGATGAGGTCTGGCAGGTGGTAGCTCCCGGATCTTCAATTCAATTCAATTCAATTTTATTTGTATTGCGCTTTTAACAATTGACATTGTCTCAAAACAACTTTACACAATCAAAAGAATTATTTAAGTTTGTATGGAATGTGAATGTGTATGAATCAAAATGTTCAGATGAGCAAGCCGTCCCTGGTGAGCAAGCCGAGGGCGACAGTGGCAAGGAAAAACTCCCTGAGATGGTAATAGGAAGAAACCTTGAGAGGAACCAGACTCAACAGGGAACCCATCCTCATTTGGGTGAAACAGATAGCAGGAAATGATCTGCGTTTATACAGTGTGTTAGGTGGCAGGCAGTTCAGCTATAATAGTTGATGTTAATTGATGTTAAAATGGAGTCCAGTAGTTATTGGAGACGCAGATAGACTTGTAGAAAGTTCCAGTCCTGAACTATCGAATTGTCAAGTCCTCAGAGAAACAGCTGACAACACCAGTCGAGGCCAGAACCATCTTCTAAGTAGATAGAATCATCCCCAGACACCAGACGGATCCCAAAGAGACACACGGGGCATCCATGTGACGAGATCTCCAACCAGAAGCGGGGCACCAGGATGGGTCAGATAGGTCCGGGGGGCAGAGCGAGTCTGGATCACTGGCAGCTCAGGAATGACATTTGTAACTCGACAGAGAGAGAGAGAGAGAGAGAGAGAGCAAGAGGGAAAGGGGGAGACAGGGGGAGAGAGGAAAGAGAAAGAGGGGGAGAAAGAGATGAGGAGGAGAGATTGCAATTAGGTATGGTCACAGTCACATAATGTATAATGTGAATGTATATTTACAGTAGAGTGCAAGCAGGGACTCCGGCAGGACTAACTATGACAGCATAACTAAAAGGGAGAGCCAGAAGGAAACACAAACATGAGGGCTCCCTGAGATGTAAAGCAAACAATCACCTCACCGTCAACAAACCTGAGTGATCAAATGAGAGTGAGGAAGACAGCATCTAAACATACCAGTTCACCATAATACTCTACGTCCATGAGTCCCCCAGATCTGCTCCTTTACCTATGACAGATCTATTTATAAAAATGCTTGGCTAAATAAATAGGTTTTTAGCCTAGACTTAAACACTGAGACTGTGTCTGAGTCCCAAACACTATTTGGAAGACTATTCCATAATTTTGGGGCTTTGTAAGAAAAAGCTCTGCCCCCAGCTATAGTTTTCATAATACGCGGTACTGACAAGCGGCCTGCATCCTTTGATCGAAGTAGGCATGGCGGATCGTAAGACACTAGCAGGTCTACTATCAGATACTGCGGCGCGAGACCATTTAATGCTTTATATGTCAAGAGTAGTATTTTAAAATCAATGCGAAATTTCACAGGGAGCCAATGTAGTGAAGATAGGATAGGGGTGATGTGCTCATATCTTCTGGTTCTAGTGAGGACTCTCGCTGCTGCATTCTGGACTAGCTGAAGCTTGTTTATGCACCTAACAGAACAACCAGACAGTAAGGCATTACAATAGTCCAACCTAGAAGTGATAAAAGCATGAACTAGTTTTTCTGCATCGTTTAGCAACAATATATTTCTTATCTTGGCGATATTTCTGAGGTGAAAGAATGCTATCCTGGTGATATTATCTACATTAGCTTCAAATGAAAGGCTGGAATCTATAATCACGCCGAGGTCTTTTACTGTTGCACTTGATGGAACAGAAAGGCCATCTAAAGTTACGGTCTGATCTAAGATTTTACTTCTAGCTGTATGCGGTCCTGTGACTAGAATTTCTGTCTTATCCGGATTAAGCAGAAGGAAGTTAATTAGCATCCAATTTCTTATGTCATGCACACATCACTCAACTTCAGTAAGATGGTTTTTCTCATCATTTTTTTTTGAGACGTATAGCTGTGTGTCGTCAGCATAACAATGAAAACTAATACCATGCTTACGGATTATGTTGCCCAGAGGAAGCATGTAAAGGGAAAAAAGCAGTGGGCCTAAAACTGAACCCTACGGAACGCCAAACTCCACTAGAGAACATGCAGAATAATCACCATTTAAGTCTACATACTGATAACGATCGGTCAAATAGGATCTGAGCCAGGAGAGGGCTGTATCATTAATTCCTACTACATTTTCTAATCTGTGAAGAAGAATAGCATGATCAATGGTGTCAAAAGCTGCACTGAAGTCGAGTAATACAAGCATAGTTACACAACCCTGATCAGAGGCCAATAGGAGGTCATTTACTACTTTAACGAGTGCTGTTTCTGTGCTGTGATGAGGCTTAAATCCTGACTGATACAGTTCATGTATGCCATTTCTATGTAGATATGAGCATAGCTGCTCTGCTACTATCTTTTCCAGAATCTTAGAGATAATGGGGAGGGTTGATATTGGCCTGTAATTGGACAGCTTGTAGCGCAGCCACACAAAAGGGACACCTTCTACAACAGGAAAATGGTCGTGGAGCTAATGCTGCTCACCTGTGGCCGAAGGTGTGCCCTAGCGGTTTCTCTTCCCACATTGACAGTGGTTTGGTCACCGGGCAAGTTCCCGCGCATGCGTGATCGCGGCGCAAGGGAACCCGGAAGTGACGTGGGTCACGTGAGCCGGCATAAAGCCGGAACCGGCGTAGAAGCCGGCATGGAGAGATGAGGACAGCGCGCTGCATATTTTCTGAGGCTGAGAGACTGTTTGTGGATTATTGTGCTTTAATTTCATTCAGTACCCAGCTCCTTCCGTTTCTCGATCTCCCAGACCTACCATCTTCATCTGGTGAGATCGAACCATCTCTCCAAGTCACCATTCTCATACCTATTGCCATTTTTCAGACACTGGACTATCATACAGTACACACACTCACACACCCGCATACATCACACACACACTTTTTCTATTTGTATTATATTTGTATATATTGGTTTGTGGTGCACCGGGTTTGTTTATTTCTTTATTCCTTTTGTATAATACACTTGATTTAATTTATTACAATTGTTTTGTGTCGCGTCGTGTTTTGTCCAGCTGCGGTTGCGCAATACCGGAAGTGTTGTTTTCATGCCCCTGTTTAGATTCCTGAATCCGTATTTGTGTAACAAAAGGTTTAATAATAATCCAAGCGTTACAAGCTGACAGGGGTCGATGTCAGGTTTCTTAATTATTGGTTTGATAACTGCTCATTTAAAAGATTTTGGAACATAACCAATGCTGAGTGAGGAATTAATTATTCTCAACAGCGGTTCTGTTATTACTGGTAATATCTGTTTAAGAAAATGTGTCGGTATAGGATCTAATATACAGGTTGATGAATTTGCAGAAGAGATGAGTGAAATTTGTTCATTCTCTTCAAGGGGAGTAAAGTATTCTAGGTTCGAATCTGACATGGCTAGGTTAACATCTGTATCAATTACATTGTTCAGTTTCAAAGCCTCAATTTTATGCCTGATATTTACAATTTTATTATTAAAAAAGTTCATGAAGTCCTCACTATTGCATGATGTTGTTGTGGAGATTTCTGTAGTGGTCTTATTTCTGGTTAATTTGGCTACGGTATTAAATAAAAATCTAGGATTAATTTAATTTTCTTCTATAAGAGTGGAGAGATACATTGATCTAGCTACACTAAGAGCTTTCCTATAGTTCAGGATGCTCTCTTTCCATGCTATTTGAAATACTAACAATTTAGTTTGACGCCATTTACGCTCTAATTTCCGAGCGGTCTGTTTTAAAGTGCGTGTGTGATCGTTATACCAGGGAGCGAGTTTCTTATCTCTAATAATTTTTCTTTTAGCTGGAGGTACATTATCTAAGATACAATGAATATTCAGTCACCTGATCGAGTTCTGTGGGGTCAGATGGTGACCTAATCGAAGTTGGTAACTCTGGTACTGATAAAACTCTGTGTGGTAGTTGATGTGAATATACGTTTAATACGGTAGCGCGGTGCTGTGCGTACATTATCACTGTGACACACTTGAATGGAGACAAGATCTGAGATAATTTCAGACAGTGGAATTGTGAATACATTTCTTATACTTAATCTGAAAAATATTATTAAGTCTAAAGTGTGACCTGCTTTATGAGTGGGTCCTACTACACACAGATTTACGCCTACGGAGTCCAGTATGGACATAAATGCTGTTCTCAGAGGGTCTTCTGTATTCTCAAAATGAACGTTAAAATCTCCGGCAATTAACGCTTTGTCTACAGAAACGACTAGATTTGAGATGAAATCTGCAAATTCACTAAATTTCAGACAGAATACAGCCCTGGAGGTCTGTAAATTATAATTAGTGGAATCGACTGAACTGAATTTGTGTTCGTGTTTTTGTACGATAGACAGATTATCATTATGAATAACTGCGACGCCTCCTCCACTACCAGTTAGCCGAGGCTGGTGTATGTAGCTGTATCCAGGAGGACTAGCTTCATTTAGAGCTACATACTCGTCCTGTTTAACCCATGTTTCAGTTAAACAGAGTATATCAAACGCCTGATCTGTGATAATTTCATTAACAATAACCGCTTTTGATGCGAGAGTTCTTATATTTAACAATCCTAGCTTCAGATCAGGGGTGACGGCTGCGCATTCAGTATGATCGGAGTTTGTGGTCTTTATGTTAATTAGATTATTGAAACAGACTTTCTGAGTCTTTCTACATTTTTGCTTAGATCGGGGGACACAGTCTCAATATGGTGAACCCTGAGTGATGACTCTATACAGCTAGCAGACGGTTGGTTTAGCCT
The DNA here is from genome assembly GCA_030522415.1 of Channallabes apus. NCBI lineage: Eukaryota > Metazoa > Chordata > Actinopteri > Siluriformes > Clariidae > Channallabes > Channallabes apus. Next base: position 15,476,010 of record CM060122.1, read on the forward strand.
GTCTGTCTGCTCCCTGGCCTGGGCTCTGGATTGTCACCGATTAACTAGACCTCTACTGAGACTATGAGCTATACTACAGGAAATGAGAGCAGCACCTTCCCGAGCCTTAGCGTTAGCTTTGGCTGAACGAGTATGCCGCCGAGTCGTCACCCACTCGCCCCGCTGTGAGGGCTCTAATGCCGGAGTTGGGGGCTGTTTATCTCTGTCTGCGGCACCCAGACTGTCCTCTACGGGAATAACGCTGCTCTCACACTCTCTAAAGTCTGGATGTGCTCCTCTAATGCTGATATCTTCTCCGTCAGAGTGCTCACTAACACACACCTATCACAAGTAAAACTTCACTTGGGTTTGCAGGGGTGAGGGACGACGGGCGTGGCCCCTCTCTGCTGGCCACTGGTTTGCTTAGCCCCGCTCTGGGAGTTCTGGCAGACCCCGCAGGCTTGTACCCACCGCCAGACGTCCTTTCGCATGGTAGGCCACCAGGCGACGTCTAGGAGGTGTTTTTAGCCCCCCCCCCGGTGGCCACCTGACGGCTTTTGGTGAAAGTCATGTAAGAACGTCTGGACCTTCGATGGTGGGACTACCAGCTGGAGTGCCCCTCCTTTCTTCCTCGGCACTCTACGATGTAGAGCCCCCTGGTGGTGTTCGAAGGAGACCCCCTGGTTCTGGGCCTCTCCGACGTCCACCACAGTGGCCAGTAGTGCCACCTGGACACCTTCCTGCTGTGGTCGTGATGCCTTGACGAGGTCCCCGGGTGGAACGGCTGACCGCTCCGCGGTAGGTTGAGGAGGTTCCGCTTTCGGTGGTAAGGCACAGTAGAGCTGAGAGGGTGCAGAGAGGGGCTGGGCGTTGGAAGGTCTACGAGACTACGACAGAAGAAAGAGCATCTGTCGGTCGGAAGCAGCACGAGTAAAGCAGCGAGACCAAAGCGGAACAGCGAGATGAAGAACCCGGCACTTGATCTCGGAGCGGAGCCCAGCGTTGACGCAAAGTACCTCTCTGTGCACCGTCGGCCGGCGATTTGACTTGCAGCTGCGCCTTCCTTCCTACAACGGCACCGTTGAACCCTACGTATTCTTCGCCCAAGTGAAGCTAGCCGTCGACTTCGCAGGCTGGTCTCCGGTGGAAACAGCCGTCAGAGTAGCACTCTCGCTGGAGGGCGACGTGCTCCGGGCGCTGGAAGACCTCCGGGCCGATGAGCGGAAGGACTGGTCAAAGCTACACCTCCACCTCCGGTTCGGCGCCGGTGACCGTAAAGAAGCAGCATGCGAGGAGCTGGCGGTCCGCGAGCGGCGCGCGTCTGAGCCAGTGGGCGTGTTTGCCATGGACTTTTAGAGGCCTTGCGCTGGGGCTATCCAGAGTGCGAGCACAATGAGCTACTGGAGAGCAGGTATGGGTTTATTCCTCCGGAAGGAAGAGGGGGCTCTCGGCCAAGGTTATGTCCCACTGGGTGGGCCCCTGTACTGTAATCGCTCAGCTCTCCGATGTCATCTACCGGGTGCGGTTGGCGGGGCGGGTGCAAGTTCTGCTCCACAGAGACCGTCTTGCGCCTTACCAGCCGCACGCCAGCGAAACATCGAACTCTGCCTCCGGGACAATGTTTCGCTCCTCCACAAAAGGACCCCGGCGTTCACAGCGCCAGCGCCGACCGCCTTCATGCCTCCAAGTCTGAGAGAGTCGTGGTGACCGGGGATGGTCACAGCTCGCGTGGGGGCAGTGTGGCGTGTGCGGGGCGGCGGCTGACGACCATAATGCCTTGCGGGGGTTCTCTGTGTGTTCACCCTGGTTGGAAAAGGGGTTTGGGTTGATGGCTTCGGCCATGTTTGTGTGTGAATGTATGTGTGCGTGTGCGCTTTCTCTGTGTGATATAACAGTGAATGTGCTGCTCATGCTATACAGTGCTGGTAGTGTCTCTCCAACATCCTTTCCGGCGGTAAAACGCAACAATAAAAAAGGTCAAGGTTACATCAGAGGTGGAAAGAGTAATAACATTTTGTACTTAAGTAAAAGTACTGTTACTTTAGTGAACTTTTACTGAAGTACAAGTAAAGTTACCCTTATAAAAATCTACTCAAGTAAAAAGTAGCTCATTAAAAATTTACTCAGAGTAAAAGTTACTGAGTTACTTTTTTTTTTAACAGCGGGGGTGGGATGGGGATGGAACACCCTTGCATAATAAATCTGTTCCCTTTGTTGTGCTTGAAATCAAAGTAGTCGCTTAAATATGACCAGGGGTTTGCTTCATAAGAATTTGTTGACATTTCACTTTCAACTGTGTCTGCATCACTGGCATCTGTTTTGTCCGTCTCCATCGTTCTTGTGAGTTTGTTCTCCACGTCCATCAATCAGTGCAGTGGTTTCCGAGTTGCAATTTTTTTCCTTTCCCGTTGTATTATTTGTATTATTTTTCATTTTCATTCATTTATTTTTTACTCAGTAGCAAATATGATTTAAAATGTAGTGAAGTACAATACTTTAAACAAAACATACTTAAGTAAAAGTAAAATTACAGGTTTTAAAAACTAAAATATGCTCAAAATATCTTCTCAATTACAGTAATGCGAGTACATATAATTCATTACTTTCCACCTCCGAGTTACATTATGCTACACATTTAAAAGTAAGGTTAACAGTATTAGTGCTACATTGTTTGCACAAACTGTTACAATGAATGTTAATGTTAAATTGCTTTTTCATACATTTCTGAGCCACTGATATTCAATTGCCCTAGCACCACTAGGACAATTAACTACAGTGGGATTACAAGCATGATTCGTTCCAGAAGCGGACTTGTATTCCAAAACACTCGTAAACCAAATCGAATTTTCCCATAAGAAATAATATAGTTATATACAGCGCATCGCTTTTTCCACATTTTATGTCATGTCACAGCCTTATTCTAAAATGGATCAAATTCATTATTTTAACAAATGATGGAGGCCACTATGCTTTTTGGGACCTTCAAAGCAGCAGAAATTTTTCTGTAACCTCCCCCAGATTTGTGCCTCGAGACAATCCTGTCTTGGAGGTCTATAGGTCTTTGACTTCATGCTTGGTTTGTGCTCTGACATGAACTGTCAACTGTTGGACCTTATATAGACAGATGTGTGCCTTTCCAAATCATGTCCAATCAACTGAATTTACCACAGGTGGACTCCAATTAAGCTGCAGAAACATCTCAAGGATGGTCAGTGGAAACAGGATGCGCCTGAGCTCAATTTTGCAAACGCTGTGAATACTTATGTACATGTGTTTTCTCATTTTTATTTTATTTTAATAAATTTGCAAAAATCTCAAGTAAACTTTTTTCTTGTTGTCATTATGGGGTGCTGTGTATGGAGAAAAAAAATAATTTAATCCATTTTAGAATAAGGCTGTGACATAACAAAATGTGGAAAAAGTGATGTGTGCGCTGTGAATACTTTTCAGATGCACTGTAATTCAAATTATTCGTTCCACAGCCCAAAAAAATAAATACATAAAAATAATGAACACAAAATATTAAGTTAAAATAAAACAAAATAACCTGCAAAAAATTAAATAAATCCCGACAGATAAGTGTTTCCGTTTGTGCATGCAGGTGCTGCGTATGTGTGTCTGTGTGAATTTAAAGTAAGCTCCCCTCTGCCCCTTCTCATCTTACACCGTTACCCTTCCTCCACTCTTTTCACAGACATGCGCGCACACAATGGAAACACTGTTTTATTAGAAAAAATAAACAAGAAATCTCTCTAATGACACTTGATTGAGCAACACACTAACGTAATCACTGCTGTAAAGTAAAAATAAAACAAATTAACCTGCATTTTACCTTTGAAAAGAATTACAACAGAGCAGTGTTTCTGTGTAGAGCAGAGAGAAAGAGTGTGTGTACGTCTGTGTGTCTGTGAAGGCGAAAGTAGGAGGGGTCTGTATGTGTCTGTCTGTGTGTGTGTGTGTGTGTGTGTGTGTGTGTGTGTGTGGAGCATGATGTCCAATGACAAGCGCTCACACAGACCCAAAGAGCATGGTGATTCTTGAGCAGAGAGAGAAAATGGATTTTTAACCTCTCTAATGAGACTTGCGTTTGCTTTATTCATCACGCGCACTGTAACACATGCATACAGACACAAAATATGTTTTACGCGCACAGACGTGGGCACAGTGTTATAGTAAACAGTACACGCGTGCACAGATGTTGATTACATTTACGCATTTGGCAGACGCTCTTATCCAGAGCGACTTACAAAAAGTGCTTTAAAGTTTACACCACTGGATACATACTTACACTGGGTTAACTAGGTTAATAACTAAGTGCCATTAGTCCAACACAACTGGGAAGAGGAATTTTTTTTATTTTTTTTTGGGGGGGGGGGTGTTAGTCCAAGTACTGGAGAAACAGATGCGTCTTGAGTCGTCGTTTAAAGATAGTCAAAGTCTCTGCTGTAAGGACATCTAGAGGAAGTTCCTTCCACCACCTAGGTGCCAGAACAGAAAAGAGCCCAGCGAACAAGTGAGTTTTGAGTAAAGATTTAAATGCTGAGACGTTGTTAACAGAACGGAGAGAGTGTGGTAGAGTGTTCCAGAGTTTAGGTGCAATGACACTGAATGATCTACCGCTCATTGAAGATAGGCGGTGCCGAGGGACAGTAAAAAAAAACAGAATGATGGGATGAGGCGAGCAGTGCTGGAGGATCGGAGGGAACGTGGTGCAGTGGGTGGTGTGATTAGAGCAGAGAGGTAAGTGGGTACCGACCATTTTTAGCTTTGTAGGCAAGCATCAGCGTTTTGAATTTGATGCGGGCAGCTACAGGAAGCCAGTGCAGGGAGCAGAATAGTGGGGTGGTGTGGGAGAACTTGGGGAGGTTAAAAACGAAACGTGCTGCTGCATTCTGGATCAGTTGCAGAGGACGAATCGTGGACAGAGGCAGGCCTGCCAGGAGTGAGTTGCAGTAGTCCAGTCTTGAAATAACAAGGGACTGAACAAGCACCTGAGTAGCCTGTGAAGAAAGAAATGGGCGAATTCTTCTGATATTGTAAAGAAGAAATCTACAAGAGCGAGTAAGGTTAGTGATGTGTGGGGAAAATGACAGATGATTGTCCATGGTTACCCCAAGATTGCGGGCAGTGGCTGAAGGAGTGATTTGGTTGTTGTCCAGGGATATCACAAGGTCTTAACCTGGGGATGAGTCACAAGGGATGAACAACAGTTCAGTTTTACTCAGATTGAGCTTTAGCTGATGTGCAGTCATCCAGGATGAGATGTCTGCCAGACATGCTGAGATCCGGGTGGAAACCTGAGTGTCAGAGGGAGGAAAGGAGAGACTTGGGTGTCATCTGCATAACAATGGTATGAAAATCCATCCGATGATATGACTTTACCAAGAGACCAGGTATAGAGGGAGAACAGAATAGGACTGAGCCCTGAGGGACACCAGTAGAGAGTCTACGTGGGGCAGATGTAGATCCCCTCCATGTTACCTCATATGACCTATCTTCTAGGTAAGAAGCAAACCATTGCCACACTGTTCCACAAATTCCAAGGCTTGTAAGAATAGATAATAGAATCTTGTGGTTCACCGTGTCAAATGAAGCTGACAGATCCAGGAGGATGAGAACAGATGACAGTTTAGCAGATCTAGCAGCATGGAACTTCTCAGTGACTGACAGAAGGGCAGTCTCTGTGGAATGTGCCACTTTGAATCCAGATTGGTTGTTATCATTAAGGTTGTTCTTTGAGAGATAAAGAGACATTTGGTTATAAACAGTTCTTTCAAGAATTTTGGAAATAAAAGAGAGAAGTGATACCGGGCGATAGTTGTTAACTTCTGATGGGTCCAGGCAGGGTTTCTTGAGGATGGAAATAACCCTTGCCTCCTTAAAAGCAGCAGGAACATGACCAGATGATATGGAATGGTTGATGATGGTTGTGGTGAAGGGAAGGAGGTCTCGTGAGATTGCCTGCAGCATTGTGGAGGGGATTGGGTCTAATGAACAGGTGGTGGGATTAGATGACGAGATGATCTGCTGAATCTCATCAGATGACAAGTTGGAGAATTCTGTTAAAAGAGAGAAGGGAAGGTACTGAGGTTCCTTGATACAGCACTCTGGGAACAACCTATTCGTTCAGAAATAGTGTCTGTGTCTTACCCTCTTGCTTGAGGGTGTCAATGATAGCCTTCTGGACAGCAGTCAGGTCGGCAGTCTTACCCATGATTGCGGTTTTGAGTAATGAACCAGGCTGGGTGTTTTTAAAAGCCTCAGGAATCTTTTGCAGGTGTTTAGAGTTAATTAGTTGATTCAGATGATTAGGTTAATAGCTCGTTTAGAGAACCTTTTCATGATATGCTAATTTTTTGAGATAGGGATTTTGGGTTTTCGTGAGCTGTATGCCACAATCATCAATATTAAAACAATAAAAGGCTTGAACTACTTCAGTTGTGTGTAATGAATCTAAAATATATGAAAGTCTAATGTTTATCAGTACATTACAGAAAATAATGAACTTTATCACAATATGCTAATTTTTTTAGAAGGACCTGTACAGCATTCCATCTGTGATATTGCTTAATTCATAATCACATGTACATGTGAACACTTTTTTTTTTTTACACAGATACAGTATGTTTTATAACAATAACTGTGACAATAAATCAATAACATCATTAGAAATTAACTTGGGCTTGGCAATTTGTATCCATACTCCTGGACAGCAACCAAAAATGCATCGGCCAGCTGTTTGCTTAATGGTAAATTGTGATTTTGCAAGAAATTTATTTGTATACTACTGCAGCTCCATAAAACACACAAGGTATTGTCTGGTGCCAATGTAGTATGCAGTGGGAAATTGTGTCTTCTGGGGCTTTTTCCTTATATCAGCTGTTAAATACTTTGTTTTTGACCACCATCCCGTCAATGCAGCATCCAACAAGATTCTCATAAAGCTGCTTGTTGGATGAGAGATAAAAGTCTACAAAAAATATATTGGCCTTTTGTTATTGACTTTTAGACAAAAGAATGTCTTGCTTCATCACTGTCATTATATTTCACATAAATTATGAACATGAATTTGACTGAAACTGTTGTCATTTCACCCAATTAAATGACAAAATGAACAGGAAAAATGTGTTAGAGTGTTAGCGAGTGGGATTGGTTTCATGTTATCTACCACCTGTGGGCCATACAGTCTGGTTTGATTTGCATCTTTAAAGCATTTTGCAGCTTTTTAGCCTTGAAAATTTAAAAATCGAAAATTATTAGCAAACACTGAAATTGTTCATGGTTGTGTAAATCACTGTGAGCTCTTCAAAATGCTTTTTTTTTAAAAATGTAAATCACATTTAAATCATATTCAAAGTGGCAACTGCTTTTGCCTTTAAAAAAAATTCCTGACCTCCACCAATAATCTCCTGACGTTTTGCTTTGTGTAGCATAATTCTCAAGTCTGCTTGTCATGCACACTCAATCTGCGCCCGGCACTAGGACCCGGCACTGGGCGCCAAACCAGGAAGTATAAAAGAGGTAAACAAACGTTGGCTTACCGCTCAGTCATTGAGTTCGGCCCATGTCGGTTCAGGTTGACGTTCATCAAACCGTGAGTACTCACTATCTTTTGGTTGTTGCTTCCTATCGTTGTGTGTGTATTTTAGGACGCGGGTTAAATTTGTGTTTTTCCCTTGCTCCGTTTTCGGGAGAGTCCTTAGAATAAATCGCGTGGTTATCCTGCCTGCTCGCTGTTACTCCGCGTTTGGGTTTACCATCCACGCTACATTGGGCTAACCGCTAAGCTACGTCTTCTGGTCACCGAGGTTAGTTCATGACAGAATGACTGAGCCGCTGACGGTGAACCCAGCGGATCACGTGCGCCTCTGCGGCGTGGTGGATCGGCATACCGTGCTGGTTAATAGACTAACCGAGGAGGTCGCTACTCTTCGCCGGAGCGTCCAAGACATCGCGGCCTTGCGCCGCGAGGTTGCGGATCTCAGGCGGGAGAACGCGGATCTTCGGGCGGCTGTTGCTAGCGCGGCTAACCGGCCTCCTGTCGTGGCGGCCGCGGCACCGCATCCCCCTTCCCCCCCCTCTTCTGACATCTTTATATCATTACCAGAGAAATGGAATGGCACGGACGGGAGGTGCAGTGTGTTTTTGACGGCGCTCGACCTGGTGTTTGAGTTCAATCCCATCAAGTACTCCACCGATCGGATACGCATTGCTCTCCTCGTTTCGTTGCTCACAGGGCAGGCAGCTGAGTGGGCCACGGCAGTTCTCCAAGCAGACACAGACACCGCCCACTCATACAATGAGTTTACACATCAACTCCGGCTCACTTTTGAACACCCTGCGGGCGAGGTGGAGACCAACACCAAACTTTACCACCTGCGGCAGGGAGGGTCGTCTGTAAGTCGCTACACCGCCGAGTTCCGCACTCTCGCCGTTCAGACCACCTGGGGCGATGCAGCGCTCCGGACCTCCTACTATGAGGGACTGACTTCGGGGATTAAGGACGAATTAGCCGGGCGAGAGCTTCCTGCCACGCTGGAGGGAGTGATCCAACTCGCCCTTCGGATCGACCAACGCCTCCTCTCTCATCCGAAGCCGGCCCCTAGGACCCTGCCGCCAACACCCACTTTCACCCCCACCACTTCACGTCCATCGAAGTCAGCTACCTACACTACCCAGGGACATGTTGGTTCTCCACCTACTGCCGTGGTTTACACCGGAGCCGGGGAACCCATGCAATTAGGGCGCGCATCCCTGACCGCAGAAGAACGAGAACGACGCTTTAAAAAAGGACTTTGTGCTTATTGTGGGTCGGCAGAGCACCACAGAGCCATCTGCCCACGTCGCCAGGGAAATGCCCAGGCCCGGTGAGCGTTGGGAGCAGCTCACCGGGCCATCTCCACCTCTCTGCTACCACACCTAGCGTCTCTCGTCTCACGGTCCAGGTACACCTCCAGTTTGGCCACAAACGGGTCAGAAGTGCCGCATTCATCGACTCCGGGGCTGCAGGTAACTTCATTGACTCATGCCAAAAGTCTGGAAGTGGAATTTGAAGCGTTATCCCAGCCTGTTAAAATTACATCAGTCGATGGTCGGTCTCTCTCCTCCAGCCCCATTACCACCCAGACTCAACCCATCACCCTCATCATTGGTCAGCATCACGAATCAATCCAGTTTCACCTCACCTCCGTCTCATCACCACCTATCATACTTGGACACCCGTGGCTTCTCCAGCACGATCCGCTTATTTCCTGGAATCAAAACAGGATCTTACAGTGGGGCCCGACCTGTTCAGAACTCTGCCTACGGGCTTCGGCTGGGACGTGCTCTAGAGAGTCCGAGGCCCCCGACGTCGACACCAACACCATTCCCGCCGCCTATCAGGACCTGGCTGAAGCATTTTGTAAACGACGGGCGACTCACCTACCGCCTCACCGCCCCTACGACCTGGCGATTGACCTTCAGCCGGGTTCCACTCCTCCCCGCGGCCATCTCTACTCCCTATCCACCTCCGAGACTCAGGCGATGGAGGAATATGTATCTTCGGCCCTACGTAACGGCACCATCCGACCATCCTCATCGCCTGCCGCCGCGGGGTTCTTCTTCGTGAAGAAAAAAGGCGGTGACCTACGCCCATGTGTCGACTATCGGGGGCTCAACAACATAACCATTAAGAACCGACATCCGTTGCCGCTTACCAACTCTGCCCTGGACGCCCTCTCTGGTGCCACCATTTTCACTAAGTTGGACCTCCAGAGTGCCTACAACTTGGTGTACCAACTGTACTGTAAGTTGGAAAAGTGTGCTTTCCACGAGCACTCCACCACGTTCCTGGGTTTTGTTATCTCGCCCCAGGGTGTGGCCATGGACCCGCAGAAGCTAGAGGCTGTGCGTCATTGGCCCCTACCCAAGACCCTCAAGCAGCTTCAACGGTTTCTCGGGTTTGCGAACTTCTACCGTCGCTTTATCCGGGGCTACAGTACAGTTGCGGCCCCCTTAACCGCTCTGACCCGACTCTCGCCCCATCACTTCCAGCTCAACCCTACGGCCATATCCGCCTTCCATGAACTCTGCCACCGATTTACCACCGCCCCCATTCTCCTTCATCCGGATGCAGATCAACCGTTCGTTGTGGAGGTGGACGCCTCGGATGTGGGCGCCGGGGCGGTCCTCTCACAACGAGGTCCAGATCAGAAGCTGCACCCATGCAGTTTCTTTTCCAAAAAATTTGATTCCACTCAGCAGCGATACGGGGTAGGGGACCGCGAGCTGCTGGCCATAAAGTGGGCATTGGAAGAATGGCGACACTGGCTCCAGGGCGCCAGAGAACCATTCCTCATCTGGACCGATCATCAGAACCTCATCACCATCCGCAACATTAAGCAGCTGAACCCTCGACAGGCGCGGTGGGCATTGTTCTTCGAGCAATATAATTTCCATCTGTCCTACCGCCCGGGGTCCAAGAACATCAAAGCTGACGCCCTCTCGCGACAACATGAAGAGGACAGCCCCCGGGCGGACCCCGCGCCTGTCCTGCCATCATCAAAAATCATCGCCCCACTCCGTTGGGAACTGGAGACCAGGGTTCGCCAGGCACAGACTGCGGAGGACGAACCGGCAGGTGTGCCGCCTGGACGACTCTATGTTCCAGAGACCCTTCGAACGGAGGTCATCCAGTGGGGTCACTCCACTCCCATCTCCGGACATCCAGGCACCCAACGCACCCACCAGTTCATCCGCCGTGCCTTCTGGTGGCCTTCCATGGCCAAGGACGTCAATGAGTTCGTTCAGGCGTGCCCAGTGTGCGCCCGGGCCAAGGACACAAACCAACCAACACCCGGGGAACTCCACCCGCTCCCAGTTCCCCGAAGGCCCTGGACGCACATTGCCGTTGATTTCATCACGGGCCTGCCGGCTTCAGAAGATAAGGACACCATTTTAACCATTGTAGATCGTTTCTCCAAAGCTGTGCACCTGGTGGCCCTTTCCGGACTCCCGTCAGCTAAACAGACAGCCGAGCTGATATTAGAGCACGTAGTCCGACTGCATGGGTTCCCCAAGGACATCGTCTCGGACAGGGGGCCCCAGTTCACTGCCCGGTTCTGGAAAGCCTTCTGCCGTCTGATCAACTCCACTTGTAGTCTCTCATCTGGCTACCACCCTCAGACCAATGGTCAGACAGAGCGGACCAACCAACAACTGGAGCGCTACTTGAGGTGTTTCGTGGCAGATCGTCAGCGCTCCTGGGCCCGCCACCTCACTTGGGCGGAGCTTTCACACAACCTTCACGTCTCCACCGCCACCAAGCTAAGCCCATTTGAGGTGTGCCATGGTTTCCAACCTCCGATGTTCGAACACCAAGAACCGGAGGTTGATGTACCCTCGGCCCAACAGTTGGTCCGCAGGTGTCGACGGATATGGCGCCTCGCCAACGCAGCCATCCAACGAGCTAACACCCGCTACGCCATCCAACATCGCCGTCGACACCCACCAGGACGATTGTACCACGTAGGTGACAAAGTCTGGCTGTCTACAAGAAACCTGCATCTCCGCACAGAATCCAGAAAACTCTCCCCCAGATTCGTCGGACCATATCGCATCACTCATCGTATCAACCCTGTCACCTACCGGCTCCAGCTGCCTGCGGCACTCCGGATCCATCCAGTATTCCATATCTCTCAACTCAAACCATTCATCACATCACCCATGATTCCACCCACCCCCCCAGCTCCTCCTCCCTGGACCATCGACGGCGGTCTCGCCTACACCGTACGCCGAATCCTCGACTCACGCCCTCGGGGCAGAGGTACGCAGTACCTTGTTGACTGGGAGGGCTACGGCCCCGAGGAGCGGTCTTGGATCCCGGCCCGGTTCATTCTCGACCCCGAACTGATTCGAGACTACCGTCGCCGGGTATCCTCCACCCCAGGACCGTCAGGAGCCAGTCCTGGACAGGGGGGTACTGTCATGCACACTCAATCTGCGCCCGGCACTAGGACCCGGAAGTAAGGCGGGCGCCAAACCAGGAAGTATAAAAGAGGTAAACAAACGTTGGCTTACCGCTCAGTCATTGAGTTCGGCCCATGTCGGTTCAGGTTGACGTTCATCAAACCGTGAGTACTCACTATCTTTTGGTTGTTGCTTCCTATCGTTGTGTGTGTATTTTAGGACGCGGGTTAAATTTGTGTTTTTCCCTTGCTCCGTTTTCGGGAGAGTCCTTAGAATAAATCGCGTGGTTATCCTGCCTGCTCGCTGTTACTCCGCGTTTGGGTTTACCATCCACGCTACATTGGGCTAACCGCTAAGCTACGTCTTCTGGTCACCGAGGTTAGTTCATGACACTGCTCAGTTGATCCCCAGGATCAATCCCCTGTGAATTTGCAGATTTTCTCTCAAACCTGGTAATTTCTGTAAGACAAAGTGTTAATTCCTGGAGACTTTAATATTCATTTTGAGAATCCAGAAAACCCTCTGTGTCACATCCGAACCACCTCTGCCCTCCCCTAGTAAAAAAAAAAGTATGCTAAGTATATTAAATCCTAGCGTGCCAAAGCATACTTACTGTAAATGTACTTGCAGCCAGACAAATGACTAGTATACTTGAAGTTTGCTATTTTGGAACAACTAATTTTGTACTAAGTGTATTTAAGTTGTAATTAAATTGTACAAAAGCACAATTTTAAGTGTATTACGTATACTTTTGTGTGCTAAAGTGGAACAACTTTAAGTATACTTTAGTACACTTAAAGTATATGGCTGTGTGTGTACTAACGTACATACCGGACAGTAATTAATACAATTTTAGTATATTTTTAATGTATTATAAGTACATTACAGCTATTTCTACTGTATTACAAATACATGATTAATATACTATGAGTATATTCTTATTGCAGCAGTAGCATGCTGTTATACTTCTGGACAATTACAAATACTAAAAAAGTACACTTTATGGTTAATACAAATATACTTTATTGTATCATACAGTACACACAACCTTCTATAATACTATAGCGTTTTTCGACGGTAGCAGGGAACTTGGAAGATGAGTGACTTTAGTGGCTACCCAACGTAATGACTGGGAGTTGTTTATTTAACCAGAACACACACACACACACCTATTCAGCTATTAGCTAGAACTGGAGAACGGTAGCAGAACGCAGCACATACACGCAGAGATAGCACATATGTACACATACTCAAACTTGGCCGAAGCCACTAACCTAAACATACGTCCCAAACAGGGTGAACACAAAAAGAACACCTCCCGCAAGGCACGACGGTCGCCAGCCGCCGCCCCGCCCACGCCACAATACTGTATTGCAAATGTGTTACCAGTACATTAAGTGTTTATGATAATTAACAAAAGCTAAATGCATTTTACACTATAACATGTTTTTGAAACACATTACATCAGTAATTATGAGGCAGATTTTATTCATGAGTTCAACAGATTAAACTTGCACAAGGTTACAAAAAAGCACTACTATAGTTTATTTGTGCTCAACAAAACGTCAGGTTGTCTTACAAACACACAAACTAAAATATAAACTGTTGTCTGAACACAGACAGACATTAGTATTAGAATCTACAGGTACAGTATTAGTTTAAACCTGGTGTGTGAACACAGACAGACATTAGTATTAGAATCTACAGGTACAGTATTAGTTTAAACCTGGTGTGTGAACACAGACAGACATTAGTATTAGAATCTACAGGTACAGTATTAGTTTAAACCTGGTGTGTTGATTCTAGCTGTTACAAAGAGACTGAAAACAGGCCGAGAGCCACAGAGCCATTATACCACAAGCATAGTACATGGGATTTAGCAACAACACATTAGACAATACATTCTATAGCTTAGAGTATGTACCTTAAACCGTTAAATTTACCTTATGCCGATGAAAATAAAACAATAACGATACAAACAAATGCACGCGATGATGCAGCTTCAGCCGTTAATTCAAACTAGAAGTGGAGGACTGGGGAGCCAATCAGAGAACGGACAGTCCGAATCTGCCCGCCTCCTGTCTCCTTGGCTGGTGGGGCGCCGTCTAGTCTCCGGTTGGCCGGAATAGTCGCAAAGTTTACAACCCTACTGCAGTTTGTGTGTAGCTTTATGACAGTGAGCGGACAAAAAAGAGAGAAAGTGCAAACATAAATTATCTTGAACGGCAAAAGTGATTTTCAGCGCGCAGGAACGAGTTTGAGATCGTGCGCGCGAGGGAGAGATTCAGCGTGCAAAAACGAGTCTAAAAGCACGTGCAGGAGAGAGTAGTGCAAGTACATTTACATTTAACTGATAATATACTGAGACTACCATATATAAAAATTTGTATTCTAATATATACTTTCTGTACTTTCTGTATATACTTTCTGTATATACTTTTCTTTCAACCAGATTTTTAAAAGAAGTGATGCTTACGGTTGGAGAGCCACTCCTAAACATTATTAATTCTTCATTACATCTAGGTCACGTCCCTAAACCTTTCAAGTTAGCAGTTATTAAGCCGCTTCTTAAAAAATCAAATTTGGACGCGAATGAAATAACAAATTACAGACCGATTTCAAACCTCCCGTTCATATCAAAAATACTAGAAAAAGTAGTATCAGCTCAAATTTGCACATTCTTGCAGGATAACAACATCCTTGAAGAATTTCAGTCAGGTTTCAGGCCCCATCATAGCACAGAAACTGCACTAGTTAAGATTACAAACGACTTGTTTTTAGCTTCAGACCAAGGTTGCATCTCATTGCTAGTCCTGCTTGATCTTAGTGCTGCATTCGACACTATAGATCATAATATTCTCATAGATCGCTTACAAAATTATATAGGTATTCAGGGACAGGCATTAAAATGGTTTAGATCTTACCTGTCTGATCGCTACCATTTTGTAGATCTAAATGGAGAACCGTCTGGTGTAATGCCAGTGAAATATGGGGTCCCACAAGGGTCAGTTTTAGGACCTCTGTTGTTCTCAATATACATGCTTCCCTTGGGTAACATCATTAGAAGACATGGGATTAGTTTCCATTGTTATGCTGATGATACCCAATTATATATCTCAACCAAACCAGACGAAATACCTAAGTTGTCTAGATTAACTGAGTGTGTCCAGGACATAAAAGATTGGATGACCAATAACTTTATTTTATTAAATTCAGATAAGACAGAGATATTACTTATTGGCCCAAAAACCAGCACACAACAGCTTTCACAATTCAGCTTGCGCTTAGAAGGATGTACTGTTATTACCAGCTCAGCAGTAAAAGATCTGGGAGTAATATTAGACAGTAACTTGTCTTTTGAAAATCACATTTCAAATATCACAAAAACAGCCTTTTTCCATCTTCAAAATATTGCTAAACTTAGGAACATCTTATCCGTATCTGATGCAGAAAAACTAGTTCATGCATTCATGACCTCCAGACTGGACTATTGTAATGCATTACTAGGTGGTTGTCCTGCATCCTCAATAAACAAGCTTCAGTTAATCCAAAATGCAGCTGCCAGGGTTCTCACTAGATCCAGAAAATATGATCATATCACCCCAATATTATCATCCCTGCACTGGCTACCTGTTCAGTTTAGAATAAATTACAAAATAGTATTACTTACATACAAGGCCTTAAATGGTTTAGCTCCCACATACCTAACCAGTCTTCTGATGCGCTACAATCCACCACGCGCCTTAAGATCACAAAGCTCCGGACTTCTGGTAGTTCCCAGAATTTCAAAATCTACAAAAGGGGGTAGGGCTTTTTCATATTTAGCTCCAAAGCTTTGGAATAGCCTTCCAGACAGTGTTCGGGGAGCAGACACGGTTTCTCAGTTCAAAAGTAGACTCAAGACGCATCTTTTTAATCTGGCATACACATAACTCATCCCAGTACTCATACTCCAGTACACCTATACCGAATGGCAACTACGCTAATTCTCCCCATCTGTTCTGTATTTCTCTACCCATCCCGAGGCATCGGGAGATTTTGCCAGCTTCAGTAGACAAAGGCCGACCCTGCGAGGTTCCTGAGGCATCCAGAGAAGGACCAGCTCCAGCTGGATTCAGCTTTATGATGGTTGGAGCTACACATGCTGCTCCTGTGCTTCCAGTGATCCAGACCTCATCTGCCCTCTGCACCTACTGACTCATCCCTATGCTGAACTGGTCTTCATGTCAATTTAAATAATTTCTGTCATATTGAATTTTCACCTGCACAACACACAAGATGTTATATCATTTCTATCTGTTGTCGCCCAAATGAGGATGGGTTCCCTGTTGAGTCTGGTTCCTCTCAAGGTTTCTTCCTAATGCCATCTCAGGGAGTTTTTCCTTGCCACCGTCGCCGTCACCCTTGGCTTGCTCATCAGAGAAATTTCATTCATTCGTCTCATTATTATCTGCACATTTTTCTCACACATCCACACTTCCAATTATTTTCTTTTCTATAATTATTATTATTATTTGTTTTTATTTATTTATTTTCTATTATTATTATAATTATGATTTGTTAAATTTCTTTAATTTTTGTGAAGCTGCTTTGAGACAATGACCATTGTTAAAAGCGCTATATAAATAAAATTGAATTGAATTGAATTGTACATTTGTACAATGATTATTTCGAGCATATATATTTTTTAAAATATACCAAAAATATATTGAAAAACAAGTTTAAATAAGTATACTTTGGAAATTATACCAACCTTTCACTTAAAGTATATTTTCCAATAATATATTTTTTGAAAGTGTACTATTAATACAATGATTTTTATGTATATTTAAAGTTTAATTCCAAAATTTGGTAAAAGCATGATGTTAAGTATACTTTTTATATATTAACTGATGGTACAACTTTTTGTTAGTATATTTGCAGTGTACTATCGAGGATTTCAACATATTTGTAATACACTAAAGTCTATTTTTTTTTCACTGGGGTCACCTCACCTCAGGGGAGAAAGATCTGGCTCACCGGATTACTGAGCCGTAGCTTTGTCTCCCCCTAGTGTGTCTTCGTGTGTAATTGTTCCCCATTAACACCAGATGGATATCACCTGTGTCTGCCTTGTGTCGCACTATTTAACCCAGCCGAACCCATACCACTTCGTCTGGTCATCGTTGTGCAAACACGAGTCTCTTTGGGTTACTAACATCATCTATTGTGTGTCTCCTTCCTCCCCAGGGTTGAGCGGTATCTGCAGGCGAAGGTGTGTGTGAGGCAAGGCTGCTTCCTGTTCGCGTCAAAGTAAAGAAGAACGACAAGACGCATTAAGTTGGTTTTCCAAATAAATTCTTCTGAGATTTCCTGTTTCCAGTGTTCTCGCCTGCAGATTATGCCTGGTAGAATGACCAGAGGACCGTACCTTGTTTTGTTTTGCCTTTTTTTGTTATTGTTATTGAGCAGAACACACAAAGCTGTCTTTCTCCTGCATCTGCGTTCCTGTATTTATGAGTACAGACATGACACTCTGAGAACAGCATTTATGTCAATACTGGAATAGGAGTAAATCAGTGTGGAGTAGTACCCACCCATAAAGCAGGTCACACTTTACATTTAATATTATCCTTCAGAAATATAATCCAAATTCCACAGTCTGAAGTTATCTCAGATCACTATCTCGCCTCAATTAAAGTTGGCATGGTAATAATGTACGCACAGCACCACGCTACCATGTTAAACATACATTCACATCAACATCACACAGAGCTTTATCAGTAATCTCCCAGAGTTGTCAACTTTGATTAGATCGTTATCAACTGTATTAATTGATACATATGATAAACTAACCACATCAGATCAGAACCTAGAATACTTTACTCCCCTTGAAGAAAATGAACTAATTTCACTCATCTCTTCTGCAAAATAATCAACCTGTGTATTAGATCCCATACCAACATATTTTCTCAAGCAGATAGTACCAGCAATAACAGAGCCCCTATTGAAAATAATTAACTCTTCACTCACCAGTGAGTATGTTCCAATTATTTTTAATTAGCAGTTATTAAACCACTAATAAAGAAACCAGATCTCAACCCATCAGCTGTCGAATTACAGGCCGATATCAAACCTCCCCTTTATCTCGAAGATTCTGGAAAAGATAGTAGCACAGGAGCTATGTTTATATCTACATAGAAATAGCATACACAAACTGTAGCAGGTTCTCCCAGTGTTTGGTGGGTTTCCTCCGGGTACTCTGGTTTCCTGCCACAGTCCAAAGACATGCAGATTAGGCTAATTGGCGTTCCCAAATTGACCATAGTGTGTGAATGAGTGTGTGTGTGTGTGCGCTCTGCGATGGATTGGCACCCTGTCCAGGGTGTACCCTTCCTCGTGCCCTGAGTCTCCTGGGATAGGTTCCAGGTCCCTGTGACCCTAAATACAGGATAAAGCGGTCTAGAAGATGAATGAATGAATGAAACTAGCAGTCTGTAGGTTTATCTCATCACAACACAGACACAGCACTTGTTAAGTAGTAAATTACCTCCTATTGGCCTCTGATCAGGGTTGCGTCACTATCCTTGTGTTACTCAACCTCAGTGCAGCTTTTGACACCATTGATCATAGTATTCTACTTCACAGATTGGAAAATGTAGGAATTAAGAGAACAGCCTTCTCCTGGCTCAGATCCTATTTGACATTATCAGTTTGTAGACTTAAATAGTGACTATTCTGCATGTTCTCAAGTGGAGTTTGTTGTTCCACAGGGTTCGGTTTTAGGCCCACTGCTTTTTTCTCTTTACATGCTTCCTCTGGGTTACATAATTCGTAAGCATGGTATTAGTTTTCATTGTTATGCTGATGACACACGTACACATACGTCTCAACAAAACCAGATGAGAAAAAACAGCTTACTAAGCTGATTGAGCAATGCGTGAAGGACATACTGTAAGAGACTGGATTGATCACACTGTAACTTTAAATGGCCTTTCTGTTCCATCAAGTGCAACAGTAAAAGATCTGAGTGACTATAGATTCCAGTCTTTCATTTGAAGCACATGTACTGTAGTTAATATTACCAGGATAGCATTCTTTCACCTCAGAAATATTGCCAAGATAAGGAATATATTGTCACAAAACAATGCAGAAAAACTAGTTCATGCTTTAATCACCTCTAGGTTGGACTATTGTAACGCCTTACTGTATTGTTCAACTAGGTGCATAAACAAGCTTCAGTTAGTTCAGAATGCAGCAGCGAGAGTCCTCACTAGAACCAAAAGATACGAGCACATCACGTATCTTATCCACACTGCATTGACTGTGAAAATTCACATAAATTTTAAAATACTACTTTTGACATATAAAGCATTACATTTTCTCATAGAGCAGTATCTGAGTGAACTGCTAATGTTTTACAATCCGCCATGGCCACTTCAATCAAAAGTTGCAGACTGCTCGTCTGTACCATGTATTATGTAAACTACAGCAGGGGGCGGAGCTTTCTCTTACAAAGCCCCAAAGTTATGGAATAGCCTTCCAACAAATGTTCTGGACTCAGACACAGTCTCAGTGTTTAAGTCTAGGCTACAAACCTATTTATTTAGCCAAGAATTTTTGTAAATAGATTTGCCTTACTGTATGTAAAGGAGCAAATCTGGGGGACTCATGGACGTAGAGTATTATGGTGAACTGGTATGTTTAGATGCTGTCTTCCCCACTGTAAAATTTACATAATAAAGACAACGAATGACTGTCTCGTTCTTCACCATTAATAAGTAGTGTTTTAGCTCTAGGTCAGAGGTGTATTGAACCTTTAACGATTTGGGTTAATTTGATTAACTGAATAAAAATTTATAGTGTAGATTTAATCAACAGTTAATGTTGCTGGCTAGTTATTTAACAGCCTAGGTAGTGTACTGTATCTTCGTGTTTTAGGAAAGTTCCTGTTTGAAAAAACATCCTTAAATAGACTTGACATCCTAATATATAATAATATAACAAATCACTAAGATGGTTTTAGCTTAAAGTTTTTGTCTTCTGTGTGAAAATTACTTTTCTGTGTATATATTTTTGTAATAAAAATAAGCTTCTGTTTCATAAGCTTCTTACTGATTACATTAGTATTACAATTCACTTACACCACGTTCCAAATTACAAACCGGATTCCAAAAAAGTTGGGACACTAAACAAATTGTGAATAAAAACTGAATGCAATGATGTGGAGATGGCAAATGTCAATATTTTATTCAGAATAGAACATAAATCACGGAACAAAAGTTTAAACTGAGAAAATGTATCATTTTAAAGGGAAAATATGGTGAATCAAAATGTCATGGTGTCAACAAATCCCAAAAAAGTTGGGACAATGCCATTTTCACCACTGTGTGGCATCTCCCCTTCTTCTTACAACACTCAACAGACGTCTGGGGACCGAGGAGACCAGTTTCTCAAGTTTAGAAATAGGAATGCTCTCCCATTCTTGTCTAATACAGGCATCTAACTGTTCAGTCGTCTTGGGCCTTCTTTGTCGCACCTTCCTCTTTATGATGCGCCAAATGTTCTCTATAGGGGAAAGATCTGGACTGCAGACTGGCCATTTCAGTACTCGGATCCTTCTCCTACGCAGCCATGATGTCGTGATTGATGCAGAATGTGGTCTGGCATTATCTTGTTGAAAAATGCAGGGTCTTCCCTGAAAGAGATGACGTCTGGAAGGGAGCATATGTTGTTCTAGAACCTGAATATATTTTTCTGCATTGATGGTGCTTTTCCAGACATGCAAGCTGCCCATGCCACACGCACTCATGCAACCCCATACCATCAGAGATGCAGGCTTCTGAACTGAGTGTTGATAACAACTTGGGTTGTCCTTGTCCTCTTTGGTCCGGATGACATGGCGTCCCACATTTCCAACAAGAACTTCGAATCATGACTCGTCTGACCACAGAACAGTCTTCCATTTTGCCACACTCCATTTTAAATGATCCCTGGCCCAATGAAAACGCCTGTGCTTGTGGATCTTGCTTAGAAATGGCTTGTTCTTTGCACTGTAGAGTTTCAGCTGGCAACGGCGGATGGCACGGTGGATTGTGTTCACTGACAATGGTTTCTGGAAGTATTCCTGAGCCCATTCTGTGATTTCCTTTACAGTAGCATTCCTGTTTGTGGTGCAGTGTCGTTTAAGGGCCCGGAGATCACGGGCATCCAGTATGGTTTTACGCCCTTGACCCTTACGCACAGAGATTGTTCCAGATTCTCTGAATCTTCGGATGATATTATGCACAGTTGATGATAATAACTACAAAGTCTTTGCAATTTTTCGCTGGGTAACACCTTTCTGATATTGCTCCACTATCTTTCTGCACAACATTGTGGGAATTGGTGATCCTCTACCCATCTTGGCTTCTGAGAGACACTGCCACTCTGAGAAGATCTTTTTATACCCAATCATGTTGCCAATTAACCTAATTACTGTTAACTGGTCTTCCAGCTCTTCGTTATGCTCAAATTTACTTTTTCCAGCCTCTTATTGCTACTTGTCCCAACTTTTTTGGGATTTGTTGACACCGTGAAATTTGGAATCAACATATTTTTCCTTTAAAATGATACATTTTCTCGGATTAAACTTTTGTTCCGTGATTTATGTTCTATTCTGAATAAAATATTGACATTTGCCATCTCCCCATCATTGCATTCAGTTTTTATTCACAATTTGTTTAGTGTCCCAACTTTTTTGGAATCCGGTTTGTATTATGCAAATTGAATGTAAGTGTCATAAACATTAAATTGTCAAGATGGACTAACCTGAGGTGACCAGAAGACGTAGCTTTAGCGGTTAGCCCAATGTAGCGTGGAGGATAAACCCAAACGCGGAAAGAAGCGAGCAGGCAGGATAACCACGCGATTTAGTTTAAGGACTCTCACAAAAGCGGAGCAAGGGAAAAACACAAATTTAACCCGCGTCCTAAAAATACACACACAATAGCAAAGACAAACGGAACCAACATGTGAGTACTCACGGTTTGCTGAAACGACAGCTGGAGCTGACATGGGCCGAACTCAATGACTGAGCGGTAAGCCATCGTTTGTTTACCTCTTTTATACTTCCTGGTTTTGCGCCCGTCTTACTTCCGGGTCCTAGTGCCGGGCGCAGATTGAGTGTGTATGACAGTACCCCCCTGTCCAGGACTGGCTCCTGACGGTCCTGGGATGGAGGATACCCTGTGACGGTAGTCCCGAATTAGCTGGGGGTCGAGAATGAACCGGGCCGGGATCCAAGATCGCTCCTCGGGGCCATAGCCCTCCCAGTCCACCAGGTATTGCGTACCTTTGCCCCGAGGGCGCGAGTCAAGGATTCGGCGCACGGTGTAGGCGGGACCGCCGTCGATGATCCGGGGAGGAGGAGCTGGGGGGGTGGGTGGAATCATGGGTGAGGTGATGAAGGGCTTGAACTGGGACAGGTGGAAGACTGGATGGATCCGGAGCGCCGCAGGCAGCTGGAGCCGGTAGGTGACAGGGTTAATTCTGTGAGTGATGTGGTATGGTCCGATGAATCTGGGGGAAAGCTTCTTTGACTCGGTGCGGAGGTGGAGGTTTTTTGTGGACAGCCATACCTTGTCACCTACGTGGTATAGTCGTCCCGGAGGATGTCGGCGGCGATGTTGGTGGATGTAGCGGGCATTGGCACGTTGGATGGCCTGGTTGGTCGTAGTCCAGAGCCGCCGACATCTGCGGACCAACTGTTGGGCTGACGGTACATCAACCTCCGGCTCTGGGTGGTTGAAGACGGTGGGTTGGAAACCGTGGCATACCTCAAATGGGCTTAGGTTAGTGGCAGAGGAGATGTGGAGGTTGTGTGATAGTTCCGCCCAAATGAGGTAGCGTGCCCAGGAGCGCTGACGGTCCGCTACGAAACATCTCAGGTAGCGCTCCAGTTGTTGGTTGGTCCGCTCCGTCTGACCGTTAGTCTGTGGGTGGTATCCGGAGGACAGACTGCAGGTGGAATCGATCAGACGGCAGAAGGCCTTCCAGAACCGGGCTGTGAACTGGGGCCCTCTGTCCGAGACGATATCCTTGGGGAACCCATGCAGACGGACTACGTGCTCTAAAATCAGCTCTGCTGTTTCCTTTGCTGACGGGAGTCCGGCGAGAGCCACCAGATGCACGGTCTTAGAGAACCGATCCACGATCGTGAGGATGGTGTCCTTTCCTTCGGAGGCCGGCAGGCCCGTGATGAAGTCCACGGCAATGTGCGTCCAGGGCCGTCGAGGGACTGGAAGGGGTTGCAGTTCTCCTGGAGAGGGTCGGTTGGTGGTCTTCGCCCTGGCACACACTGGGCATGCCTGAACGAACTCTTGGACGTCCCTCGTCATGGATGGCCACCAGAAGTCGCGCTGGATAAATTGGAGGGATCGTCGGGTGCCTGGATGGCCCGAAATTGGGGAGGAGTGTCCCCAGTGGAGAACCTCGGGTCTCATCCCTTCAGGCACGAAGAGTCGTCCAGGTGGCACACCTGCCGGTTCGGTCTCTGTACCTCGTGCCTGGCGCACTCTCGTTTCCAGGTCTAGTTGCAGGGGTGCGATGATCTTGGAAGAGGGGAGGACAGGCGCGGGGTCCGCCCGGGGGGGGTCCACCTCTAGTTGTCGGGAGAGGGCGTCAGCTTTGGTGTTCTTGGGCCCCGGGCGGTATGAGAGGTGGAAGTTGTAATTCTCAAAGAATAATGCCCACCGCGCCTGTCGTGGATTTAACTGTTTAATGTTTCGGATGGTGATTAGATTTTGATGGTCCGTCCAGACTATGAATGGCTCACTGACGCCCTGGAGCCAGTGACGCCACTCCTCCAGAGCCCACTTTATGGCCAGCAGTTCGCGGTCCCCTACCCCGTATCGCTGCTGAGTGGCGTCAAATTTTCTGGAGAAAAAACCACAAGGGTGTAGTTTTTGGTCTGGACCTTGCTGTGAGAGGATAGCTCCAGCGCCCACATCTGAAGCATCCACCTCCACAACGAATGATTTATTGACATCTGGGTGGTGGAGAATCGGTGCAGTGGTGAAGCGGTGACACAGTGATCGAAAAGCGGAGACAGCTGCCGGGTTGAGGTGAAAAGGGAGAGAGGAGGGACGGGTCAGAGCGGTTAGGGGGGCGGCACATGTACTGTAGTCCCGGATAAAGCGACGATAGAAGTTCGCAAACCCGAGAAACCGTTGAAGCTGTTTGAGGGTCTTGGGTAGGGGCCAATGACGCACAACCTCTAGCTTCTGCGGGTCCATGGCCACACCCTGGGGCGAGATGACAAAACCCAGGAACGTGGTGGAGCGCTCGTGAAAAGCGCACTTTTCCAACTTACAGTACAGTTGGTGGGCGAGTAATCTCTTTAGAACCGCCCTGACGTGCTGGGTGTGTTCTTCCATGGTGCGTGAATAAATTAAAATATCGTCCAGGTATGCGAATGCCCACCGACCGAGCATGTCCCGAAGGACGTCGTTAATGAAGTGTTGGAATGCGGCGGGGGCATTGCACAGTCCGAATGGGATGACAAGAGTTTCATAATGTCCGGTGGGGGTGATGAATGCCGTCTTCCACTCATCGCCCTCTCTGATGCGCACCAAGTTGTAGGCGCTCCGGAGGTCCAACTTCGTAAAGATGGTGGCGCCAGAGAGGGCGTCCAGGGCTGAGTTGGTAAGAGGCAGAGGATGTCGATTTTTGATGGTGAGATGGTTGAGCCCCCGATAGTCGACACAAGGGCGAAGTTCACCGCCTCTCTTCTTCACGAAGAAGAACCCCGCGGCGGCAGGTGAGGAGGAGGGCCTGATGGTGCCTTGGCGCAGGGCGTTGTTTACATATTCCTCCATCACCTGGGTCTCGGTGGGTGTGAGTGAGTAGAGATGGCCGCGGGGGGGGATCGTACCGGGTTGGAGGTCTATGGCGAGGTCGTATGGACGATGAGGAGGAAGATGGGTGGCTCGTCGCCTGCAGAAAACCTCCGATAGGTCTCGGTACGGTTCGGGGATGGAGTTGGTGTCGACGTCGGGGGCCTCGGACTCCCTAGAGCACGTTCCAGCCGCTGCCCGTAGGCATAGTTCGTTGCAGGTCGCGCCCCACTGAAGGATCCGATTCTGGGTCCAGGAGATTAGAGGGTCATGTTGGAGCAGCCAGGGATGACCAAGGATGATGGGTGGAGATGAGATGGAGGTGACGAAGAATTTTAACTGTTCATGGTGTTGGTTGATGGAGACGGTGATGGGTTCTGTTCGGGTGCTGATTGGGCTGGTGGAGAGGGGGCGACCGTCGACAGAGGTGATGCGAACGGGCTGGGATAATGCCTCGAGTTTTACCCCCAGGGTTTTGGCATATGCAGAGTCAATGAAGTTACCTGCTGCCCCGGAGTCGATGAACGCAGCACTTTGGACCCGTTTGTGGCCAACCTGGAGGTGTACCTGAACCGTGAGACGGGAGGAGTTGGTGGTGATGGCGGAGAGACGAAGGTGACCCGGCGAGTATCTCTCTCCTCTCACCGGGCCTGGGCGTTTCCCGGTCTGAGCGGGCAGGCTGCCCTGTGATGTGTAGCTGACCCGCAATAGGCACAGAGCCCTTCACGAAAGCGTCTCTCCCGTTCTGCAGCGGTCAAGGAGGCGCGTCCTAGTTGCATGGGTTCCCCGGCTCCGGTGTCAACCACGGCAGGAGGTGGAGAACCGACATGTCCCGGGGTGGCGTAGGTGGCGGAGTCTGCGGGGCGTGGAGTGGTGACAGTGAAGGCGGGTGCTGGTCGTGAAGTGGTGACGGCGAAGGTGGGTGCAGGTGGCAGGGTGCGAGGGGCTGGCCTCGGACGAGAGAGGAGGCGCTGGTCGATCCGGAGAGCGAGTTGGATCAGGCCCTCCAGGGTCGCAGGAAGCTCTCGCCCGGCTAGTTCGTCCTTAATTCGAGAAGCCAGTCCCTCGTAGTAGGATGTCCGGAGTGCTGCATCGCCCCACGTTGTTTGGACGGCGAGAGTGCGAAACTCGGCCGTATAGCGGCTCACGGGCAATCCTCCCTGCCTCAGGTGATAAAGTCTGGTGTCGGTCTCCACCTCGCCCGCTGGATGTTCGAAAGTGAGTTTGAGTTGGTGAGTGAACTCATTGTAAGAGTGGGCGGTGTCTGTATCTGCCTGTAAAACTGCCGTGGCCCACTCTGCTGCCTGCCCTTTTAGCAACGAGACGAGAAGAGCAATGCGAAGGCGATCGGTGGAGTATTTGGTGGCATTAAACTCAAACACCAGATCGAGAGCTGTCAGAAAAACGCTGCACTTCCCGTCCGTGCCGTTCCACTTCTCTGGTAGAGAAAGAAAAACATCAGAAGGAGGGGGGGGGGGGGATGCGGCGCCGCGGCCTCCGCGGCGTGCGATCGAGCAGTGACGTCATCAACAGCTGCGCGGAGATCCGTATTCTCCCGCCGGAGCTCAGCGACCTCGCGGCGGAGAGAAGCGAGATCCCCGGTTAGCTGATTGATTAGCGCCGCATGCTGATCTACAACGTCGCAGAGACTCGCATAATCCGCTGGGTTTACCGCGGAGGGCTCAGTCATTCTGTCAAGATGGACTAACCTGAGGTGACCAGAAGACGTAGCTTTAGCGGTTAGCCCAATGTAGCGTGGAGGATAAACCCAAACGCGGAAAGAAGCGAGCAGGCAGGATAACCACGCGATTTAGTTTAAGGACTCTCACAAAAGCGGAGCAAGGGAAAAACACAAATTTAACCCGCGTCCTAAAAATACACACACAATAGCAAAGACAAACGGAACCAACATGTGAGTACTCACGGTTTGCTGAAACGACAGCTGGAGCTGACATGGGCCGAACTCAATGACTGAGCGGTAAGCCATCGTTTGTTTACCTCTTTTATACTTCCTGGTTTTGCGCCCGTCTTACTTCCGGGTCCTAGTGCCGGGCGCAGATTGAGTGTGTATGACATAAATGTTTAGTTTTTAAATTAAACTCATGAATGGTATTGTGTCTCAGGGCTCTTTGGATCACTGAAATGAATCTCAGACAAGTGTGATAATTAGTTTGCCAGATAAGCACAATTAAAGGAAAAGTACTGAAGAAGGTTGTTCCACATTATTAAGCAGGCCACAGGTTTCAAGCAATATGGGAAAGAAAAAGGATCTCTCTGCTGCCGAAAAGTGTCAAATATTGCAATGCCTTGGACAAGGTATAAAAACATTAGATATTTAATGAAAACTTAAGCGTGATCATCCTACTGTGAAGACATTTGTGGCTGATTCAGTGCACAGACAGGTTCGTGCAGATGAAGGCAGAATGAAGAAGGTTTCTGACAGACAAATTCATCGGATTAAGAGAGCAGCTGCTGAAATGCCATTACAAAGCGGCAAACATTGAAGCTGCTGGTGCCTCTGGAGTCCCACGAACCTCAAGGTGTAGGATCCTTTAGAGGCTTACAGTTGTGCATTAACCGGCCACCCCTAATAATTCGGCCACCCCTAATCAATGCTCACAAGCAGAAACGGTTGCAGTGGGCCCAGGCATACATGAAGACAAGTTTTTAAACAGTCTTGCTTACTGATGAGTGTTGTGCAACCCTGGATGGTCCAGATGGATGGAGTAGTGGATGGTTGGTGGATGGCCACCATGTCCCAACAAGGCTGCGACTTCAACAAGGAGGTGCCGGAGTCATGTTTTGGGCTGGAATCATGGGGAGAGAGCTGGTAGGCTGAAGGTGTGAAAATGACATCTGCAAAGTATATTGCAGACCACTTTCTTCCATGGTACAAAAAGAAGAACCGTGCCTTCCGTAACAAAATCATCTTCATGCACGACAATGCACCATCTCATGCTGCAAAGAATACCTCTGTGTCATTGGCTGCTATGGGCATAAAAGATGAGAAACTCATGGTGTGGCCACCATCCTCCCCTGACATCAAATCCATTGAAAACCTTTGGAGCATCCTCAAGCAAAAGATCTATGAGGGTGGGAGGTGGTTCGCATCAAAACAGCAGCTCTGGGAGGCTATTCTGAAATCCCGCAAAGAAATTCAAGCAGAAACTGTCCAAAAAGTTCAATGGATGCAAGAATTGTGAAGGTAATATCAAAGAAGGGGTCCTATGTTAAGATGTAACATGCCCAGTTAGGATGTTTTGATTGAAATAGCTTTTGATTTCTTTAAATATGACCTTCTAAAGCTGCAAATTCAACAAAAGCCCATTTTCAGTTCTTTACAACCTATAAAATGTTTTAACTCTGTTGTGCATAATAATTTGGAACAGTGCATTTTCAGTTTATTTTTTATAAATATTGTTATCATTAGGAGGTTTGTTCAATTAAATTGAAATTATACCCTAATGGTTGATGACTTGAAAATTATACTGACTGTGATTTGCATTGACTAATTATGAAAATCAGGGAAAGATATCATTTGCGTAATAATTTGGAAAATGGTGTAGGCAGGGGAGGACTGGGACGAAAAAGTGGCCCTGGACTTTTTGGCCCACATCAGCCCACATTATAATACATGGGTAGAGATACATTTTTAACACCAGTTACAAGTATAAAAATATAACACAATACAGAAATCAATGCTTTTTAAACATATTATTTGAAGTGTTACTGAACATATATTGGGTCATGTTAGTAAAACAAAGAAACAAATGAGAGAACATCAAGACAAAAAACATATAAATCTATAAAGACAATATTTTAAAAAGAATGGCAATAAAATTGAAGACGTACAGTAAGTATGTAGCAGCAGTGACTGGGCATGTATGTAACTGCGCATGTATGTACATGCATGTAAAATGTCCAGTAAGTAATTATCATATAATTACTTAACCAAATATCATAAACAAAACAGACGTGAAACCAAGGAGACCAGCACATAGACATTGACATCACCGGCACACAAGGTGACGTTACAACAAGGGAAAAAAAATCTAATTTTCCCCTGTCCTCACAACACCACTGAAAACGGAGTACTTCACTTTGGATGGAGTTTTCCAAAAGCTCCGTTTTCAATGACCAAAACAGCGTTTGAATGTGGACGAAAGCACAAATCCGCAGATAAAAATCTGTTAAAAATACCCGGCTATGTGTGGACATGGTCTTAAATGATTAACTGGTGCAATGCTTAACTCTTGCTTAAGAAATTGAGTTTAATTATACAAATAGTTAAGTGCAAGTTGACACATAACTCAAGAAAAACATGAGAGACTCTCAAACGACATCAGCATATTAGCCATTTATCATAAATGGCGGGCTATCATGCTACTGTAACCGCGAAGCACCCATGCTACTCTTGTGCTTAGACAATGCTGACCTAATGGCACGCCAATAATTTAGTAAAATTAACTACTTTAAAACACATACAACTCTTTAATATCACATTGGATTGTGGGTAAAGTCAAATTGGGAAGTGTGTTTTGTGCAATTAATTCTTCCAAATACCAGAAAAGAGGATTAATAAAGAAATAAGGAAGTGCGCAGCAGTTGTGTTCCTCAACTCTGTATTTAACATGAACTAAGCACAGCACGTGGGCGCCACCTACTGAGGCATGCAATGATGTCATGACTCAGGCATCCCAACTAAAAGGAAGTCATTTTTAAAGACACTTTTTTTCATGACAGACAGATCATGACAGTCATTCAATATACAGTACATCACAGCATCAAATTTCTCTAAGTTGAGTAAACTTTAAAAAGCTGTACAACTAGCCTTGTTACTAAACTTTATATTAAAACACCTTTTTTTTTCTTTTACAGTGTTTGGCTTGAAGCTCCATCTTTAAGGTTCTTGAAGAAAAAAAACCCTTCTAGGATTGATATATCACTCACGTTCTGACTTGTGACTTCAGTCGCTCGATAGTACAGGACTGGAGTTTCCTACAGTCTAGCTCAGTGGTTCCCAAACTGGGGGTCGCGGAATAATTTCAAGGGGTCGCGAGAGGGATTTAAAAATATATTTTTTGTGATTATAATGCACACTTTTCAGTATTACAAGCAGGTCTGGGCTGGGACCAAAAAACGGCCCGGACATTCAGTTCAGAGCAACGGCCGGCAGGCTTGCGCGCGCATTCAGAGCATGCGGAGGGGGGCGCGGCTTGCGCGCGGCCCAAAAATGTGCGTCGGCCCACTGGGCATTGCCCGGTATGCCCTATGGTCAGTCCAGGCCTGATTACAAGTAAATGCTATGAATAAATATTTTCTGATTTGTAAAGATATTACTGATTGAGTTTGAGTGTTTAAATTGAGTGTTAAAAAAATTGCGACTCATAGATATGACATCACTGTGCAGCGACTGACTCACTAGTTATTGCTACAGCGCACAACTAACTGCACGTGAAAACCGCAACTGCCGAGATGGATACATTTGTTATTCGCAAATCTAAAAATGTTAAGGACATTGTTTACCTGAGTCATCGGAACCATGTATATCGACCAAGCAAAAGAGCAAGATCCCGTCAGACCAAAGTAGGAAACATCGGAAATATAAACATAAAGTGCAGTATCAGTATTCAGTAAGTTGCGGTAGTAACCGAATACACGAGTTGTCCCGTGCAGCAGTGGATGTACTGCTTCAATTTGGATCTACATATTTGTGTGAGCAGTATTTTCCCGCTGTTACATACAGTATATAAAAAATAAATACAGCTCACGTCATGATGTCAGGCCACGAATGAAGCTTTTGTGCTGCCAAAAACAAGTACACCCTTCTCATTGAAAGGTAAGCCGAAATTATTTTGATGTATAGTAAATGTAGTCAAAATACTGTGAACATCTTATGTTTATTGCTTGTTTTTGATAGTGGGGGTTGCGAGATCTTGTTGATCTTCAATTAGGGGTCGCGGGCTTGAAAGTTTGGGAACCACTGGTCTAGCTGAGACTCCAAGAATGAACTGGACTCCGTTTTAACACATCTCCTGTTATAATGAACTTCCAGTTTCAACCAGGAAGATGCAGATCAATCCCTGCTATCTGTTTGCCACTGTCGCCGTCATCCTCGGCTTGCTCATCAGGGACAGTCTAATCATTTTGATTCATACACATTTAAATTTAATACAAAATTCTTTTGATTGTGTAAAGCTGCTTTGCGATAATGTCAATTGTTAAAAGCGCTATAGAAATAAAATTGAATTGAATTACAGGGTATGGACTTCTGTAAAGGTTTAGGTTCATGTTTCACCCGATACTACTGCTGCTGTTGCATATTTGAGTTGATGAACTTCTGTTTTTTATAGAACTTTATTAATCCCAGAGGGAAATTTTCCGTCCCTACAGTTGCTGACATGAGCTAAGTTAGCTACTAATACAATAGCTAAGTTAGCTATTTTATTTTCATGTCTCTTTGCTGCTTTATATCAGTAGAGGAAGATCAAGCAGCTTGAGTCTGATTCGCTGAACCATGCTTTCATTGGTAAACTCAGTTTCCACAGTTGGGTTCTTCTGGTCCTAATTCCTCCTGTACCTGTTGTGTAGGTTCAGTAACTTGGATTTCTATTTGGATAACATCCTGAACAGACTTTTTTATTTCATATATCTCCAATTTAGTAAGCCACTGCTTCTTCTCCATGTTACGATGGGTATCAGCAAGCCTGCTCACTGTCACGTTCCGTAAGCTTTTAATGTTACTTTCCCTTCATATTGAAAAGGCCCTTTCAGTCTTGGGCATTCTTTTCAATGTTGCAAAATAGTATGCCCACATAACCTCTTTGTGCTCATCTTACCGCAATGTACTGTATGTCTTTTTGCTTTCGTTTTTGTTCTATTGGTATAGTTGATATTACTTCTTCAGTCCAATCACGTTGAGTATTCCCTTTACTGAAAAGGGTCTGACTGGTGGGAAGTGCTGAATCAACAGCAGACCTTTCAACCCCAGCTTGTTCAGTGATCACTGGGTGATGCATTCCTTGTTCATACACTCAATGAGCATTGTGGCATGAGTTGCCTTTAAATTAAGTAATCATGCCAGAACTTTGGTTGCCAGAACTCGCTTAGCCATCCTATAGTTGTCTATATCTCCCGTTGGTCACTAAAGGTGTTAACACGATGCCTGGTGGAAATTGCCTAGTCGGTAACTTGGTGGTAGTGCTGAACTTTGCAGACCATATCATTAAAATTATTATTATTAAAATAATGGCTATTGTCACGGCACTTAAAAATATTTAAAAACAATATAATTTAAAGTAGGCGGCACGGTGGTTAGCACTGTTGCCTTGAACATCCAGGGTCCAGGTTTGATTCCGGTCTCTGTGTGCATGAAGGTTGCATGTTCTTACATTTACATTTAGGCATTTGGCAGATGTTCTTATCCAGAGTGACTTAGAAAAAGTGCTTTAAAGTTTACATCACTGGATACATACTTACACTGGGTTAACTAGGTTAATAACTAAGTGCCATTAGTCCAACACAACTGGGAAGAGGGATTGTTTTTTTTTTTTGTGTATGTTCTTCCCGTGCTTGGTAGATTTCCTCCGGGTTCTCCAATTTCCTCCCACAGTCCAAAGACATGATTAGGCTAACTGGCATTCCCAAATTGTATGTAGTGTGTGTGTGACACCCTGGTCATGGTGCATGAGCTCCAGGCCCCACACAACCCTCTATACAGGATAAATACATTTTGGGCAAATGCAATCCTTTTGGCTACAGGTTTAAAAACAATTTACTTTTATGTAAATTCTGTCTGCCCATTGAACCATTAATGGATAACGTATGGTGATAAAATTATTTTCCAATGATTTTAAATGTGTGTTATTTCCTCAGGGAGATCAGAACACAATAAGCTTTGCATCTGTTGTTACAGGTGTGGTTTATTGTGTTAATGTCTGTTGCATTTTTCAGTAGGGGACAGCATTGAGCCAGTATGAAGTTCTTATCTGTTCAAACCTTGTTCTGTAACACAAAAGATAATTTCAGAATGATTAACTGTCCCACATACTGTATGCACAGTAATAAGTAATGACAGTCTGACTATTTACATAGAATGTATGACTTATTGCTCACTAATATTCACTATCTATTTCATGCATTTGCTACTATGGTAAACGGAAGACTGGATCAAACATAGTAAATTCCAGCAGATAAACAGAGTCCTAATTTGCAATCACATTAACACACACACACACACACACACACACACACACACACACACACACACACAGGCAGCAGGTGCTTCTTCTTGAGCTTTAATTACATGATCTCTGATTCATCTAATTGATATGCTAATGAGAATCTAATTAATGCATGAGCAAAAACATTTCTACCAGTATTAATTAATGGATTTATTTGATCATATATACCCTGCAAATAATTATAGGCTTTACTTCAGAGTGGGATTTATATATATTAAACATTTATGCTTTATTTTACTGGCATTATCTCACAGAAAGACATGCTCTAGTACTGTTAACCTGCTTTTAGAAGAGAAATAAAAAATTATTTCTAAACAAATAGTAATAAAAAAATGTGAATTAATTCAGATATTTAGATGTGATCTTCATGGTGGTTTATACAAGGTTGAAGATATTGTAATCAGGTTGACTCTTTGCTGGTTCATTCTTGGCATCACTGACAATTTCTTTCATTACTTTCACCTCAACATTGTATGCATTGCTGGATAGCACTCCTTAAGTTCTTTTCTTTTCAGGTAGCCCACCAATAGTCAGGCACCAACAATATATGGTGCATCTCAAAAGATTAGAACGCTGTGTATATATATATATATATATATATATATATATATATATATATATATATTGTTCTTGAGGGAAAAAAAAAATTTGACGGTAAGTTTTGTGTATTTACCTTGCTGTCTAGTTTACTCACTTGAGAGCTTAATTCCTGTTTGCCGTTCAAAAGTACTCAATTTTTGGCTCGCATTTAACATCGGAGGGTGTTTTTACACTGTCGCCACGTCAGTATAATACACTCTACAGGCATGAGAATTCAATGTTGTAGTCTGGAAGTTCCTGCCACTCACGGTGAAAGAATACCTACAGTATTCTGTTGGGAAGCATTTGTTTGAGAGCTTAGTTCCTGTTTCCCGTTGTCTGTGTCTGACCCAGAGCAGTGTGCGTGCCCCACATGGAAAGAACCTATATGAGGATATATGCGCATATATGAAACCTATATGCAGAATATATGCGCATATATCCGCACCTATATGCGCATATATGAAACCTATATGCAGTATGTAGATGCGGTCATATTATTTCACTAGTTTTGACGCGTAGCTTTGTCTCAAAGTTTCACTCACACGACAGAAGTCCGATCTCTTTGTCTCTTGTAGTTTATTTTGTCAGCATCAAAGAATCAACACTTCATACAGTCGTCTTGAGTAAATCCACTGTGATTACAGACACCAGTTGCTGCATCTTGCAAATCTCTGACTTTTACAACAACCTATTTGCTGTATCTTGTAAATTACAGTCTTAGCTTACGTATATAACAACACTCTTGTTGTATATCTCTACTTACGGGAGCTTACGGTTACAACAACCTAGTTGCTGTATCTTACATTCCCAGCTTACCGGGAGCTCACGTTAGCTTACGAGCTTACGGTCAAAAGCTTGTGTTTCCGTAGCCTTCCGCATCTAAACTGAACTCTCTTTCATATGACAGTCACACAAATGCATGTAATAGTAGAATGACATCACAGACCAACCTACGATTGTCAAAATGGATGCATAACTTAGAAATTTAAAGCTTATGGCTTATGTAACAAACTTAATGCTTTACTAATGAATAGAACAAGGTAGAATAAATGAAATAACAACAAATAAAATAAAATAAAATAAAATAAACACAACAACAAATTCATACCGAGTACGATATGGCTCTTCCAGCCCCTAATTGACAGGCATGGAGACTGACAATTACAATTTGTGTTTTTTTTTTTTTTGATAAAGCCATTAAATCAAACATTCTTAACTTTCTAAACGTTTTAAATCTTGTAAATGTATAATATTTATCTCAGGTGTTTATATTTGCATGTCAAATTTCATAACATATTACCACACATTTAACAGTCCATTTCATATATGAGGCACAGCTTGTCGATAACCCATGAATTTCTTGGAGACGACTCATCAGTTATTAAAACTATATCTGTCATGTTTCTTACGGTGTCTGCGTCGGAGGTGAGTGCGAGGCATGATCGCGGAGGCGAGCTGACGGTTTAACAGAGTACTTTATTTAGATTTTCATACAAAAGCATAAAACAAGCGAAATCCCTCCAACACAAACTAAACTTAAAACGACTAATGCTAGACGCCTGACTGAGATTCAGTCAGGCTATTTATAGAACTAAACATAAATCAATTACTAATTGGCTTACCTCGGTTCAGGTGAGCTTCTACGTCACCTGACCGAGGTGCAAACTGGGAACTGAAGTTTAACATTAAACATAAACCAAACTACAAAACAAAACCCAAACCCGGGCGTTAGGCGCCCTCTAGGGGTCAACCGTCACAGTACCCCCCAAAAAAAATGCTCCTCTGGAGCATCATCGGAGGCCCCGGACACCCACCCCAATGTTCTACCTTCCACCTCCTGACCAGGAGGCTGGGTGACGGGGCTGGAGACGTGCTCGGCGGTGGCAGAGCTGGAGACGTGCTCGGCGGTGGCAGAGCTGGAGACGTGCTCGGCCGTGGCAGGGCTGGAGACGTGCTCGGCCGTGGCAGGGCTGGTGACGTGCTCGGCCGTGGCAGGGCTGGTGACGTGCTCGGCCGTGGCAGGGCTGGTGCTGCACTCGACGACGGCGTTGGAGCGGTCACTGCGCTCGACGACGGCGTTGGAGCGGTCACTGCGCTCGACGACGGCGTTGGAGCGGTCACTGCGCTCGACGACGGCGTTGGAGCGGTCACTGCGCTCGACGACGGCGTTGGAGCGGTCACTGCGCTCGACGACGGCGTTGGAGCGGTCACTGCGCTCGACGACGGCGTTGGAGCGGTCACTGCGCTCGACGACGGCGTTGGAGCGGTCACGGCGCTCGACGACGGCGTTGGAGCGTGCACGGCGCTCGACGACGGCGTTGGAGCGTGGGCAGAGTTCGACGACTGCATGGGAGCTTGTGCGGAGCTCGACGACTGCGTAGGAGCTTGTGCGGAGCTCGACGACTGCGTTGGAGCTTGTGCGGAGCTCGACGACTGCGTTGGAGCTTGTGCGGAGCTCGACGACTGCGTTGGAGCTTGTGCTGAGCTCGACGACTGCGGTGGAGCTTGTGCGGAGCTCGACGACTGCGCTGGAGCTTGTGCGGAGCTCGACGACTGCGTTGGAGCTTGTGCGGAGCTCGACGACTGCGTTGGAGCTTGTGCGGAGCTCGACGACTGCGTTGGAGCTTGTGCGGAGCTCGACGACTGCGTTGGAGCTTGTGCGGAGCTCGACGACTCTGTTCGGGTTTTTGCAGAGCTCAACCGCGGCGTTGGAGCGTGCACTGCGCTCGACGACGACGTTGGAGCTTTTGCAGAGCTCAACAACAGCGTTGGAGCGTGCCCTGCGCTCGACGACGACGTTGGAGCTTTTGCAGAGCTCAACCGCGGCGTTGGAGCGTGCATTGCGCTCGACGACGACGTTGGAGCTTTTGCAGAGCTCAACAGCGGCGTTGGAGCGTGCACTGCGCTCGACGACGACGTTGGAGCTTTTGCAGAGCTCAACAGCGGCGTTGGAGCGTGCACTGCGCTCGACGACGACGTTGGAGCTTTTGCAGAGCTCAACAGCGGCGTTGGAGCGTGCCCTGCGCTCGACGACGACGTTGGAGCTTTTGCAGAGCTCAACAGCGGCGTTGGAGCGTGCACTGCGCTCGACGACGACGTTGGAGCTTTTGCAGAGCTCGACAGCGGCGTTGGAGCGTGCACTGCGCTCGACGACGACGTTGGAGCTTTTGCAGAGCTCGACAGCGGCGTTGGAGCGTGCACTGCGCTCGACGACGACGTTGGAGCTTTTGCAGAGCTCACCAGCGGCGTTGGGGCTTGCACTGCGCTCGACGACGACGTTGGAGCTTTTGCAGAGCTCGACAGCGGCGTTGGAGCGTGCACTGCGCTCGACGACGACGTTGGAGCTTTTGCTGAGCTCGACAGCGGCGTTGGAGCGTGCACTGCGCTCGACGACGACGTTGGAGCTTTTGCAGAGCTCGACAGCGGCGTTGGAGCGGTCACTGCGCTCGACGACGGCGGTGGAGCGGTCACTGCGCTCGACGACGGCGGTGGAGCGGTCACTGCGCTCGACGACGGCGGTGGAGCGGTCACTGCGCTCGACGACGGCGGTGGAGCGGTCACTGCGCTCGACGACGGCGGTGGAGCGGTCACTGCGCTCGACGACGGCGGTGGAGCGGTCACTGCGCTCGACGACGGCGGTGGAGCGGTCACTGCGCTCGACGACGGCGGTGGAGCTTTTGCAGGGCTCAACTGCGGCGTGGGAGCGTGCAGTGCGCTCGACTGCGGCGTGGGAGCGTGCAGTGCGCTCGACTGCGGCGTGGGAGCGTGCAGTGCGCTCGACTGCGGCGTGGGAGCGTGCAGTGCGCTCGACTGCGGCGTGGGAGCGTGCAGTGCGCTCGACAGCGGCGTGGGAGCGTGCAGTGCGCTCGACAGCGGCGTGGGAGCGTGCAGTGCGCTCGACAGCGGCGTGGGAGCGTGCAGTGCGCTCGACAGCGGCGTGGGAGCGTGCAGTGCGCTCGACAGCGGCGTGGGAGCGTGCAGTGCGCTCGACAGCGGCGAGGGAGCGTGCAGTGCGCTCGACAGCGGCGAGGGAGCGTGCAGTGCGCTCGACAGCGGCGTTGGAGCGTGCAGTGCGCTCGACAGCGGCGTTGGAGCGTGCAGTGCGCTCGACAGCGGCATTGGAGCGTACTCGGCGCTCGACAGCGACGTTGGAGCGCACTCGGCGCTCGACAGCGGCGTTGGAGCGTACTCGGCGCTCGACAGCGGCGTTGGAGCGTACTCGGCGCTCGACAGCGGCGTTGGAACGTACTCGGCGCTCGACAGCGGCGTAACGTCGTCTTCAAAGCCGGGAGGCGGCGGCAGAACAGGAGCATCGGTCAGCTGCTGCTGACACGCTGGTTCGCTGTCCTCGAAGCCGGGAGGCGGCGGCAGAACGAGAGCGTCGGTCAGCTGCTGCTGACACGCTGGTTCGCTGTCCTCGAAGCCGGGAGGCGGCGGCAGAACAGGTGCATGGGACAGCGGCTGCTGGCGTGCTAGCTCGCTATCCTCGAAGCCGGGAGGCGGCGGCAGAACAGGTGCATGGGACAGCGGCTGCTGGCGTGCTAGCTCGCTATCCTCGAAGCCGGGAGGCGGCGGCAGAACAGGTGTCTTGGTCGTTGGAGCTTGTGCAGGGCTCGACAGCGTTGGAGCGTGCACGGCGCTCAACTGCAACGGTGGAGCGTGCACGGCGCTCGACTGCAACGGTGGAGCGTGCACCGCGCTCGACTGCAACGGTGGAGCGTGCACGGCGCTCAACTGCAACGGTGGAGCGTGCACGGCGCTCAACTGCAACGGTGGAGCGTGCACGGCGCTCAACTGCAACGGTGGAGCGTGCACGGCGCTCAACTGCAACGGTGGAGCGTGCACGGCGCTCAACTGCAACGGTGGAGCGTGCACGGCGCTCAACTGCAACGGTGGAGCGTGCACGGCGCTCAACTGCAACGGTGGAGCGTGCACGGCGCTCAACTGCAACGGTGGAGCGTGCACGGCGCTCAACTGCAACGGTGGAGCGTGCACGGCGCTCTCCTGCAGCGTTAGAGCGTGCATGGCGCTCCTCTGCAGCGTTGGAGCGTGCACGGCGCTCTCCTGCAGCGTGGGAGCGTGCACGGCGCTCTCCTGCAGCGTTGGAGCGTGCACGGCGCTCTCCTGCAGCGTTGGAGCGTGCACGGCGCTCTCCTGCAGCGTTGGAGCGTGCACGGCGCTCTCCTGCAGCGTTGGAGCGTGCACGGCGCTCTCCTGCAGCGTTGGAGCGTGCACGGCGCTCTCCTGCAGCGTTGGAGCGTGCACGGCGCTCTCCTGCAGCGTTGGAGCGTGCACGGCGCTCACTAGCTTGCACGGAGACTGGATGATGGACGCGCCGTTTTGTTCTTCGCGCAGACACGGCGCGCAGTCTTCCTCCGCGACAGGCTCAGGCAGTGGTCGGGGGATGAGCGCATCGTCCAGACCCGGGAGAGGGATTACTTCCGGGGCTATAGACTGGTTCTCCCGAACCTGGACGAACTGCAGTTGGAGCTGCAGCACCTGCTCGCGCAGGTCACGAATGCGCTCCTGGTTGGACTCCACCCACTGCCTGTAGAAGCCTACCTTGTCGCCGTGCTGAAGCGGCGTCCAGTCCTCCGTGCTCAGCTCCGGTGTGCTGTCCGCGCCACCTTCAGGCAGTGGCCGTGGGAGGAGTGCATCGTCCAGATCCGAGAGAGGGATCGCTTCCGGGACTACAGCTTGGTTCTCCCGAACCTGGACGAACTGCAGTTGGAGCTGCAGCACCTGCTCGCGCAGGTCATGAATGCACTCCTCGTTGCGTTCCGCCCACTGCCTGCAGAATCCTCCCGTCTCTCCCTCGGCCGCTACACCTCTCGGCGGTGTGCGCCGGATGACGGGTCCGCAGCCTTCCCAGCTTCGCCTCGCCTGTCTCTCTCTGGCTGTCATGCTGTCCTTCCCTGAGCTCACCGGCTCGATGTGTTCGCCGTTTCTCCATCCCTGCTCCACTTCTATTTCGCCGTGCTCCTCGCCGGCCTCCAGCAGTTCCGCCAGCTCGTTGGAGATGATAATTTCTCCTCCCGAGTAATTCCCTAGGAGGAGATCCTCCGCCATGCCTCTGGGTAGGTCTAGCATTCTGTCATGTTTCTTACGGTGTCTGCGTCGGAGGTGAGTGCGAGGCATGATCGCGGAGGCGAGCTGACGGTTTAACAGAGTACTTTATTTAGATTTTCATA
The DNA here is from genome assembly GCA_030522415.1 of Channallabes apus. Lineage (NCBI taxonomy): Eukaryota > Metazoa > Chordata > Actinopteri > Siluriformes > Clariidae > Channallabes > Channallabes apus. The sequence continues at coordinate 15,515,808 of CM060122.1, forward strand.
CAAAAGCATAAAACAAGCGAAATCCCTCCAACACAAACTAAACTTAAAACGACTAATGCTAGACGCCTGACTGAGATTCAGTCAGGCTATTTATAGAACTAAACATAAATCAATTACTAATTGGCTTACCTCGGTTCAGGTGAGCTTCTACGTCACCTGACCGAGGTGCAAACTGGGAACTGAAGTTTAACATTAAACATAAACCAAACTACAAAACAAAACCCAAACCCGGGCGTTAGGCGCCCTCTAGGGGTCAACCGTCACAATATCTCCAATCGAGAGGTTTTTTTTTTGTTTTGAAACCATTTTTGCCGCTCCTGGAGCAAGGGCAAGTATTCACGCACCCATCGCTTCCAGAGCAGGTCTGATAGGTGCTGAATCTGCTTCTCCCTGCGACGTGCATAGATGTCTTCCTTTTTGAAGAATCCAGAGGGCAGGTTTGGCTGTTTTTTCATCAGCAGCAGGTGGTTTGATGTCAGAGGTTCCAGTTCTGTGGGATCCTCCGAGACAGTAGTGAGGGGTCGGTTATTCATTATTGCTTCTACTTCACACACGAATGTATGCAGGCTCTCATCAGTTAATGTTTGTTCTTTCAGAACTGATCTCAAGATCTTTCTAACTGACCTGATCTGTCTTTCCCATATTCCGCCAAAGTGAGATCCAGAGGGCGGGTTAGATGTCCACTGTATGTTCCTTTGAGTAAGGAAGCTTTCGATTTGTGACTGATTCCATTGCTGAATAGCCTCGCGCAGTTCAGTCTCAGCGCCTATGAAGTTTGTTCCATTGTCACTTCGCATCACTGACACCTGACCTCTCCTGCTTATAAAGCGTCGCATGGCATTCACACAAGAGTCTGTGTCAAGCGAATGAGCATTTTCAATGTGCACGGCTCTTGTTGTCAGACAAGTGAAAAGTACGCCATATCTTTTAACGTTACTTCTGCCACGTTTGACCTCGAAGGGTCCGAAGTAGTCTACTCCCACATTGGTGAAGGGTGGGTGGTCTGGTATTATTCTGGGTGGTCTGGTATTATTCTGTCAAATGGCAAATGGCATTTTTTGCTCACATGCTTTAGCTTTAGACTTCCTGCATATCACACACCTGGAGAGAAACTGTCTTACGAGTGAGTTAGCAGTCGGAATCCAGTATTTCTGCCGCAATTCTGAAAGCATGTAATTTCTGCCACTGTGTCCTATCTTGTCATGAATGTCTCTTAATATTAACGTTGTGATATGTGAGTCTTTAGGTACAATGACTGGGTGTTTAACGTGCTCTGGCATTGCGGACCTGCCGAGACGTCCTCCGACTCTCAGCAATCCATCCTGTAGCACTGGGTCCAGTTTGGACAAGCAACTGTTTCTTTTTACAGATGCCTTGCGTTTTTGCTGTGTGGAAATTTCCTGTTTGAGTTCTGCTGCTGCTTCACCCTTTTGCAACGTGAGAATTTCTTCCTTAAATTTTTGTCTTTGAGTAAACTTAATGATTTCGTTTTCTGCTCTAGTTAGGTCTTGAATTGTTAGAGACTTGTGATTTTCTGTCTTTGGGTTATCTACTTGTGTTTTGACCCTTTCTGTTTTTTGTTTGAGCATGTCTCTGATGCAAAGGATCCAGGCAACGGATCTTTTTAACTTGTGCCAATCAGAGTGATGATTAATCAATTTACTCACTGCGTCTGCGCATTTTGTAACGCTCACAATATTCACTAAAGCTGAGAGCTTAATTTCATCATCATTTTGTCTTATTGATGTGTCATGAATATTTTCAGGCCATTTGCACTCTGCTTCTTTGAGAAAGGAGGGACCATGGATCCAGTAAACTTTTTCCATGAACTTTTCACAGGATACCCCCCTGGAGGCAGAATCAGCTGAGTTTTGTGAGGTATTAACGTACCTCCATTGCTGTGACTTGGTTGACTCTCTTATAATGGCGATTCTGTTGGCCACGAAGGTTTTAAAATGAAGTGTTTCGTTATCAATGTATCTCAAAACAGTTGTACTGTCAGTCCAAAACATAGAGTCCAGCAATTTCAGTTCTAGCTGTTCTTTCAACATTTTGTCATTTTTTACAGCTACCACTGCCGCAGTCAGTTCCATTCGTGGAATGGTGGTTTGTTTCAGGGGTGCTACACGGGAATTCCCCATCATGAATGCACAATGTGTAAGTCCATCAGCGTTTACTAACCTGAGGTATGAGACAGCTCCGTATCCCATTTCACTTGCATCCGAGAAGTGGTGGACTTGTGCTGTAGCTGTAACTCCGAGGTCGGCTGGTTTTATGCACCTTGCTATGCTGAACTCGGACAGTCTGTGCAGCTCTTGCAGCCAGGTTTTCCATGCCGTTGCAAACTGCTCGGGAATGTCATCATCCCAGGCTAGTTTTTCTTTACATAACTGTTGCATTAGAGTTTTGGCTGGCAGTATGACAGGCGCAAGAAACCCTAAGGGGTCATAAATCGAACTGGTGATTGACAGGATTCCTCGTCTTGTCACAGGTCGTTGCTTTAAACAAATCTTAGACTTGAGTAAAGATGCACTGCCCATAGAGAGAGCCTTGGGGGTGCTGTGGTGCATTAACTCAGACATGTTCAAGTTTAAGTCTCTCATGTCTTTGATCCTTTCACTCTCGGGAATGACAGTTAGTAGGGCACGGCTGTTGCTTGCCCATTTAGTGAGGTTGAACCCTCCACTTGCACAGAGACTTGTGAGATCATTGTATAGGGCGACTGCTTGGTCATGACTCGAAACGGATTTCAGGCAGTCATCTACATAAAAGTTTTTAAGCACTGTATTAACTGCCACAGCATTTGCATTGCTGCGATTTTCTTCTGCTGTCTTTCTGAGGGCGAAGTTAGCAACACTAGGCGACAATTTTGCACCGAACAGATGAACTACCATTTTATTTTCAAATAAGTTTTGGTTCACATCTTCGTTCGGCCACCATAGGAAGCGCAGCAGATCTGTGTCCTTCTCGGGGACTCTCACTTGATAGTACATGGCTTCCAATGTGTCACGTTTCTTGGACTTTATTTTAACGGGTACAATGGGGAGGATGCAATTACCTCCAGCCCCAGTGAGCGCATTTGATTCGTGACTCACTGCAGTTGGTGTATTTGTTGTGTCACTTTCAGTTTCGTTTCTACGGGCGCTCGTACAGTGGTTACTCAAAAACACTGCATACCGCCGTTTAAAGGCAACAGCGGCCAAAATAAATCAGTTGCATTTCAAAGTCATTCGTAAAATGGCCGCCAGGTGGCGCAAAGTGACATTTTCATTCATCACAGTAAATACAACAGTGATGGTAATTTCCACAACAAACATGAAAAATCTGAACCAGAGCTATTGATGTGTACTGTACAATAATGAGTAAAAGAAAATTTATAGTAAATAAATGACCATATTTTTCAAGAGAATTTTCAAGCCCCACTCATCAAACAAAATTATAATGAAATCGGCCAAGTTTACTATTCATTTAAATATACATTTCTAAACCAATAAGATCAAATAACACCAAGTTATTATTATAACAGGCTTACTGTTATAATAAACTCAGATCACTTATCTAGAGCTTGCTTTCAAAGAAGTCGAGTGGCTTATTAACGTCTCTGGGGTGCATTGTCTCTAAGTACCCGCTTGGTGTAGCGGTTAGAGCGCTCGGCCAGAGATCTACAAAGCGCCGGTTCGAATCCCAAGTGATGATGTTTTAAAATAGTTTTAATTTAAAACTAAATAAAATGTTTTAAGTGCGCTTAAGGTAGAGTCTTATAAAGGCTACGTAGACTTATATAGTTTTATTATATATTTTTTGCACATTAATCTGAGTCCTCATCTGTTAGATCTGTTTATTTATTTTTTTTCCTGCCGGCACGAATACGCGGCTCCATCCCTTTCCCGCCTATTCAGGGAGCCTACGGAGTGAGCGATTAACCATAGTCGAATCTATTGGTGTGCGCCCAACTCACGTTACTCGTTCATTCCTATTCATGCCGGCTGGTGATAATTAACGTTAATATGATCTCGGGCTTGCTCACGATGCTCAACATCTATAAAAATAGCAAAGTATTGTGTATAGAGTGATAAAAAAACTATCTAACGCATGTTATGATAAGGAAAATCTGTAAAGAACAGTATGGAGGAATGGGTGCTATTTATTATAGTCTGGGGTGCATTGTCTCTAAGTGCCCGCTTGGTGTAGCGGTTAGAGCGCTTATGTTTTGACCCTAATTTTTTTATTTTAATTATAGCAAAATAAAAATAAAACAAAATAAAATGTTTTATTTTGATTTTGCTTCAGCATACTATAGGAAAAACAGCAAACTCGCACGCAACCAGTTTGTATTCTTTAAATTTAGGGGAGTGACGACTGTGTGTGTGTGTGTGTGTGTGTGTGTCATTATACTGATGAAAAGTGGTGGATTATTCAGTGATATGAGGCTCAGCTGAAAGATGTTAGGCACATCAGTCACTTAACCCCAAATAAAAGGTATTTCTTTTCTATTATGAAACCATAATATTGCATCTCTTTCCTAATCATATGGAGGAGTGCGCGGGCGCCGCCGACAAAGCGCGTGTTGTTGCAGGAGAGAGAGAGGTTGATTTTACGACAGCTGTTTACGGGAGTGTAGTCCAGTGTGGGAGATGCATTGTGGGTAATGTGGTCCGGTGTGTGTGAAGTTGGATGCGAGATCTGGGATATAGAGTCTGAGTTTTGTATTCTTTTCACTCGTTTTTAATTTGATTTAATAGCAGGATCTACCCGAAAGTTTGTACTATAACCTGACAATATGCAGCAAAATAAAGAACGGACATCGAGCAGTTTGTCCATCTCATCATTACATGAATTAACGGGCTGTTACACTGCCGTGAGCAACATTAAAAACAAAGCGGAGAAGCTAACTGTGTTTGTTACTGCGCATGCGCATGTTTCGCTCCCTCTATATATCCCTCCATGCAGCGAAGTTGTTTGAGCAAATTAATCATTTCAATGAATGAAATGGAGGAAGAAGAAAAGGTGGAGCTGAAAAGTACACGAAAATAAGAAAAAGCTTTAAAGGTAAATGCAGTGAAATGCTTCAAATGAACAGATTCTGCCTTTTAAAAAGAGGAAGAAGAATACACTGGCTCATTAAAGTGGAGATTAATTTTTTTTAAACCACATACTAGTATAGAAATATAACAAACAAAAATGTAAATAAAAAGTATCACTGAACATATATTGGGTCATATTTGTAAAAAAAAAAAAAAAAAAGAAAGAAAGGAAAGAACACTAAGTTCATTATTCAAAGTTATTCAGATCAGTGTAAAGTTAGTGTGATTTTAAAAGTGCTTTAACACCACCTAGCACAGTTTCATCCTAGTGGAACAATCTGACTACATGTGCAGTGCCATGGAAAAGTATTTGCCCCTTCCTGATTTTTTTTCGTTGCATATTTGTCACACTTGTATGGGTGGAATTTGACCTAAACACTTTATGAGGAAAAGACAAATTTGCCTTTTTGTTTGTGAGATATCATGAACATTTGGCAGGGGGTATCATCGTGATGCAGTGTAAGATCTACCACTCATCAGTGTAAACTGTAAGTGCAGCTGGTCAGTGATGATGAACCAGTGCCTGCTGATGATGACCAACACGTCTCCCCTGATCTACCAGAGCCAAGTGAAAAGAATCACAATCAAACTGAACAGGTAAGCTGGAATAAAATTAGTAGCAGCATTAACTCCTGCTAGTAATTATTATGGTAGACAATATTAATTAAAAAATAATGCTGCTACTGATTTTTTTTCCAGCTTACCTGTTCAGTTTTATTGCCATTCTTTTTAAAATATTGTCTTTATAGATTTATATGTAGTTTGTCTTGATGTTCTTTCCTTTGTTTCTCTGCTTCACTAATATGACCAAATATATGTTCAGTGATACTTCAAATAATATGTTTAAATAGCATTGCTTTCCGTATTGTGTTATTTTTTTTATACTAGTAACTGGTGTTAAAATATATCTCTACATTAATGAGCCAGTGTATTACGATGTGGGCTGCTGTGTGCCAGAAAGTCCAGGGCCACTTTTTGGTCCCAGCCCGCCCCTGACTGAAAGTCTGAGGCATAAGAGCCTCAGGTTGGGGAAGTGGGGAGAGGTCCTGAATGTATAGGGGGAGGGTGAAAAATTTGCATTTGAATGTTGTCTGGCATTGTAAAGCACACACAGGACGCAGCAGTGGTTCTCAAACATTTTCTGTTATTCCCCACTTAAGGGAGTGGGAGAATTTTCAAGCCCCACTTGTCAAAAAATTCTGTCTGTGTAAAGCACACAGAGTAACACTAAAACAACAACTTAAAATTAATAGGAGGCCCTGATGCTGCATAAATATTATTTAGTACAACAAAACTTCTCCGCGCTCTGGAAAACTTTATTAGACTACGTAGGAAAATAAAAAGGAGGATAACGATACCGGCTTTATATTAAATTAACAAATATTGTATTTGTAAATCATCAGCACTCGTTTTTGCGTTATTATAAATAATGAAATGCAGTAGGCTGTTATGGTCATTATAATTTTCCTTAATAATGATTCATTCTATTTTTTTTATTCTGATAGTTTACTCAATTTGCTTTTTGGTTATTTATATATTTAAATTTGGATGCCTTCTACTGTTACAAATTTAACTCTTGTCAAAATAATCAAAATGTTTCTTGCAAGCCCTTGTGTTGTTGTTTGTGCTGTTGTTCTTTAATAATACAAATAATCAGATACAAACAGTCTTTCTAAACGAAAATCTAACCAATGTTTTTTTTTATTTTGCTCAGCATACTATAGAAAAAACAGCAAACAAACAAACAAAAAAACATCGTGCCTGGTATAGGTTTAATATTCAGTGCGCACGGTTTGTACATTTGTTATTTTACAACTATATAAGAACACTCAGAAATACCTTTTATTTAGGGTTAAGTGACTGATGTGCCTAAAATCTTTCAGCTGAGCCTCGTTTCACTGAATAATCCACCAGTATAATGACACACACACACACACAGAGTCGTCACTCCCCTAAATTTAAAGAATACAAACTGGTTGCGTGCGAGTTTGCTGTTTTTCCTATAGTATGCTGAAGCAAAATCAAAATAAAACATTTTATTTTGTTTTATTTTTATTTTGCTATAATTAAAATAAAAATTTTTTTAAACAGTATCACACAGGGATCGAACACGGGTCGCCCGCGTGAAAGGGCTTACCCGCTGCACCACTCAGACACTTAGAGACAACGCACCCCAGACTATAATTAATAGCACCCATTCCTCCATACTGTTCTTTACAGATTTTCCTTATCATAACATGGAGGGAGAGGTAGATAGTTTTTTTTATCACTCTATACACAATACTTTGCTATTTTTATAGATATTGAGCATCGTGAGCAAGCCCGAGATCATATTAACGTTAATTATCACCAGCCGGCATGAATAGGAATGAACGAGTAATGTGAGTTGGGCGAGTAACGAGTAACGTTGCAGAGGGTTGTGTCAGGAAGGGCATCCGACGTAAAACATTTGCCAAATCAATGATGCGAATCAGAAATATCATTTCCATACCGGATCGGTCGCGGCCCGGGTTAACAACGACCGCCACTGGTGCTGTTGACTTACAGGGTGCCGGTGGAAATTGGGCTACTGTTGGTCGAAGAAGGAGAGGAGGAAGGAGTGTTCGAAATCAGAGAGAGAAGAGGAAAGGCAAGAGTTTAGGAGTGAAAGTAGGGACCTTGAATGTTGGGACCATGACAGGGAAGGGAAGAGAGTTGGTTGATTTGATGCAGAGAAGGAAGGTGGATATACTGTGTGTCCAGGAGACCAGGTGGAAAGGTAGCAAAGCTAGAAGCTTAGGATCAGGGTTCAAGTTGTTTTACCATGGTGTGGATAGGAAAAGAAATGGAGTAGGAGTTATTCTGAAAGAGGAGTTTGTAAGCAATGTCCTAGAGGTGAAGAGAGTATCAGATAGATTATGGGTTAGGTGCATAAACAAGCTTCAGTTAGTCCAAAATGCAGCAGCGAGAGTCCTCACTAGAACCAGAAGATATGAGTACATCACCCCTATCCTATCTTCACTGCATTGGCTCCCTGTGAAATTTCGCATTGATTTTAAAATACTACTCTTGACATATAAGGCATTAAATGGTCTCGCGCCGCAGTATCTGAGCGAACTGCTAGTGTCTTACGATCCGCCACGCCTACTTTGGTCAAAGGATGCAGGCTGCTTATCAGTACCGCGTATTATGAAAACTACAGCTGGGGGCAGAGCTTTTTCTTACAAAGCCCCAAAATTATGGAATAGTCTTCCAAATAGTGTTCGGGACTCAGACACAGTCTCAGTGTTTAAGTCTAGGCTAAAAACCTATTTATTTAACCAAGCATTTTATAAATAGATTTGCCATAAGGTAAAGGAGCAGATCTGGGGGACTCATGGACGTAGAGTATTATGGTGAACTGGTATGTTTAGATGCTGTCTTCCTCAGTCTCATTTGATCACTCAGGTTTGTTGACGGTGAGGTGATTGTTTGCTTTACATCTCAGGGAGCCCTCATGTTTGTGTTTCCTTCTGGCTCTCCCTTTTAGTTATGCTGTCATAGTTAGTCCTGCCGGAGTCCCTGCTTGCACTCTACAGTAAATATACATTCACATTAGACATTGTGACTGTGACCATACCTAATTGCAATCTCTCCTCCTCTTCTCTTCCTCCCCCTCTTTCTCTTTCCTCTCTCCCCCTGTCTCCCCCTTTCACTCTTTCTCTCTCTCTCTCTCTCTCTGTCGAGCTACACATGTGGTTCCTGAGCTGCCAGTGATCCAGACTCCCTCTGCCCTCCGGACCTGTCTGATCCATCCTGGTGCCCGGTTTCTGGTTGGAGGTCTCATCGCATGGATGCCCCGTGTGTCTCTTTAGGATGCGTCTGGTGTCTGGGGATGATTGGGGATGTGGTCAGCTGTTTCTCTGAGGACTTGACAATTCGATAGTTCAGGACTGGAACTTTCTACAAGTCTATCTGAGTCTCGAATAACTACTGGACTCCATTTTACATCAAGTATTATAACATCAATTAACATCAACTATTATAGCTGAACCTAACACTTAACACTGTATAAATGCAGATCATTTCCTGCTATCTGTTTCACCCAGATGAGGATGGGTTCCCTGTCAAGTCTGGTTCCTCTCAAGGTTTCTTCCTATTACCGTCTCAGGGAGTTTTTCCTTGCCACTATCGCCCTCGGGCTTGCTCACCAGGGAATATCTGAACATTTTGATTCATACACATTCACATTCCATACAAACTTAAATAATTCTTTTGATTGTGTAAAGCTGTTTTGAGACAATGTCAATTGTTAAAAGCGCTATACAAATAAAACTGAATTGAATTGAATTGAATAGGGTGATGCGTCTGAAGCTGGAAATTGATGTGATGTTCAATGTTGTTAGTGGTTATGCTCCACAGGTAGGATGTGTGTTAGAAGAGAAGGAGAAATTCTGGAGTGAGTTAGATGAAGTGATGCAGAGCATCCCCAGAGGTGAGAGAGTGGTGATTGGTGCAGACTTCAATGGACATGTTGGGGAACGGAACAGAGGGGATGAAAATGTGATGGGCAGGTTTGGTCTTCAGGACAGGAATGTAGAAGGACAGATGGTGGTGGACTTTGCAAAGAGGATGGAAATGGCAGTAGTAAATACTTTCTTCCAGAAGAGGCAGGAACATAGGGTGACATATAAGAGCGGAGGCAGAAGCACTCAGGTGGACTACATCTTGTGTCGACGTTGTAATCCGAAGTAGATTAGTGACTGCAAAGTGTTGGTAGGGGAGAGTGTAGCCAGACAACACAGAATGGTGGTGTGTAAAATAACCCTGGTGTTGAGGAAGGTGAAGAGGACAAAGGCAGAGCAGAGGACAAAGTGGTGGAAGCTGAGAAAGGAAGAATGTTGTGTAGTCTTTAGGGAGGAGTTGAGACAAGCTATGGGTGGTCAGGAGGTGCTTTCAGTTGACTGGGCAAATACAGCCAATGTGATCAGGGAGACAGGTAAGAGGGTACTTGGTGTATCATCAGGTAAGGGAAAAGGAGACAAGGAGACTTGGTGGTGGAATGAGGAAGTCCAGGAGTGTATACAGGGAAAGAGGCTAGCTAGGAAGAAGTGGGGCTCTGAGAGGACTGAAGAGAGTAGACAGGAGTACAGGGAGATGCACCGTAAGGTGAAGGTAGAAGTGGCAAAGGCCAAACAAAGAGCATATGAGGACTTGTATGCTAGGCTGGACAGTAAGGAGGGAGAGGTGGATCTGTACAGGTTGGCGAGGCAAAGAGATAGAGATGGGAAGGATGTGCAGCAGGTTAGAGTGATTAAAGATAGAGATGGAAATGTACTGACAGATGCCAGGAGGGTGATGGGAAGATGGAAGGAGTACTTTGAGGAGATGATGAATGTGGAAAACGAAAGAGAACAAAGAGTAGAAGAGGTGACTGTTGTGGAGCAGCAAGTAGCAAATATTAGTAAAAGTGAGGTGAGAAGGGCGTTGAAGAGGATGAAGAGTGGAAAGGCTGTTGGTCCTGATGACATACCTGTGGAGGTATGGAAGTGCTTAGGAGAGGTGGCAGTAGAGTTTCTGACTAGTTTGTTTAACGAGATCTTGGAGAGTGAGAGGATTCCAGAGGAATGGAGGAGAAGTGTATTGGTGCCGATTTTTAAGAACAAGGGAGATGTGCAAAGCTGTGGCAATTACAGAGGTATAAAGCTAATGAGCCATACAATGAAGCTGTGGGAAAGAGTAGTGGAAGCTAGGTTAAGGGCAGAGGTGAGAATTTGTGAGCAGCAATATGGCTTTATGCCTAGAAAGAGTACATCAGATGCAGTATTTGCTTTGAGGATGCTGATGGAGAAGTACAGAGAAGGTAATAAAGAGTTGCATTGTGTCTTTGTAGATTTAGAGAAAGCGTATGACAGGGTGCCGAGAGAGGAGCTGTGGTGTTGTATGAGGAAGTCTGGAGTGGCAGAGAAGTATGTTAGAGTGGTGCAGGACATGTATGAGAGTTGTAAGACAGTGGTGAGATGTGCTGTAGGTGTGACAGAAGAGTTCAAGGTGGAGGTGGGTCTGCATCAAGGATCGGCTCTAAGCCCCTTTTTGTTTGCTCTAGTGATGGACAGGATGACAGATGAAGTTAGACAGGAGTCTCCATGGTCTATGATGTTTGCAGATGACATTGTGCTTTGTAGCGAGAGCAGGGAACAGGTAGAGAAAAATTTGGAGAGGTGGAGGTACGCTCTGGAAAGCAGAGGAATGAAGGTTAGCCGCAGCAAGACGGAATACATTTGTGTGAATGAGAGGGACCCAAGAGGTACAGTGAGGCTACAGGGAGCAGAGGTAAAGAAGGTGCAGGATTTTAAGTACTTAGGGTCAACGGTCGAGAGCAACAGAGAGTGTTCAAAGGAGGTGAAGAGACGAGTACAGGCAGGTTGGAATGGGTGGAGAAAAGTGTCAGGTGTGTTGTGCGATAAAAGAGCATCAGCGAGAATGAAAGGAAAGGTGTACAGGACAGTGGTGAGACCAGCAATGCTCTACGGCTTAGAGACAGTGGCACTGAAGAAAAGACAGGAGGCAGAGCTAGAGGTAGCAGAGCTGAAGATGTTGAGGTTCTCTTTGGGAGTGACAAGGATGGATAGGATCAAGAATCAGTTCATCAGAGGGACAACCCATGTGAGATGTTTTGGAGATAAAGTCAGAGAGGCCAGATTGAGGTGGTTTGGACATGTTCAGAGGAGAGATTGTGAATATATCGGTAGAAGGATGCTGAGGTTGGAACTGCCAGGCAGGAGGTCTAGAGGAAGACCAAAGAGGAGATTTATGGATGCAGTGAGAGAGGACATGAAGTTAGTTGGTGTGAGAGAAGAGGATGCAGAGGATAGGGTTAGATGGGGGCAGATGATTCGCTGTGGCGACCCCTGAAAGGGAACAGCCGAAAGACAAAGAAGAAGACGGTGTTTCACTTGATGTTATCGGCTACTACGTGTATTATTTAATGGAACGCGTCTCATTAATGCGGCAGAGAATGAACTAAGGCATGAGGCGTCAGTCTGTAGTTATATAGCGCCCCTCAGTGGTAAAAGCCAGCAAATGCACATACCCCAATGCGGCGGCGACGGTAAATATGACGCTCCGATTAGGTGACCACTGTAGCTGACTGCGCCGTGGCTGGCATGGCTATGTGTAGCATGTTGCATGTTGAGTTGGAAAGGTGAGTGCGCGCGCTGCTCGGGCACACGCTACTCGGACGCGCGCTGCTCGATTCAATGAGTGCGCTCTTGCTCTTGGGCGATCGGCTGTCGTAACCTTGACGTTGAAGCACTCTTAATTTGGCATTATGCATAGCGAGCGCTGTTTTGGTTTCCAGTCGTTCTTTTTTCGCCTTTAGTTGTGCCATTAGTTGTGCTTCCTCTATTTCTAGTCGTGCCTTTAGTTGCACCTTTAGCTGTGCTTCCTCTATTTCTAGTTGGAGACATTCTTCCAAGGTTGCAGCCTTTGCCAACAGTGCTGCTCTTTCGGCTTCTTCTTTCTTTAGTCGGGCTGAGGATGATGTAGAAGTTGCAGACCTTTTGGATGCTGCCGTTATCAGTGACACGCTGACGCCCGGCGAGACATCTTCACGTATTCGCGACGTCACAGAGTGGCCCTTAATGTCCTTGGTGTCCGCTATCCAGCGACCCACCTTAGCTATGAATTCTGTGCGGCCTTGGGCCTCAGGTGCGCCGCAAGCGCCCTGATCGCGTTTGTGTTCGTGTGCATAGTTCATAGGCGTCTTTAATGCAGTAGACATTACATTTCGTTGAATTTGCTTGCCTTTTCTTGCATCCAGCGCCTCGTTGAGGTTCTTTCTGTTCGTCTCGTAGAGCGCCGTTAGGCTCCCCAGCCAAGTGCTGGGAGCGTTGTCCTCGTTGGTCGGCATGGTGAAGTTCAACGGCTATTCTCTTTTACTTTCCCTTTCAGCGTTCACTTGTTTTCGCTCAAACAGCGGAAAAGCTTTTGACTTTATGTAGATGCGGTCATTGTTAAGTTCCATATGACTGCTTGTATAAAAGAAATAAATGTTATAAGTGACCAAGCGGAGGGGCTCCAATAAAAGAGGGCTCTTATTGTGGAGAGTGGTCGTAAAAAGAATGTTCAAGGGAGTGACGGAAGTGAGTTGAACTGGTTGTATGTGTGGAAGCATGACGGCTAGATGTAATAAAGGTGTTATTGAATAGTTCCTGGTTTTTGTCGTTTAAGGGTTAACAGTCATATTATTTCACTAGTTTTGACGCATAGCTTTGTCTCAAAGTTTCACTCACATGACAGAAGTCCGATCTCTTTGTCTCTTGTAGTTTATTTTGTCAGCATCAAAGAATCAACACTTCATACAGTCGTCTTGAGTAAATCCACTGTGATTACAGACACCAGTTGCTGCATCTTGCAAATCTCTGACTTTTACAACAACCTATTTGCTGTATCTTGTAAATTACAGTCTTAGCTTACGTATATAACAACACTCTTGTTGTATATCTCTACTTACGGGAGCTTACGGTTACAACAACCTAGTTGCTGTATCTTACATTCCCAGCTTACCGGGAGCTCACGTTAGCTGACGAGCTTACGAGCTTACGGTCAAAAGCTTGTGTTTCCGTAGCCTTCCGCATCTAAACTGAACTCTCTTTCATATGACAGTCACACAAATGCATGTAATAGTAGAATGACATCACAGACCAACCTACGATTGTCAAAATGGATGCATAACTTAGAAATTTAAAGCTTATGGCTTATGTAACAAACTTAATGCTTAATGCTTTACTAATGAATAGAACAAGGTAGAATAAATGAAATAACAAATAAAATAAAATAAACACAACAACAAATTCATACAGAGTACGATATGGCTCTTACACAGTATATATGCATATATATGATAATATATATGCTGCATATATGCATATATGTGCCACATATAGGCAACATTGAGGTGCATATATGTGCATATACAGGCCATATCTGTCATTTGGTCTCATATCTCAATCTGGCAACTGTCATACATGATGCCTAGCTCATATTTTCTATTATCAAGGCAATAACTAAGAACTAACAAAAAAAATACAAAAAAATAATCCTAATTGCCCACATACAGTATATGAGGATATATGCACATATATGAAACCTCAGTCTCCGTGAAAATCTTTTTGAAACACGTCACTAAAATTAACTGAAATGAGAAATATATCTATAGAAAGCTTAAAGTGTCTACTTTTAAATGATGTCACATTGAAAACAAATATTCTCAGTTTATGTAATCCGTATGAAACCAAGGTGAGGCACAGAATTTCTGTCGCACTTATATGCTAATGACCCGAGGCAGGACACGCCCACGTGCCAATCACACAGAAATCAGTCCGGGTAATTTACATACTAGGCCACGCCCCCGGACACCGGCATGAAAAACGAACACAGAGAGACAGGCTTGAAAATACTCCAATTCTGTGAGTTTTCTGCACGTTTTGGAAGATGGCACGCGCTTACACATCCGAGGAAACTCTTCAGAATGTTCTGGAAAGTGGGAGGAGTTTACATTTACCTCAGAAGAAGACTGTGTGACTCCGACGACGAACGGGAGCATTTTGAACAGAGAATAGACCCATGCTACACTTGGTAAGTTATTAAGTCTTATATAACTCTTATTCTGATAATAGTAAACTAATATTAGTAAATATTTTCCTCACTACAGCTACAGATGTCGCCCTTAAAACCCTGCGTGTTTTCCCGCGGGATGCCGCAATTTAGCGCGCGGCGTGCCGCGTCTTGCCGGAGGCAACATTCGGGAATTTTAAATAAATGTGTTGCGCTTCACTGAATATCCGCCAGATGGCGCATGGAAGGACTTTATCTAAAAGCCGGACCAAGTACAACAATGAATGTAAGGACGCGGATGAACAGTGCTGAAGCGAACATGAAAATTATTTTGTTTTATAATAGATCTTTCATGATGAATGAGTGTATATGTGCTTCACATTATCAAACACAGGCAAAGGAGACAGAAATTATTGAGGGATCCACTGAAAAAAGTAAACCTAGTTTAATGTGTTTTTTTTTTTCTCATTCCATTAGTAAAAAAAATAATTTGCTCTTTTTAACTGAAGTGTCTAATTTATGCTTATGGGTGAATCTTTTTTTTTTTTTTTTTTTTAGTATAATGCTGTTTACAGCAGGAAACCAAAGTGAAATATTTCATTTTGATCAAGGTACTCTTATTAGGTTGAGTGTGATTTGCGCATGCGCAGTCTTTAGACCATAGTTTTGCCGGTATAATTTTATTTCCGCCTCAAACCGGAGCATGACGTTGAAACAAGTAAGGAAGGATATCAGAACCTGTATTTCAGTTACTGTTAGTTAAAGCCCCTGATTAAACTTAAATCTAATCCATTCACAAAGGACATTTCTGCTTCAAACCGTGTCTCATGACCTCATGACGCAGCATTTTCACGGACTGAATCACATGCGGGTGGAGATTCTCAAAGAAAACTCCTTTAAACCAGGTAAGAAAGCAAACTCATGTCATTTCTATGTTAAATGTATCTCTTCTATGAGCAAATTCATGATTTATGTCAGGAACAACTACTTTGTAGATTGAGTTTTGTGTCCGTGTTTGCTACTGTAGCTAAAACCACCTATATTACCTGCATTAGCATTAGCTAACTAACGTGGTGATTTTCAAAAACACCGGAGTTTATACAGTAAGTCAGCGGCGCCGAAGAAAATAATTATATTTAAGTACCGTTGGTTAACGATGTAAAAATTAATAGGAAAGTGACGTAAACATAGAACAAGCTAATTTGGAGTGAGTGCTGTTTGTAGTGTACTGCTTTCTATACTTTATACACTGTAATTAAGATTTGCTAACATAAGAACTTGAGCCAGTCCAATTTTTGTTTTTACCTTTTTTTTTTTTTTTTTAAAGATCAGTAATGAGTTTCTGAGAATTATATCTGCTCCACTTCAAGCAAGATTACTGGTTTCCTTGGACAAGCAACACTACAAACTAATTGAGATCATCAGAAACTAGGGAGGAACCCGTCAGAGAGAAGACCAGAGATATAATCTTCATCTTCAAGTTCTTGATCTGGTATGTATGGTACGGTTCAGGACCAGGGAGGGAGCCGGAGACAGCAGAACAAAGAGATGATATTGCCAGCACCAGCACAGGGAGCACAGTTTTTAGTTTAGATCTCATGTTTACATTTTATTGTATGTTGATGGCTTGACTGTAAACAACAAACAATGCAATAAATGTATAAAAATATATATATATTTATTGTCTCTTTCCAGGACCAGGCATATCGTTCAATTATTTTTTGGCCAAATAGGCAGTCGTAACAAGAGGTGAGGGCGCGCGCGTCATCACATGTGCTTAGCCGACTCTGCGTTCACCGTAAACTTCAATATACATAGACGTTTATATTTTTGTTTATTTGTATATGTATGTTATTAATTATACTTTTTTAGAGATTGTATGTGCGTGCACGGAGAGTATGTGTTGATAAGTTTATGTGGATAAGTTGATAAGTGTATCAGAAAGCATTAAAATGTTCATTTGAATTAAAATGACACACACACGTCTGTATATACAGTATATCAATTACATATATATCAATTTCATTAGTTCGTTCATTCTATTTGAAGCTTCGGATGTTTTTTTTTTTTGGTTTGGTTAGATTAGTTCTGAACTCGCTTCCTTGAAACTATCGCTAAAACAATGACACACACACATAGACACACACACAGACACACACACTCCCCTGAGCCCTCGGGAAACATCCAATCACCGTCGGTATACAAATGAGTCAAGACGCAGCCTAACGTGGTGTCGTGTCGGATTTCAGTGGTCACGGAGTGGGAAGACTTTGAAGAAGCTGCAGTGACAGTGAACAGCTGAACAACTTCACTTTTCCGTTTACCTATGAGGAAAAAAAGCTGTATTTTGTTTGTTTATGTCTAGAATTTTTATAGTAGTAAGAGAGAGTTATAGTTTGGTCTGTACTGTTCTTCGCACCCTTGTAGAGAATAAATAAATGAATAACACCTTCATATCCCCTCTCAAGAGTGTCATAGTAAATTGTTAGTTTTAATGATCTGGCTGAAACTAATTATCACTACATAAGTACCCTAACACCATTGATCATGAGTCTCAGCTGAACCTAATTCTATACTTGTAACAGAAAATGTAGATGCAGATTCCAAATGTGTATTTATATAATAGATAGATAGATGTGTGTGTGTGTAGGCTCTACGCAGGGGCAAGAGAGGGCAGCGCACCCTTAAATGTCTGCACATGTTAATATATTCCTAAAATGTATATATTACAAGTTGATGAACTGATCTGCGGTAGCGATGACGTCACAGTCCGACAGCTTTAGAATGATGTTTGATCAGGTCTACTGTATATTCTGAACATAGAACTGCAAAATGTCTGATACAGTACTTTGGGGGAAACAAAGACTTAAACTGTTAAGTAATAACATTATTAATAACAAATATGTAATAGTTTTGATATTTGAAATTTTTTTATTTTAATGTAAAAGGACTATAGATAGAGACTTATAAGCAGCTGGTGTATCCGGGTTGTTTAATGAACTTTAAGCAAAAAGACAACATGTATTCATCTGTTTTATATAAATTACTGTTTTAACTTTGACTAGTTTTGGAAGAATAAATTGAATTGTTAAAGTCATGTTTTGCGTGTTTTAATTTTGGGGGATTGTTTGGGTATTTAAAAATTGTTTAGTTGAACCAACAACTTCATTCATTTTCATTCATTCATTTTCTATACCGCTTAATCCTGTGTTCAGGGTCGCGGGGGACCTGGAGCCTATCCCAGGAGACTTCGGGCACTAGGCAGGGTACACCCTGGACAGGGTGCCAATCCATCGCAGGGCACACACACATACACACATTCACACACCACGGGCAATTTAGGGACGCCAATTAGCCTAACCTGCATATCTTTGGACTGTGGGAGGAAACCGGAGTACCCGGAGGAAACCCACCAAGCACGGGGAGAACATGCAAACTCCATGCACACAGAGACGGGAATCGAGCCTGGCCGGGGAATCGAACCCAGACCCTGGAGGTGCAAGGCGACAGTGCTAACCACTACACCACCGTGCCGCCCCAACAACTTCAATGGGCAAAAAATGGGACACAACTTTGTTTTAAATAGTCAAAGAGTTGGGCTGAAAATAATAATAATAATTATTGATCATAGAAACAAATGAAACACTTGATTATATGTATTTGTGTTTGTGATTGTGACCCATAATAATTTTTTCTCAGTATAAATAAATGTTTTGGGTTTTAAGAACTCCAAAAGAGCAACGACAAACTTGGTATTCTCCATTGAGGTTTCTCACCTTCCACTCCTGAGTATGACATGGTGTTAATTGCTCTGTGTGTGCGTGTGTGTTTTTGGCGGGGGGATGGGTGTGTGTGTGTGTGTGTGTGTTTTCGGCTGTTCAGCAGTTCTAAACACAAGTACAGTTTTTGTCCTTAACTAAAATACTTCAATACGTTAATAATGAATTTATTTTGTTGAATAAGGTAATAAGCGATATTTAAACCAAACCAGTAAGTTAAGTAAGTGTTCCATACATTAAAGTACTGTGTATAACCAAGTGCCCTAGCAAACACAGTTACAGTACAGTTTACAGTACAAACAGAGTGTGTGCGCTGGGGGGATTGGAAGGTGAGTGAGAATACTCATTTACAAGACAAAAGACGGTCAGAGGCAGCGCCGTTCTAGACCAGACAACACGGGGTGGGGGGAGGGGGGCATCATGTTCGAGCACTGTTTTTACCTGGCCTTACTGTATAGTAACAGTATTGTATTTGCTGAATTGTGTTGAGGCACGCAAACCCCCAGACCACAATAAGGTGGCAATCCCTCAGGGGGAAACTAAAAAATAAATATATATATATAATTATATAATAAAATATCCTTAATCCAGATTTTATCAATCAATGACATAACATTTATCTAAGCTGGATGGTCTAATTCTCAAAACCGTTTAACCTAAAGAAAAACATAACACACTATAACTAGAATATTTACAAAACTGAAATGTTTTCTTATGAATAATAAAAAAAAAAATTATAACTCAAAAAGATCATATTATGTTTATATATATATATTTTATAGTAACTGTAAGACTTAACACACTATAACTAAAATATTTACAAAACTGAAAGGTTGTCTTATGAATAATAAAAAATACAAACTAAATTAAAACAGATGGGCTGTTGAACAGATCATAATATGTTTTATGTTTTCTGATTATAAATGATATATGGGTTGATTTTAGAAAGGCTAAATCAAATAGCTAGTTTTGGTAATGTCAGTCCAGTAACTATACTATGTAAAAGTAATTATAATATGAATTAATTAAGGGCAGGACCTAACCTAATGTTAATAATTTACACTATGATAACATTAGTATTCATGTTTTTGTATTTTTGTATTAACATTTTAAATGTTCAAATGAACGTTTCAGAGTATATAATTTGTCGTGTCATCTGTCATTGAGACCCATGAGTTAAATTGAAATATTTTTTATAGGTAGTAAGCCAGGTTTTAGTAACCTGCTTTAGTAATGGGCTCTAAAAGACAATGGAACATTACAGAACGTGCGAGTTGACGCCCATGCACAGATTAAAATGTTCATTTGAATTAAAATGACACACGCATGTCTGTGTGTGTGTGTGTGTATATATATATATATATATATATATATATATACCCTAAAAATGCTGGGTTAAAAACAATCTGGGTTGTTTTTAACCCAGCTGCTGGGTAAATATAGGACTAACTAAATGCTGGGTTAATTTAACCCAGCAAGATGGGTTAAATATTCAATCCAAATGCTAGGTCATATTTAACTATAATGCTGGGTTAATTCTACCACATAAATGGTTCAAATGTTCTACCCATATGTTTGGGGTTTGTTGGTTCATTTTAACTGGAATGTTGGGTTAATTCTACCTCACAAATAGGTTATTATTATTTTCATGTTTTACAGTGAATCTGTAAAAAAAAACACCCATGTCTATTAAACAGTTAAATTATTTTGATATACTTGCCTATTACAAAAAAACATACATATATGCAATAAACACCATCCTATTACATGTTCTTAGAAAAAAAATATTTATTTTTCAAAAGCACAAGAACAGATAATCAACAGCGACATCATTACTATACTATCATTGATAAGGGCGGGATGGAGTAATTGCACAAATAGACTGAGGCAGCTTCTACAGAGCAGGATCTCTCTGTGACTTCAGATATCTTTTCTGAAGAACAAAACTATCCAGCTATTTTTTTTTTGGTTTGGTTAGATTAGTTCTGAACTCGCTTCCGTGAAACTATCGCTAAAACAATGTACTGAGCCCTCCTGAGGATATAAAGCTTTATTATTGTGTTTGAATAAATATTCAGATCTACCACAGCAGGTAATAAACTATGGTGTGTCATAACCGAAGCAAACACCACGATTATGCCTCGTTTCGTTCGACGGGAACGTGGTTCACTATTATAAACCTGTGGAATGTTTCACTGTTTATGCTCACATAAGAGGAACAAAAGCTCAATGAGGACTAAACCAATGATTTCGGTAACTCCACTGAGTGTAACATCTGCATAGTGACACTGAACATCTTCACTTTTCCGTTTACCTCTGAAAAAAAGCTGTATTTTGTTTGTTTATATTTAGAGTTTTTATAACAGTAGAACAAGTACCCGCGCGGACGCACACACATAGACACACACACACAGACACACACATAGACACACACACACACAGACACACACACTCCCCTGAGCCCTCGGGAAACATCCAATCACCGTCGGTATACAAATGAGTCAAGACGCAGCCTAACGTGGTGTCGTGTCGGATTTCAGTGGTCACGGAGTGGGAAGACTTTGAAGAAGCTGCAGTGACAGTGAACAGCTGAACAACTTCACTTTTCCGTTTACCTCTGAGGAAAAAAAGCTGTATTTTGTTTGTTTATATCTAGAATTTTTATAGTAGTAAGAGAGAGTTATAGTTTGGTCTGTACTGTTCTTCGCACCCTTGTAGAGAATAAATAAATGAATAACACCTTCATATCCCCTCTCAAGAGTGTCATAGTAAATTGTTAGTTTTAATGATCTGGCTGAAACTAATTATCACTACATAAGTACCCTAACACCATTGATCATGAGTCTCAGCTGAACCTAATTCTATACTTGTAACAGAAAATGTAGATGCAGATTCCAAATGTGTATTTATATAATAGATAGATAGATGTGTGTGTGTGTGTGTGTGTGTGTGTAGGCTCTACGCAGGGGCAAGAGAGGGCAGCGCAACCTTGAATGTCTGCACATGTTAATATATTCCTAAAATGTATATATTACAAGTTGATAAACTGATCTGCGGTAGCGGAAAAATCCGCTGAAATAGGACAGGCACACTAACCCGCACACACACACACACACACACACACAGACAGCGGTCACGGAAAGACTTTGAAGCAGTTTATATATGAATCTAAGCTTGAACTTATCAGCATTGTAAATATATAATACTTTTCAAATAAAATCGCTATTACTTTGACCCTGAAGTTTAGTTTAGCACACACAAAAAAAACAGAAAAGTCATTTCTGGTAAATCAACGGAATGTGTAGTTTATTTACAGTAATTCATTAAAAAATGAATATACATTGTACAGTACACGGTAAAGATTACAAAATGAAAAAACAAACAGTGTCTACTTTATAAACAGCTTAGTATGTGCGTCGAGATGCTGAAATCCCTTGCATGTTTTTGCTTCCAAGTGGAGAGATATTTGACCCATAGCCTAGAACAAAAGATCTATAGGTGTGATCACAACCCCCTCCGACCGACCGTGCCATCAATCACTGACCACCTCAGAAGTTCCCTCCAATGTATGGCTGCAATACTTGTTTTGCAAGTATTTTTAACACCATTCAAAGGCTTACAAGTTCCATTCAACATATAATGATGTCTCCACATGTTAATATATTCCTAAAATTTATATATTACAAGTTGATAAACTGATCTGCGGTAGCGGAAAAATCCGCTGAAAAAAGGACAGGCTACAGCGCACGCGCACACACACACACACACACACACACACACACACACAGACACACCTCCCTTGAGCCCTCGGTAAACATCCAAGCACTGAGGCACGCAAATCCCCTGACCACAATAAGGTGGCAATCCCTCAGGGGGGAAGATGAAAAATACAAATGAAATAAATAAAACAAAATAAAATATCCTTAATCCAGATTTTATCAATCAACGTCATAATATTGATCTTAGCTGGATGGTCTAATTCTCAAAACCGTTTAACCTAAAGAAAAACTTAACACACTATAACTAGAATATTTACAAAACTGAAAGGTTGTCTTATGTATAATAAAAAAAAACCCTCATAACTCAAAAAGATCATATTATGTTTTTATATATATTTTTTTAGATTTTTTTTTATAGTAACTGAACAGCTCTCTTCTCTCCTATCCACTCCTAAACCACAGTCTCCTATTTCTCTGTGCGTGCTCTGGAGCCTGTGAATGAATACACGCAGCGGAGGTTTTGTAAACTGTAGAGATACAATAATTTTACTGCTGGAAAATCAGCATTTTATCTAATTTGATATATAAACCTAATATTATCTGTTACTTAATATATTTTCTTTAAAAACAGTGGTTTTTTATATCATAAATATAATAATCCATAATTATGTGGGTATCCATATTAGATGGCTTTTAGTGAAATTAAACTGTAACTTACTTTAAAACTAAACATGGTCCCTAAAACGGAGCTCTGGACACAGAGCTACAGACCCCACTGTAACCCCCTTACCCAGAGCTACGTAGCAGTTAATGACCACCACTACTTGTGCAGTTCATAAAAGGACAGGTAATGTTTGTCGCGCTGTTGCACAAACAGCACGCTCATTTATTTAAGAGAGAGTTTATGAGAGTTTATGAGTGTGCTGCTTTGATGTGCTGGGTATGGCGGGGCGTCGACGGCTGATCAGTGTAAAGTAGTGTACTTTACACACACTGATCAGCAGTTGATGCCCCGCCATACCCAGCAGATCAAAGGGGCAGTTATCGGCTATGACACGTTGAAGGAGAACTTAATAGTTCTCAAAAATAGTGTAAATGTCTGCAACAATCACTAACCATTAAAATGTTTTTTTTTTTGTAAATAAACACGAAAATATTAATTATATTTCCATATATACACACACATACACACACACACACACACACACACACACACACACACACACACACACAAGGGCGTAGGTTTGCTACCTATGACTCCAACTAATACCCCATCCCCCAATCCCCTTTTCCACCCACCAACCCCCTGCCCCATCCACCTACCAACCTCCCACCCCAACTATGTCCACTGAATACATGTTTTTCTTAATATGGTGCGAAATCACTTAACATTAATACTAGCAATGCTTCGATTTATATTAATCCACTCGAAATGCAATTCATTAAGTTAAATTAAGGAATAGTGTAAAGTTAAAGGAATGTTTCATAACTGACAAAAAGATAGTCTTTAATAAAATAAAAACTATTCTTTATTGAGCCCTAGTGCAAATGAAACATCTCAATCATCTGTATATATATATATATATAAAAGTAGATTACATCTAAACATGAACTACTAGGTAGAGTACCACACAACAGCTCAATGCCTATTGCTCCTATATGAAGGAGACAAAAACATGCCTTCGCCTCTCGTTAACAAAAATAAACTGCTGGCATATTTGTTTGACATCAATATTGTCCAGGCTGTTCTTTTTTTCTTCTGATAAACACTAAAGATGATATTTTGTAGAATGCTGAAAACCTGTAATCATTGATTTACATAGTATTTGTTTTTCCTGCTACGGAAGTCAATGTTTTCAGCTTTTTTCCCCAATATCTTATTTTGTATTCAACGAAATAAAGAAAATCATTAAAGTTTGGAACCACTTAAGGAGTAAATAGTGAGTAAAGTTTTTTTGGGGGTGAACAATGGCTTTGACCCTAACTCTTCCCCTCTGACTGCACTAGGACCGGACAGCATTGCCACCTGATGAAATAGCGTGACAAAAAAGTGAAATGTCAGTTCAAAACTTTTGCCAAAAACACTAATGAATCACTTACATACTCAGCCTATCACTCCTCATAATGCTAAATATTAGTATAATCAACATGTATAATACACGCACACATATTATATGTTATATACTGTATAATCAACATTCAGATTGACCTCCTGTGAACTCGCCTCTTCACCTGAACTACAACATGGCTGATCTGCTTCTGTCCCCTAATTGAAAAACATTGAGGGATTCCTTATGAGCATGGGCAGAGAATGCCTCAGCCTATTATTGGTAACAATGTTAAATCTCAGGACAACTACAGTGGCTTGCAAAAGTATTCGCCCCCCGTGAACTTTTCCACATTTTGTCACATTACAGCCACAAACATGAATCAATTTTATTGGAATTCCACGTGAAAGACCAATACAAAGTGGTGTACACGCGAGAAGTGGAACGAAAATCATACATGATTTCAAACATTTTTTTTTTTACAAAT
This sequence comes from Channallabes apus, assembly GCA_030522415.1. Taxonomy (NCBI): domain Eukaryota; kingdom Metazoa; phylum Chordata; class Actinopteri; order Siluriformes; family Clariidae; genus Channallabes; species Channallabes apus. The sequence goes on from CM060122.1 coordinate 15,540,501, forward strand.
AAATAACTGAAAAGTGGGGTGTGTGTAATTATTCAGCCCCCTTTGGTCTGAGTGCAGTCAGTTGGCCATAGACATTGCCTGATGAGTGCTAATGACTAGAGAGCACATGTGTGTAATCTACACTCTCTCCATCGCTGTCTGATATACAGCACAGGTGTTTAGGTTCTGTTACCTGACAAAACAGGATAAACACATGCCATTTAAACAGCAATCATTTTATTTCACTTTTTCTGAGTCTTAGTGTGCAAACCTCGAATCAAATCATTAATGTTCGCCAAGTAAGTGAATGCATTTTAAAAACTATTTTTCTGAAGTGGATTGTCTATTGGTGTCAAACTAATATACTAATATTGCCATATGGCTAGAATTTTGTTACAATACTTTCACAATACTGATTTCTGACAAACAGTCACTAGATTAGGAGACTGACAGGGATCATATTTATACTTTTACATTTAGCTGTTTAATCTGCTGTTAGTTTTACGTCCGTATTCACAGACTATATCCTGGCCTGCTGTACTGAATGTGAGTCCACTGCATTTGGCGCTGCTTGTGTCTGAACGCAGCCAATCGTCTATCACATGATGGCAGGGAAAGGCACAGCCAATCAAAATGTTCATATGTGTTTTGGGGGCGGGAGGACTCAAGGAGAGAACGTGATTTATCCCTTTCTGCGTGTCTAGGTTAATGTTGACAGAACGATTAAAAAAAAAGTGGATTAAATTATTGGTGGGGACATTTCAATGGTCGGAGGATATTGGTGGGGACACATCCCCTCCGTCCACCCTAAATCTACGCCCCTGTATATATATAATTTAAAACTATTTATTCATTTGTCTTTTATTTACTTACTTACTAGCGAATGCTTTTTTAGGGCTCTAAAAACTACGGCAGTATGAATGACAATGGAATAGGACGTGTGAGTTGCACCGGTCACACACACACACACACACACACACACACAATAAATATATATATATATATAATTAAATTCTTAAAACATCGTGTTCACCCATGCACTGGAAAAAAGAACTTGTAAGATTTACTTGATAAAATCCTCATAACAATTTGGACACAGATTTTAAGTAAATTTTATTGCTCCAATATTAAGGCTGAATCCCAACCCTTCCCCCTACCCTTCCATTTGGCGTGTTCACGTGCAGGGGTAGAGGTGTCTCATTTCTCTTTTGGTTGGAGGTGTAGGGGGAGGGGGGAAGGGCCAGATAGCCCTCCAAACGAAGATTTTTCAGGACCTCACTTCAAACGAAGGGCTAAGCGAAGTTTTCAACATGGCTGCTCAGTCGAGCAAACAGACCCATAAATGTTAAGTCATTTTTGCCATTAATAAAGATTTTTATGACAAGTTTTCATTATATGTATATTACCTTTAGTCTTGTGTTTGTGTTTATGGTGATGTTCTGTAAAGAAACGTTTGCAAAAAAAATCGCTAAAGTTTGCTAGCGGATAGCACATATTGCACAATATTACAAATATATATTTTTATGTCACATACACTTTACTGCATGCTACAAACAAATATGAAAGTTCAGTAGCACGGCATTTTGCCGAGCATTTGATAACGCATTGTTTGTTTTGCTTACGGCCATACACTATTGTTTTGCTTACACTATTCTTACTTATTGCAACGTGACCACAGTTTTGTAATTTATATTATGGACGGCTGAGGAAACCCGAAGACTCATCCGTGTTCGTGGTGAAAATGAGCAACTTTTTTAAAAATCGAAATACGGCGCAAAAAACCTTTGGGAGTGAGTAATCTCTCTTATTGGAATGTGTGATAAACATCGGCGCATGTCCTCTGACGTAACATGGACACACAGGAATGTAAATGAACACTGCATTTATGACCCAAAAAATAAACGCTTTGAGATGATTTATTTGCCGTATGGTGTGTTTATTTGAATATGTTCAGTAAATTTATGAATTACACTCAAAGTGTCAGCGAAACCGGTTTGCAAATAATTTGTGTGTGTGTTAGGTGATGTGAGAGTGGGTTTTTCAAACTTGCAGTAAAACATTTTTGGGGGCAGTTTTTGATTCCCCCTTATCTAAGTACTGTAAAAACTTATATAGTCTTGGGTTAAAAAGTCTGCATTTCAACATGCATCCCCCACCTCCAAAGACTAAGCTCCTGTTGGTATAGCTCTTAAGGTCACTGTGGCACGCAAACCCCCTGACCACAATAAGGTGGCAATCCCTCAGGGGGGGGGGGGTGAAAAATACAAATTAAATAAAATAAATTATCCTTAATCCAGATTTTATCAATCAACGACATAATATTTATCTTAGCTGGATGGTCTAATTCTCAAAACCGTTTAACCTAAAGAAAAACATAACACACTATAACTAGAATATTTACAAAACTGAAAGGTTTTTCTTATGAATAATTAAAAAAAACATTATAACTCAAAAAGATCATATTATGTTTATATATATATATATATATATATATATATATATATATATATATATATATATATATATATATTTTATAGTAACTGAACAGCTCTCTTCTCTCCAATCCACTCATACACCACAGTCTCCTATTTCTCTGTGCGCGCGCTGCAGCCTGTGAATGAATACACGCAGCGGAGGTTTTACATATTTAAAACGTAAAAAGGTGTCTCCATCATAAATAGCCCTGAATTAACTATATATATATATATATATATATATATATATATATAGAGAGAGAGAGAGAGAGAGAGAGAGAGAGAGATAGAGAGAGAGAGAGAGAGAGAGAGAGGAGAAAGGTGTTTTGCTGGCGAAAAACATTTTAGGCAGAGACGCCTGCTCGTTTGTTTTAAAAAACCCCAATTCTACCCCATTCCCGGAAACCGGTTTGATAACTTCACACCTTATGTGAATGAAAGGTGAGATGGGGGAATTACAGTGGGGGTTCTGTGGGTCTCCAAACTCAGAAGGCTACGTGTCAGCCGATAACTGCTCCTTTGATCTGCTGGTTACAGCGGGGCGCCGACTGCTGATGAGCGTATAGTAGCCTGTACAAGCTAGGCCATTTTTAGATTACATTTGAAATTTTAAGGGGTTGAATAGAGAACCTACTGTCTTATTTATGTAGCGAAAACACGAAATTAAACTAGATAACATGATCAGAGTTTTAATATTTATATTTAACTAGATGGAAGGCTTTTCAAGTCACATGGAAAAAAAAATTCTGTTCAGTTCTACAGTTTATCCCACAGTTTATTCCATTGTCCAGCCTCAGGACAATGTAATCAATGTAATATGCTGTTTTCTGGTTAAATTTTTCTGATTGGACCCGTACATAGAAAGTTTATACTGTAAACATACTTTATATTATATAAAAAATAAAAGAATCGCTCAAGTTTGCTAGCGGATAGCAGAGATTGCACGATATTACAAATATATATTTTTGTGTCACATACACTTTACTGCATGCTACAAACAAACTCACCCGTAATTGTCAGGTAAAATCTACTTAATTAAATTAACAATAAAATAAATCAAGTAAAAGTTACATAATTATACTTAATGCACAAATTACTTGATTATTTTAAATAAATCTAAAGTTAATGCATTGTTGTATCAGCAGGAACCTTGATTTTATGAAATCACTATCATTTTGTTTTGTGAGATTTTCCCTTACTTGGTTTTATCAATTTATATTACTCCCTATAATAATGTAAACATTGCTAATTTATGTTTTGGAAAGAAACTTAAGTAATTATTTCATCTATATCTTTCATAAATCACACAACTAAAATATAATTAAACAGTTTATTCACCAACATTACCAAATATTTGTGACATTCACAGTCTAGATCCAAGTTGTCTTTTTAATAAAAGTGCATTCAGCTAAATTTTGCATCCATAGAAAAAACTGCACGGCACCAGGGCCTGAAATACTTGTTTTAAACAAAATTGTGTAAAATAATAAATAAATAAAATACAGCATTCATTTAGAAATAAAATGCAGCAGAAAATACTTTAAACAAACTGTAGAATAAACGTTAAAACGTAATAGCCCTCTGAAGCAGTGAAGTTGCAACTTTCAAATCAGCACTCTGGACTAGTGCACTTAAAAGTATGCCATTGAAACCTTAATGCATGAAAACATTTTAAGCTGAACATGTAAACACAACATGTAAACACTTGTAGTCAAGCCAAATCAAATGTTTTAAGATGATAACTTCATCTTTAAAGCTTGCACTTTTGGTGATAGCTTAATCCCATCAAGTTCTAGAAGAACTTTCTGAAAATAGCCTCTCCTTCAAGGATTATGGATACACCAACCGGTTCTTCCCCTTCAACAGCACGGACGACAAGGATTTTAAGAAGGTGTCACTTCGTCTGTCCCCCTGCATAAAATTTACAAGAAAATAAATCATTTATTTTGAGAAACAAAAAAAATCTGAATTGCTTCAACCTGTGCTGACTTCATTGAGAAAAAAATTATAATAAAAATAAATGATAATAAAAAAATTACCATCACTTCATATACTTCATATTGTTAAACTTGGGTTAAATTGCTTTAGCACTAATCTTGCATCAGTAAAACATGGCATGAGATGGCTTTACAGTGTCAGGAAATCCTATGATGAATGCTGAGTTTGTATTTAAAGGGTTAGTCCAAACATGAAAATTCGTTCAATAATTACTCATATTTATATATTCATTTGCATTTATATGCTTCTGTCCAATACAACAAACACTATATTCAAGGTATTAATAAATTGTATAATTAATAAGAAAACAATGCTTTACCAGGCAATCATCAAAAAGATCCTCTTCAGATTCACGTCTCATCTTTACACTTTGTTTCTGTGAAAATATTTATATTGTATCATTACATAATCTTTTATTCGTACAACTACATTTAGGCATTTTCTTCATCTTTTGTAAGTTTGCCTTTATCCAAAGCAAATTACAAAAGAGGAAGGCATCAAGCATGTCAAGCAGTGCTACTAACACAAAGTTTCTGACACCGTTAGAAAATACAAGATAGAACAGTGAGGGATTAAGGAAAAAGTGAGAAGCAAGAATCATGTGTGCAAAGATTAAGCATACAGGGTCACAGGATGACTCGACTTATTTTTATTGTCTGCAATGCGATTTAGACAAATTAGAACTGCGGTAAAGCCAGCCGCGGTTCAGAAAAACACGGTCAAGCCAGCCGCGATTGATTTTAGTGTGCGCACATATTACAGTGATTACGGTAGTTTCAGGACCGACACAGAGACAACGCGCTTTCAGAGCGCTTTTCATTTAGACGCCCAGGACAGAGATAATACAACATGCTCGTCAATTTTTACTTGCTTATTTATTTGCATTTCTGCTTTAATATCCGTGTTATTTATTGGTGACTTTGACGGTTGTCTGTTACAATATTTTTCTTAAATATTCACCATTCAAATAATTGTTTTATGTAGATAAGTTACAGCAGAATTCGTAGAAAACAGACAAAATAATGTATTTAGTCTTTCTAAATACCAGAATTGATTTTTATTTTGTTTTACTGTTCAAAAGTAGCAGTTATTCTTCAATGAATGTTTTCTATAATGAGGATTAACGTCTGCTTTGGAAGAGAGGTCAAATAAACAAATGTTCACAATGGGGAAAAAAAGTTAAATAAAATGCCTTTATTTCACTTCAGAGACCTATGAAAAAATAAATTCTAGTAAGTATAAAACGCCATGGTCAGTTTTTATCCCATATAATGTACACACAAAAAAAAGTAGAAAAAAACAATGATCAGTTCTTATTCAGGACGTCCCATACTATATACTGTACACACAACATATGAAACTATTTTACTGCAGCATTTTTGAGATATTGGACATTATTACACTTTAAAGGGGTATAAAGACCCCATTTCTAATAAGTAGAAAAAAACAATGATCAGTTCTTATTCAGGACGTCCCATACTATATACACACCACATATGAAACTATTTTACTGCAGCATTTTTCAGATATGGGGCATTATTATATTTTAAAGGGGTATAAAGACCCCATTTCTAATAAGTAGAAAAAAACAATGATCAATTCTTATTCAGGACGTCCCATACTATATACACACCACATATGAAACTATTTTACTGCAGCATTTTTGAGATATTGGACATTATTACACTTTAAAGGGGTATAAAGACCCCATTTCTAATAAGTAGAAAAAAACAATGATCAGTTCTTATTCAGGACGTCCCATACTATATACACACCACATATGAAACTATTTTACTGCAGCATTTTTCAGATATGGGGCATTCTCTCTGTGTTGTTCATGAAACTACCATACACTGTAATATGCGCGCGCACTAAAATCAATCGCGGCTGGCTTGACCGTGTTTTTCTGAACCGCGGCTGGCTTTACCGCAGTAAATTAGAGCTGCTGTCAATACTGTATGAACATATGTACAGGTTCTTTACTCGTAACTCATTAATAAAGTTCGGCTTCAGAAAAAAAAACGTTTATTGCTAGTGCTCTTTTACCATTTAATGCTTTAACACACACGACTCAGTTTGTTCAGAAATGGCATCTAACTGGCGAGCCTTTGTCTGAACACGCCGTTTTCACTCGGGGTGGGGGTAAGAAACACACATCTCGGTGTATTAATCCGCGCGCCCGGTTCGTTATTATTTTATTTATTTATTTATTTACCACAGGACCCATGGGGGCTCCGTAGGTTCAGGTTTTTACACGAAAACGGTGTTTTGTGAATCTCCACACTATTAAAAACTGAAATTGCTAATTGTACGTCCTGAGATTAAGATGAACATTAATTGGGAGTCATGAAAGCGAGAATCACATCCAAAAAAGAAAGCTAAACTTACCTCGAACACGACAAACTCCAGCTCCAGCCACGCCGTGTTGTAACCTCCGTGATGATCCACAACCGACTGATCCACAGCGCGGGCACAGCGTCTCCAAACACGCATGAGCAGTTTAATTTGCACACATTTTCGGCTTCAGTAGACACACAATACTTCAGACTGAAACACGACTGCCCCCTACAGGTAATGAAGGGCATGTTCACAGCTTCCCGCACGCAGCCGCGCAAAGCCGCGGCAAGTTCAATTTTTTTCAATTCAATTCAATTTTATTTATATAGCGCTTTTAACAATGGTCATTGTCTCAAAGCAGCTTCACAAAAATTAAAGAAAGAAAAGAAAAAAAAAAAAAAAAAAAAAAAACTGTATATAGAATAATTATATATAAAATAATAAATAAATAAATAAAATTATAATAGAAAATAAATAAATAAAAACAAATAATAATAATAATTATAGAAAAGAAAATAATTGGAAGTGTGGATGTGTGAGAAAAATGTGCAGATAATAATGAGACGAATGAATGAAATTTCTCTGATGAGCAAGCCAAGGGTGACGGCGACGGTGGCAAGGAAAAACTCCCTGAGATGGCAATAGGAAGAAACCTTGAGAGGAACCAGACTCAACAGGGAACCCATCCTCATTTGGGCGATAACAGATAGAAATATAACATCTTGTGTGTTGTGCAGGTGAAAATTCAATATGACAGAAATTATTTAAATTGACATGAAGACCAGTTCAGCATAGGGACGAGTCAGTAGGTGCAGAGGGCAGATGAGGTCTGGATCACTGGAAGCACAGGAGCAGCATGTGTAGCTCCAACCATCATAAAGCTGAATCCAGCTGGAGCTGGTCCTTCTCTGGATGCCTCAGGAACCTCGCAGGGTCGGCCTTTGTCTACTGAAGCTGGCAAAATCTCCCGATGCCTCGGGATGGGTAGAGAAATACAGAACAGATGGGGAGAATTAGCGTAGTTGCCATTCGGTATAGGTGTACTGGAGTATGAGTACTGGGATGAGTTATGTGTATGCCAGATTAAAAAGATGCGTCTTGAGTCTACTTTTGAACTGAGAAACCGTGTCTGCTCCCCGAACACTGTCTGGAAGGCTATTCCAAAGCTTTGGAGCTAAATATGAAAAAGCCCTACCCCCTTTTGTAGATTTTGAAATTCTGGGAACTACCAGAAGTCCGGAGTTTTGTGATCTTAAGGCGCGTGGTGGATTGTAGCGTATCAGAAGACTGGTTAGGTATGTGGGAGCTAAACCATTTAAGGCCTTGTATGTAAGTAATACTATTTTGTAATTTATTCTAAACTGAACAGGTAGCCAGTGCAGGGATGATAATATTGGGGTTATATGATCATATTTTCTGGATCTAGTGAGAACCCTGGCAGCTGCATTTTGGATTAACTGAAGCTTGTTTATTGAGGATGCAGGACAACCACCTAGTAATGCATTACAATAGTCCAGTCTGGAGGTCATGAATGCATGAACTAGTTTTTCTGCATCAGATACGGATAAGATGTTCCTAAGTTTAGCAATATTTCGAAGATGGAAAAAGGCTGTTTTTGTGATATTTGAAATGTGATTTTCAAAAGACAAGTTACTGTCTAATATTACTCCCAGATCTTTTACTGCTGAGCTGGTAATAACAGTACATCCTTCTAAGCGCAAGCTGAATTGTGAAAGCTGTTGTGTGCTGGTTTTTGGGCCAATAAGTAATATCTCTGTCTTATCTGAATTTAATAAAAGAAAGTTATTGGTCATCCAATCTTTTATGTCCTGGACACACTCAGTTAATCTAGACAGCTTAGGTATTTCGTCTGGTTTAGTTGAGATATATAATTGGGTATCATCAGCATAACAATGGAAACTAATCCCATGTCTTCTAATGATGTTACCCAAGGGAAGCATGTATATTGAGAACAACAGAGGTCCTAAAACTGACCCTTGTGGGACCCCATATTTCACTGGCATTATACCAGACGGTTCTCCATTTAGATCTACAAAATGGTAGCGATCAGACAGGTAAGATCTAAACCATTTTAATGCCTGTCCCTGAATACCTATATAATTTTGTAAGCGATCTATGAGAATATTATGATCTATAGTGTCGAATGCAGCACTAAGATCAAGCAGGACTAGCAATGAGATGCAGCCTTGGTCTGAAGCTAAAAACAAGTCATTTGTAATCTTAACTAGTGCAGTTTCTGTGCTATGATGGGGCCTGAAACCTGACTGAAATTCTTCAAGGATGTTGTTATCCTGCAAGAATGTGCAAATTTGAGCTGATACTACTTTTTCTAGTATTTTTGATATGAACGGGAGGTTTGAAATCGGTCTGTAATTTTTTATTTCATTCGCGTCTAAATTAGATTTTTTAAGAAGCGGCTTAATAACTGACCGTCACGGGATCCCTTTTCTCGAAACGCGGGTTTTTAATGGCGACATCTGTACATAGCCCCTAGGCCTCAGTTACCATGAAAAAAGCCATGAAATTTCAGTTTTGACCATATGGGATCTTAAACAAGGACGTCATCTTTTTTTAATTATTGTTTGTTCAGGGAGGAATTATAGACCACAATGTCAGAATGTCGTTGTTTCCTTATCACTTCTTGTGTGCATTTCAATTCAATTCAATTCAGTTTTATTTGTATAGCGCTTTTAACAATTGACATTGTCTCAAAACAGCTTTACACAATCAAAAGAATTATTTAAGTTTGTATGGAATGTGAATGTGTATGAATCAAAATGTTCAGATAGTCCCTGGTGAGCAAGCCCGAGGGCGACAGTGGCAAGGAAAAACTCCCTGAGATGGTAATAGGAAGAAACCTTGAGAGGAACCAGACTCGACAGGGAACCCATCCTCATCTGGGTGAAACAGATAACACAGTATAAATGCCGATCATTTCCTGCTAAGTGTTAGGTTCAGCTATAATAGTTGATGTTAATTGATGTTATAATAGTTGATGTAAAATGGAGTCCAGTAATTATTCGAGACTCGGATAGACTTGTAGAAAGTTCCAGTCCTGAACTATCGAATTGTCAAGTCCTCAGAGAAACAGCTGACAACACCAGTCGAGGCCAGAACCATCTTCTAAGTAGATAGAATCCTCCCCAGACACCAGGCACATCCTAAAGAGACACACGGGGCATCCATGCGATGAGACCTCCAACCAGAAATCGGGCACCAGGATGGACCAGACAGGTCCGGAGGGCAGAGGGAGTCTGGATCACTGGCAGCTCAGGAACCACATGTGTAGCTCGACAGAGAGAGAGAGAGAAAGAGTGAAAGGGGGAGACAGGGGGAGAGAGGAAAGAGAAAGAGGGGGAGGAAGAGAAGAGGAGGAGAGATTGCAATTAGGTATGGTCACAGTCACAATGTCTAATGTGAATGTATATTTACTGTAGAGTGCAAGCAGGGACTCCGGCAGGACTAACTATGACAGCATAACTAAAGGGAGAGCCAGAAGGAAACACAAACATGAGGGCTCCCTGAGATGTAAAGCAAACAATCACCTCACCGTCAACAAACCTGAGTGATCAAATGAGACTGAGGAAGACAGCATCTAAAACATACCAGTTCACCATAATACTCTACGTCCATGAGTCCCCCAGATCTGCTCCTTTACCTTATGGCAAATCTATTTATAAAAATGCTTGGCTAAATAAATAGGTTTTTAGCCTAGACTTAAACACTGAGACTGTGTCTGAGTCCCGAACACTATTTGGAAGACTATTCCATAATTTTGGGGCTTTGTAATAAAAAGCTCTGCCCCCAGCTGTAGTTTTCATAATACGCGGTACTGATAAGCAGCCTGCATCCTTTGACCGAAGTAGGCGTGGCGGATCGTAAGACACTAACAGTTCGCTCAGATACTGCGGGGCGAGACCATTTAATGCTTTATATGTCAAGAGTAGTATTTTAAAATCAATGCGAAATTTCACAGGGAGCCAATGCAGTGAAGATAGGATAGGGGTGATGTGCTCATATCTTCTGGTTCTAGTGAGGACTCTCGCTGCTGCATTCTGGACTAGCTGAAGCTTGTTTATGCACCTAACTGAACAACCAGACAGTAAGGCATTACAATAGTCCAACCTAGAAGTGATAAAAGCATGAACTAGTTTTTCTGCATCGTTTAGCGACAATATATTTCTTATTTTGGCGATATTTCTGAGGTGAAAGAATGCTATCCTGGTGATATTATCTACATGAGCTTCAAATGAAAGGCTGGAATCTATAATCACGCCGAGGTCTTTTACTGTTGCACTTGACGGAACAGAAAGGCCATCTAAAGTTACGGTGTGATCTAAGATTTTACTTCTAGCTGTATGCGGTCCTATGACTAGAACTTCTGTCTTATCCGGATTAAGCAGAAGGAAGTTAATTGCCATCCAATTTCTTATGTCCTGCACACATTGCTCAACTTTAGTAAGATGGTTTTTCTCATCAGGTTTTGTTGAGACGTATAGCTGTGTGTCGTCAGCATAACAATGAAAACTAATACCATGCTTACGGATTATGTTGCCCAGAGGAAGCATGTAAAGGGAAAAAAGCAGTGGGCCTAAAACTGAACCCTGCGGAACGCCAAACTCCACTAGAGAACATGCAGAATAATCACCATTTAAGTCTACATACTGATAACGATCGGTCAAATAGGATCTGAGCCAGGAGAGGGCTGTACCCTTAATTCCTACTACATTTTCTAATCTGTGAAGAAGAATAGCATGATCAATAGTGTCAAAAGCTGCACTGAGGTCGAGTAATACAAGCATAGTTACACAACCCTGATCAGAGGCCAATAGGAGGTCATTTACTACTTTAACGAGTGCTGTTTCTGTGCTGTGATGAGGCCTAAATCCTGACTGATACAGTTCATGTATGCCAATTCTATGTAGATATGAGCATAGCTGCTCCGCTACTATCTTTTCCAGAATCTTAGAGATAAAGGGGAGGTTTGATATTGGCCTGTAATTGGACAGCTGACAGGGGTCGAGGTCAGGTTTCTTAATTATTGGTTTAATAACTGCTACTTTAAAAGATTTTGGAACATAACCAATGCTGAGTGAGGAATTAATTATTTTCAACAGCGGTTCTGTTATTACTGGCACTATCTGTTTAAGAAAATGTGTCGGTATAGGATCTAATATACAGGTTGATGAATTTGCAGAAGAGATGAGTGAAATTAGTTCATTCTCTTCAAGAGGAGTAAAGTCTTCTAGGTTTGAATCTGACATGGCTAGGTTAACATCTGTATCAATCACATTGTTTGGTTTCAAAGTCTTAATTTTATGCCTAATATTTACAATTTTATTATTAAAAAAGTTCATGAAGTCCTCACTATTGCATGATGTTGTTGTGGAGATTTCTGTAGTGGTCTTATTTCTGGTTAATTTGGCTACGGTATTAAATAAAAATCTAGGATTATTTTTATTTTCTTCTATAAGAGTGGAGAGATACGTTGATCTAGCTACACTAAGAGCTTTCCTATAGTTCAGGATGCTCTCTTTCCATGCTATTTGAAATACCAATAATTTAGTTTGACGCCATTTACGCTCTAATTTCCGAGCAGTCTGTTTTAAAGTGCGCGTGTGATCGTTATACCAGGGAGCGAGTTTCTTATCTCTAATAATTTTTCTTTTAGCTGGAGCTACATTATCTAAGGTACAACGAAGTGTCGACTCTAAATATTCAGTCGCCTGATCAAGTTCTGTGGGGTCAGACGGTGGCCTAATCGAAGTTGGTAACTGTGGGAGATTACTGATAAAACTCTGTGTGGTAGTTGATGTGAATGTACGTTTAATACGGTAGCGCGGTGCTGTGCGTACGTTATCACTGTGACATACTTGAATGGAGACAAGATAGTGATCTGAGATAATTTCAGACAGTGGAATTGTGAATACATTTCTTATACTTAATCCGAAGAATATTACTAAATCTAAAGTGTGACCTGCTTTATGAGTGGGTCCTACTACACACTGATTTACACCTACGGAGTCCAGTATGGATATAAATGCTGTTCTCAGAGGGTCTTCTGGATTCTCAAAATGAATGTTAAAATCTCCAGCAATTAACACTTTGTCTACAGAAACGACCAGGTCTGAGATGAAATCCGCAAATTCACTAAGAAATTCAGAATACGGCCCTGGAGGTCTGTAAATTATAATTAGTGGAATCGACTGAGCTGATTTAATATACTTAAATAGACTTATGTTACTATAGAGAATTTCAAATGAGTTAAATTTGTGTCGGTGTTTTTGTACGATAGACAGATTATCATTATGAATAGCTGCGACGCCTCCTCCTCTACCAGTTAACCGAGGCTGGTGTATGTAGCTGTATCCAGGAGGACTAGCTTCATTTAGAGCTACATACTCATCCTGTTTAACCCACGTTTCAGTTAAACAGAGTATATCAAACGCCTGATCTGTGATAATTTCATTAACAATAACTGCTTTTGATGCGAGAGATCTAATATTTAACAATCCTATCTTCAGATCAGAGGTGCCGGCTGCGCATTCAGTATGATCTGAGTTTGTGGTCTTTATGTTAATTAAATTATTGAAACAGACTTTCTGAGTCTTTCTACATTTTTGCTTAGATCGGGGAACAGACACAGTCTCAATAAGGTGAACCCTGAGTGACGACTCTATGCAGCTAGCAGACGGTTGGTTTAGCCTGTCTGTCTGCTCCCTGGCCTGGGCTCTGGATTGTCACCGATTAACGAGACCTCTACTGAGACTATGAGCTATACTACAGGAAATGAGAGCAGCACCTTCCCGAGTGGGATGGACACCGTCCCGCCCTAACAGGCCAGCTTTGCCCTCAAAGGTCTTCCAATTATCTATGTAACCCACATTATTTTTGGAGCACCACCTGGACATCCAGCGGTTCAGCGACCATAACCTGCTGTAAGCTATGTCGCCACGTCTCATTGGGATGGGACCAGAGCATATTACTTCATCGGACATCGCCTTCGCTAATTTAAACACCTCTGTAAAGTTACTCTTACTAACCTCTGACTGACGAAGGCGTATATCATTAGCTCCAGCATGTACCACTATCTTAGAGAACCTGTGCTGTCCTAGAGCCCTAAGATTACCTGCTATGTCCGGTGCTCTGGCTCCCGGGATACACCTAACCACTGCCGCTGGCGCCCCTAAAGGTCTAGCTAATGTCACGTGTCTCAGTATAGAGTCTCCTATAACCAGAGCTCTTTCAGGTTTCTCAGCGGGTGCAGCACTGAGGAGACCAAACCTGTTGGACACGTGACGCGCAGAGGAGGTGTGCTCCGGTGGGCTAGCCTTAGCGTTAGCTTTGGCTGAACGAGTATGCCGCCGAGTCGTCACCCACTCGCCCCGCTGTGAGGGCTCTAATGCCGGAGTCGGGGGCTGTTTATCTCCGCCTGTGGCACCCAGACTGTCTGCTACAGGAATAACGCTGCTCTCACACTGTCTAACCCTCTCTAAAGTCTGGATGCGCTCCTCTAACGCTGATATCTTCTCCGTCAGAGTGCTCACTAACACACACCTATCACAAATAAAGTTATCACTAATGACGGAGGAAGAATGTCTAAACATCCTGCACTCTACACACTGAACAAGCTGAACGGTAGACATTATAACGTACCCTCTGTGTCGGAGTTTTAGTTGTTTGGAGATGAATTCCGTTTGTTGTTTTTAGACGAGGAAACTCGCGCGTTGCGTAACTTTCGCGGCAACGATACGAAAACAGGAAGCTACGTCACCAACAGGAAGAGCCAATCACTGACTACACTGCATTTGGCTGTAGCTTGCACACCAGACAGAGTTGTTGGCGATTCTTCCTATTGTAAAGTCATGCAGTGTGTAATCTCCTGTCGCCAATTCATTGTGCAGTGTGAACACAGCAGCAACTAAATGCTACCACAGATACAGTACAGTGTGAAAACAATGGTGATCCGATGACTTTGAAAATCATGCAGTGTGAGTTTGAGGAGAAGGTAAAAAGCAAAACAAAACAAATAATGTACAGTTTATGTTGTCATTACTTTGCTCTCAAACTAAATGCAATGTAATAATAGGCGTTATTTAATAATAACATTAACAGTGCAGCATGCATCTAACTCTGGGTAAAAAGCTTATAATAAAATCACCAAAATAAGTCTTCATGTTAAGAATAAATATGCAAACAGTACGGTATCTGAGCGTACAGATTGGAAATTTGTGCATACAGTTTGTTAAACTGTTCCCTCAGTTTAACAAATCGTGGCCACAGATTAAGTATTTGTGAGTGCGGGGGACAAATTGCAAAACCGTCGCCACGGATTGATTTTTTTAAATTTAATTATTTTTTGGTCCTACAGGTTTTTTTTTTTTTTTTTGCACATAACAGACTACATTGTTACATTAAGTATATTTGTTTTCATAGCATTGAATATGTACATTGTAGGACAACATTTGCAGATTGTGAAATAATACATACAGGTCCTTCTCAAAAAATTAGCATATTATGATAAAGTTCATTATTTTCTGTAATGTACTGATAAACATTAGACTTTCATATATTTTAGATTCATTACACACAACTGAAGTAGTTCAAGCCTTTTATTGTTTTAATATTGATGATTGTGGCATACAGCTCAAAATCCCTATCTCAAAAAATTTGCATATCATGAAAAGGTTCTCTAAACGAGCTATTAACCTAATCATCTGAATCAATTAACTCTAAACACCTGCAAAAGATTCCTGAGGCTTTTAAAAACTCCCAGCCTGGTTCATTACTCAAAACCGCAATCACGGGTAAGACTGCCGACCTGACTGCTGTCCAGAAGGCCATCATTGACTCCCTCAAGCAAGGGGGTAAGACACAGAAAGACATTTCTGAACGAAGAGGCTGTTCCCAGAGTGCTGTATCAAGGCACCTCAGTGGGGAAGTCTGTGGGAAGGAAAAAGTGTGGCAGAAAACACTGCACAACGAGAAGAGGTGACCGGGCCCTGAGGAAGATTGTGGAGAAGGACCGATTTCAGACCTTGGGGGACCTGCGGAAGCAGTGGACTGAGTCTGGAGTAGAAACATCCAGAGCCACCGTGTACAGGCGTGTGCAGGAAATGGGCTACAGGTTGCAAATTTTGCGTGTCATTCGGAAATCAAAGTGCCAGAGTCTGGAGGAAGACTGGGGAGAGGGAAATGTCAAAATGCCTGAAGTCCAGTGTCAACTACCCACAGTCAGTGATGGTCTGGGGTGCCATGTCAGCTGCTGTTGTTGGTCCACTGTGTTTTATCAAGGGCAGGGTCAATGCAGCTAGCTATCAGGAGATTTTGGAGCACTTCATGCTTCCATCTGCTGAAAAGCTTTATGAAGGTGAAGATTTCATTTTTCAGCACGACCAGGTACCTGCTCACAGTGCCAAAACCACTGGTAAATGGTTTACTGACCATGGTATTACTGTGCTCAATTGGCCTGCCAACTCTCCTGACCTGAACCCCATAGACAATCTGTGGGATATTATGAAGAGAAAGTTGAGAGACGCAAGACACAAGAATCTGCAAAAGGATTCCCGACCAAGTATTGAGTGCATAACTGAACATAATTATTTGAAGGTTGACTTTTTTGTATTAAAAACACTTTTCTTTTATTGGTCGGATGAAATATGCTAATTTTTTTAGATAGGCATTTTGGGTTTTCATGAGCTGTATGCCACAATCATCAATATTAATTATTAATATTAATATCAATCAATATTAAAACAATAAAAGGCTTGAACTACTTCAGTTGTGTGTAATGAATCTAAAATATATGAAAGTCTAATGTTTATCAGTACATTACTGAAAATAATGAACTTTATCACAATATGCAATTTTTTTTAGAAGGACCTGTATATAAAAAAAAATCTAATGTGTGCAAAACATATGTTGCATATCTGTACATTTGTAAAAGTCACATTTCCAAAAATTTAGGACCCACCTTCTGTCATTCATAAACAGCTACCACTCCAAGTTTTTAGAGCATTGTATAGTTCTAACCTTTTGTTTGTTTTTCATTCTTTAGATGCACTACAACAACAGCTGAAAGCTGAAAAAAGGAAGCCACAGTTTCTTTGCTTCAACAGTTCAGAAATGGCTTCGTTATGCCCCAGAACGGCTGGTGGGAATTACTCGTGGTGGAAAATCATAAGTTCAGACTTATGTCTTATTATCTGTTTTGCTGAGTAAATACATTTCAACTTACGAATAATGTTTCAGTCATCTGTTGTGTTTCTGACTTGGTTGTTTCTATTTGCATTTGACTGAATTTTGCTGAGGCAGGTTGCCATTTTTATATTATGGTTTTCCAGTCTCTTCTCTTCTCTTCTGTTTTATGAATTCAGAATTAACAATCTCTTCTAATAGTTCTCTTCTAAAAAGTCATTTTGTTATCCAGTTTATAATAATTTGTATGTAAGTTGTAGTGTGTTTTATTATATAGTTGTTTTATTGTAATTGTGATGTTACTTCCTGTTTAAATGGGTATGGAGCATAAATAAATAAACACATTTACATGTAAACTGAAGGATGTTGAGTTACTGACTTTTTTGTTTAAAAAAAAAAAAAGCTTTTCAGCCCTACATGGTCTCTGATTCAAAGAAATAAATCAAAATGGACATGATTTACTGTCATAGAATCTTGCTGTACATAAAGCAAGACTAAACTATAATTGCTTCAATGTTGATTCAATGTAAAATGAGTGATTGAATTTACGTTGAACAAACATTGATTTTATGCCCATCTTGAGCTATTTTTCATCATTGAAATAACATTATTTCAAGGTGCAAACCTGATGAAAAATCAACATTTAACATTTAAATTTCAACATTGATTCAATGACAAGTTGGTTGATGCTTTAATGTTGATTCAATGATGATTCAATGTTGTTCTGCTATCTGGGTCTAGTACTGCCACTCTATCCATCGTATCACTCAGGGCCTTCCCCACCTCTGTGCTCTCGCTTGCCGATTCGGCCTGTGTCACGCAAGTCCCCCTTCACCTCTGCTCTATTTTTTTCATCTCCAAGTGAAGATTTTCCATTTGCGATTTAATGTCCTGAATCACTGCCGTTCTATGTGTCTGTAGTTCGGCTCTGAGTGCGCTCAGCGAAAAAGGGGAGTTATCGTCTTGTGTAATGCGTTCCATTTTTCTTTCACTAGTTTCTGCTTTTATAACACGTTGGATTTTTACATAAACTCGTCGGTAGATTTTTATCTAAAAGATTTAACTACAATTCTTTACTGAAATGCAAATGCTTTACCGGTTAATTGGTCTGTTGAGCTATAATTGTTTATTTATAAGAGAAGCTCAATGCCGGCAGAAGCAGAAGTCTAAAAAAATTTACAAGGCGAGTTCGAAAGCTGAGAGAGAAGAGCAACGGCAAGAGTTTAGGAGTGATAGTAGGAACTTTGAATGTTGGGACCATGACAGGGAAGGCAAGAGAGTTGGTTGATATGATGCAGAGAAGGTGGATTAACTGTGTATCCAGGAGACCAGGTGGAAAGGTAGTAAGGCCAGAAGCTTAGGAGCAGGGTTCAAATTGTTTTACCACGGTGTGGGAGTTATTCTGAAAGAGGAGTTTGTAAGGAATGTTCTAGAGGTGAAGAGAGTATCAGATAGGGCAGTGGTTCTCAAAGTGTGGGGCGCACCCCACTAGTGGGGAATAAAGACATGACAGGTGGGGCGCAATGAACGAGAGGAAATTAGTGGAAAATAATAGGAAAAAACTAAACAATCACACACAAATAAATGGATCATTAATACAAGTACATTTAAAATAACATCAGTTGTGGGCCGGGAGAAAAAGTGGAACCATAGTGCAACAATAATGGTTTAACTTCGGGCCAACTTGAGCAGCGCTGCTCGAATCACAAACCTGCGCGACGCTGACAGAAATAAACCGCGCCGACCTTCAAAATACATTTTACCCCGCTGGGATGCGCACGTACAAGACAGGCATGGCAAGGCGGAAACAAAATTAAACAGTCCTGACATTTTAAATTGTTTTTAAATAAAAACACAGTGAGTCGCGCAGGTTTGTGATTCGAGCGGCGCTAACAGATCATCACTGCGCTATTCAGATAGTCGCGTTGCGCTGTATTTGCGCAGATATTCGGTTCAATCGGGTGGTTCAAGTGGGTTTCGTCCCACTTTTGATGTGTTTGGCTTCACATACACTTCGACAATGGAAGAAGACGGTGCAGCAGCAGTGAGTTTACTTACATGTGACGAAACCAACAACGAGGAGATTATAAAGAAAAAAGGTGCATCGTCTGTGGTGTGGAATTGGTTTGGGTATAAGAAAAGTGATACGAATGAGACGAACGTGATTTGCAAGGTACGCAAGTGCACTGTTTTAACAAGTGGTTGAAACACGTCAAACCTTTTCTATCATCTGAAATCCAAGCATCCAAACGAATATGGCCAAAGTAAAAAAAAAAAATGCGGCAAACCTCAGCAATTCACAGTTTAAATAAAATTACATTATGTAAAACAGTTTTTGTGTTTGAATTTTTATTTATGTATTCTCAGATACAAATTGCTATATTGTGATATATATCGTTATCGAGGTAGAAAATTGCTTCTCCTGTGTTAGAAGATTTTGGTTATATCACCCACCCATAATGAAGCCTATCTTGAGCTTGGATTCATGGTGGGGATGGTGGGGGCAGAGGAGAGGCTCATGTGTGCGTTGTGTCTTAAACCACTGGCAGCAGACCGCATGAGACCCAACAAATTAGGAAGACACTTAGAGACAACACACTCCAGTCACGTTAATAAGCCACTCGACTTCTTTCAAAGAAAGCTGGCAAAATACAGACAGCAAGATAATCGCATGGTAAAATCTGAATTAGTGGACAGCAAAGCACAAACGGCTTCATTCAAAGTTGGCCAGTGCAAAAAAACTACAAACGATTGTTGAGCAGCTAATAAACATGGGGTCAATTATGCAATGATAAGTGACAACGTAAGCCTTTTATAACAATTGCACGTGTATTTTATCTGTTTTTAACTTGGTGTTGTTTGATCTTATTGGTTTAGAAATTGATATTTCAATAAACAGTAAACTTGGCCGATTTTGTTATTATTTTGTTGACAAGTGGGGCTTGAAAATTCGCTCACCCCCTTAAGTGGAGAATGACAGAAAAAGTTTGAGAACCACTGAGATAGGGTGATGAGTCTAAATCTGGATAGACTCAAGGATAGTGTTCAATGTTGTTAGTGGTTATGCCCCACAGGTAGGATGTGAGTTAGAAGAGAAGGAGAAATTCTGGAGTGAGTTAGATGAAGTGATGCAGAGCATCGCCAGAGGTGAGAGAGTGGTGATTGGTGCAGACTTCTATGGACATGTTGGGGAAGGGAACAGAGGTGATGAAAATGTGATGGGAAGGTTTGGTCTTCAGGACAGGAATGTAGAAGGACAAATGGTGGTGGACTTTGCAAAGAGGATGGAAATGACAGTAGTAAATACTTTCTTTTTTTACTACTCAGCATGGAACATAGGGTGACATATAAGAGCGGAGGCAGAAGCACTCTACATCTTGTGTCGACGTTGTAATCTGAAAGAGATTAGTGACTGCAAAGTGTTGGTAGGGGAGAGTGTAGCCAGACAACACAGAATGGTGGTGTGTAAATTAACCCTGGTGGTGAGGAATCTGAAGAAGACAAAGGCAGAGCAGGGGACAAAGTGGTGGAAGCTGAGAAAGGAAGTATGTTGTGTAGTCTTCAGGGAGGAGTTGAGACAGGCTATGGGTGGTCAGGAGGTGCTTTCAGCAAACTACAGCCAATGTGATCAGGGAGACAGGTAAGAGGGTACTTGGTGTATCATCAGGTAATGGAAACGTGGACAAGGAGACTTGGTGGTGGACCGAGGAAGTCCAGGAGTGTATACAGGGAAAGAGGCTAGCTAAGAAGAAGAGGGGCACTATTTATTTATATGTAACGATCATATTAAAATAAACAGGTAATAGATATTCGTCTGATGTAATTAAATCTAATTCGGGCTAAAAAGAAACTATATGTCAAGGAAATATTTAGACTTCAAAACACTATGAATGACTTAAAACCCTCAGCAGATATTTTGTCTTCTGGTTTGCTGTTACTATAAACCTGCCAACACAATATGAATTACTTTCAAACATTACTTTTTATTTACATGTAACCATACACTCATCAATAGTGTCTTAAAACAAGAGCATCTTTTAAACAAAATATTCTCTTTGGCTTGCCTGTTTTTGTGTTTTGTTTGTTTTTTTTAAATAAAAAATATTATTAAACAAAAATGAAATAAAGAAATACTATTTGTCGCGCGCGCTCCGCAACCGGCACTAGGACCCGGAAGTATAAGAGGAGTAAACAAACCATCGCATACAGCTTAGTCACTGTGTTCACGCATGTCTGTGCAGATTGTTTACTTTGTGTCTATAGGACGCGGGTTAAATTTGTGTTTTTCCCTTCTGCTCCCCTTCTGCTCCCCTTCTGTGAGAGTCCTTAGACTAATTCGCGTGGTTATCCTGCCTACTCGCTTGCTTCCGCGTTTGGGTTTACCGTCCACGCTACAAAGGGCTAACGGCTAATCGCTAAGTCTTCTGATCACCCGGGGTTGGTTTGCGACAGAATTAAGTATAAAGTAAATAAATAAATATAGAAAAAAGATATAAGCGGGTATAAACATAGTAAGGGCCCATCTGATTGGTCAAATTTGGACACACAAATGCTTGGCACATAAATTATTTATCGCAACTCTTTGCGATATGGTTATTGCGCATGCCATTATCGCGATAAGGATATTTTTTCGATATATTGTGCAGCCCTAGTCCTGATGACCAGCCTGTGGAGGTATGGAAGTGCTTAGGAGAGGTGGCAGTAGGGTTTCTGACTAGTTTGTTTAACAAGATCTTTGAGAGTGAGAGGATTCCAGAGGAATGGAGGAGAAGTGTATTGGTGCCGATTTTTAAGAACAAGGGAGATGTGTCTATTACATATAATTTGAAGCTGTGGGAAAGAGTAGTGGAAGCTAGGTTAAGGGCAGAGATGAGCATTTGTAAGCAGCAATATGGTTTCATGCCTAGAAAGAGTACATCAGATGCAGTATTTGCTTTGAGGATGTTGGTGGAGCAGTACAGCGAAGGTAATAGAGTTGCATTGTGTCTTTGTAGATTTAGAGAAAGCGTACGACAGGGTGCCGAGAGAGGAGCTGTGGTGTTGTATGAGGAAGTCTGGAGTGGCAGAGAAGTATGTTGGAGTGGTGCAGGACATGTATGAGAGAGCTTAGACAGTGGTTAGATGTGCTGTAGGTATGACAGAAGAGTTCAAGGTGAAGGTGGGTCTGCATCAAAGATCGGCTCTAAGTCCCTTTTTGTTTGCTTTGGTGATGGACAGGATGTCAGATGAGGCAAGACAGGAGTCTCCATGGACTATGATGTTTGCAGATGACATTGTGCTTTGTAGCGAGAGCAGGGAACAGATGGAGGAAAATTTGGAGAGGTGGAGGTATGCTCTGGAAAGCAGAGGAATGAAGGTTAGCCGCAGCAAGACGGAACGGTGAGGCTACAGGGAGCAGAGGTAAAGAAGGTGCATGATTTTAAGTACTTAGGGTCAACGGTCCAAAGCAACAGAGAGTGTTCAAAGGAGGTGAAGAGGCAGGTATAGGCAGGTTGGAATGGATGGAGAAAAGTGTCAGGTGTGTTGTGCGATAAAAGAGTACCAGCGAGAATGAAAGGAAAGGTGTACAGGACAGTGGTGAGACCAGCAATGCTCTACGGCTTAGAGACAGTGGTAATGAAGAAAAGACAGGTGGCAGAGCTAGAAATGAAGATGTTGAGGTTCTCTTTGGGAGTGACAAGGATGGATAGGATCAAGAATGAGTTCATCAGAGGGACAACCCATGTTAGATGTTTTGGAGATAAAGTCAGAGAGGCCAGATTGAGGTGGTTTGGACATGTTCAGAGGAGAGATTGTGAATATATCGGTAGAAGGATGCTGAGGTTGGAACTGCCAGGCAGGAGGTCTAGAGGAAGACCAAAGAGGAGATTTATGGATGCAGTGAGAGAGGACATGAAGTTAGTTGGTGTGAGAGAAGAGAATGCAGAGGATAGGGTTAGACGGAGGCAGATGATTCGCTGTGGCGACCCCTGGAAGGGAACAGCCGAAAGACAAAGAAGAAGACAAAAAATTTTACATAGTATTAAAAGAAGTGGTCCTAACCTTTTGAACATGACTGTAGTTTAAGCAACACCTAGTTTCCACAGGCCACATCTTTGCATCTGTGTTGATTGTAAGCATTCTAACATTCTTAGCCCGGCAAGCATAGTTGACTCTAATTATTTCTTATTTCATAGCTCATATAACAGTTTATACAGGGTGACAAAAAAACTGGAACTTTTTTACAATCCAATAAAACTAGAAGTGATAAAAGAAATACCTTTTATTCATAGTAATTGAAACCTAAAACTTGCCATTTAAGAAACATTGATGGAATTTATCATTAAAAAAAAATGACGTCCTTTAGATGGCATCCTCCTGTACTAATAAATTCAGAAGTTCCCGTTATTCTGTGTCACCCTGTAGTATTTTATAGCTCACACAAATAGCATTATCCTATTGCTAACTTTAGATGCTACAACAATTAATTCATCAATTTGCAGTTGTGCACAATAATTTGCATGGCAGCCACGTTTATCTGTTAGCATAGGTTCACAAGTTTTTCTATTCCCTGTTGAAACATCAATATTATATTTAAAGTTAACAACTGAAATAAAGCATACCCAGACATTCTCAGTTGAATAATGAATTTTCCGGGTGCAAACTAAACCATATCAACATCCACATAGTGATATTTTAAAATCAATCTGAAATGTGTGTCCAAATGTGTGTTGGATTCTTTGTTGTTGTGGCCAGTTTAGGAAAAAGTACATGTGGATGCATACCATAACTTTGTCTGGCCCTGCATTGTTTTTGCTGAAACACAATCATGTGGAAGGATGTGGTCTGTGATTGCAATTCATAGTCTGCTATCCCACAGATTCTGTCTTTCTGGAAAGCGCTACATTGAGACAAAGTGACAACCATCTGCCGCCGACCACTGCTTTCTCTTCCCCACCTCCAGGTGAGTCTACTGTACAACTACCACCACTAAACAACTCCACTCCACTCTAGGGTTGTGTACCGAACACCGGTGCCAAGACCTCGGACCGAAACAGAACGCGAATTTCGGTGCCCCATTTCGGTGCCACTTAAATGCCTGAACTGTCGATTGAAATATTTGTTCTCTAGATTCATATATTTTTGTAGATTAATAGTTTATTAGATTAAATTAACGAAATTAAAAGGACAAATCATCCGGAAATGAGAGACCATCCGAGATGCGCGTGAATGCAGCAACTAACGTTACACTCGCTCTGACGGCAGCAGGCGGTCTACCGATAGCTTAGCATGCTAAATTAAACAACTTACGTTAAAATGCCTAAAACTAAACGGTCGAAAGTGTGGCGGTATTTCACAAGAAAGGATTCCGGCACCGCGACGTGCAGCAAATGTTTCACATCAGTTGCTTGTAAAGGCGGAAACACGTCAAATCTAATGAAACATTTGAGGGCAGACGGAATAAAGTTAAAAGCAGAATAAATACACGGAATAAAGTTAAAAGCAGAGGGAGGCACCGTATTTTCTTGTGGACCACAGCTGGCGCTATCTGTGTGGACGACCCTCAGTCCCAGTCATACCAACTGTAGCAAAAAGGAGTCACCGATTATGATGACAGCAGACTTTCCGCAGGTTAGTAGTAGGATAATGTAACGTTAATAGCAAAATGCAAATCTTGCATTCATGCTAACAAATAGTCAAACGATTTGTAAAAAACTAATGTAACATGGATTCTGTTTATAATTGTTTCTTTCCAGCTAGTACTAGTAGTCAACAGTGTACAACTACAACAGTGACCCCATTTACCATTGCAAAGAAGGCTATGCATGTCCTGTGCAGGACAATAAGTCAGGAAAGGAGTCGTATTTTGACAGAAAAGGCAAATATGGTGAAATTTCTGCAAAAGAATTGCTAAAATTTGAAGCTTACATATTCATATATACTTTAAACTTTTAATATATTGTTAAATTTTAAGCATAAAATTTTTTGTTCAATAAAAATTAATTCTTGAGTCATCCACTATAATTTTGTGGCTTAAAAGTATCGGTTCAGGCACCGTTTTGGCACCGGTACCGTTTTCAAAGTATCGATTTGGCACCGTTATCGAAAAAAACCCAAACGATACCCAACCCTACTCCACTCCACTCCTGGACATCACATCTCCACGCCGAAACTCTTCATTCCCCTTCCACAAACCCCCTAGAATTCCCTTAATAAATAACATTTCTTTCTCAATTATTGCCTCTGTGTAAGTGTGTATTGTTTATCTCATTGAGCGCATCTACACTGGTGGAGAATGCAGGCAGAAGACACAGATGATAGACACAGAGATGACATGCCAGTACAGTATCTCACACACCTGCTGCAAACTGGACTTCAACAACAGGCTGTCCTATGGGAGTTGGTGCAGAACCTTCAAACCACTACTTTGAAGGTTCTGCAGCCTCAACTTGGAACTCCCACTGCTTTCCAGTCCTGAACGATGAAGTGACTGCAGTCAAGTCAAGTCATCAGAGAAACAGCTGTCAACATCAGTCGAGGCCAGAACTGTCTTCATGGTAGAGTGGTTCACCTCAGCAGGTGTGGAGCTCAGCCCACATCCCTGTACTAAGAGGGAAACCTCAGCAGGCATATTTTGTGATCAATCCAGACAAAGATGATGATTACGATATGTTAAAAAGTGATATTATTGTGTCCGGTGGACTCACCTGCAACTAGGCTGCCACCGAGTTTCATGGCTGGACATACTGTCCATACCCAATAAGCCCCCTGAACCCAAATGGATGCTTAGTTGCACCCCAGGAAGCATTAGCTGCAGCATTACCATCTCCAGGAAAATAATGGAAAGCATGGTCATGGACTGATTTGTACGTTCCCTCCCACCTGAGGAAAGAAAACCTGTTAGCATGTGAGCTCCCATTAATCGTGGTTGTGGAGGAGCAGCCATCAGTCATCATCCTCCAAGTTGGTCATCAAGTGTGAAGCATACAGAAGAAAATCAACCATATTCTTCCAGTAGTGCAGTAGTGCACAACCACATGACACATGGAACACTCCTAGGCTGAACAACACTGTATCTACAACCAGCAAGCACAGCCCAGTGAGTTTATACCAGGAGACTGCATGCTAGTCAGTTGGATGGGCACACAACCTTGTACAGTTATAACCAATAAAAAGCTCAGTGAAAACACTGACACAACAGGAATACCCTTGTATTACATTATCATATAGTTATTGCAAATGTCATTTGTCCAAAGCACAACATCGAGACAAAACCATTTTTCAAAGTTACAGTAGAATTACTTTGTAAAAAACTACATTGAGAGTTCCCTGAAGGCTCAGTGTTTAGCAATCAGCAGATCAACAGGCACAAGGGAGAGGGCTGACAAAAAAAACCATGTTGTTCTACTGTAGCTTGTTAAACTTCAAATGTTTTCACACAAAAATATGATTAAACTACAGTATATATTCCCAGTGTGGTGATAATGCTTAGTGCAATATGTGATATGTGAAACATTGCTAAATATAAATTGTTATAATTGTTATAAAAAAGTTGTTTACAGTTTGACAGCACATATGCATATATAAATGTACACTGATTTTAAACTACAAGTAAACAACAATAAAGAAAATAAAGTAAAAATCAAGTTCCAAATTGTTCAAACATGGATCAAAAACAGAAGAAAGTTCTCCTGCATATCAACAACAAAAGGGTCACAAGCGTCATCGTGGTAGTGCAAAGGCTACAACATGCTTGATAACAGATGAACTGTAACCAGCCCAAGAGATGAAACTTACTGCTTCGGATGAGGCTGTCCATGACACATACTGTACCATAAAACATTAGAAAATGATGATGACTTTGATGCTTCTAGGGGCTATTTAACATCAATCCAATGTGATGTACAAAGTCTTCAGCTGGCTTGAAGCCATCTTCTGATGCATCAAACTTCCAAGAGGGACATCCAATGCTTGATAAACTGCAAATATCTATTGTAGACTAACTATCTACCCAGTTTCAAGAGCTATAGAACCTAAGACAAAGAAAAAAACAATTCTCTTTGCTTTTAGCGCAACAGGAAGAAGAGCTGCAGAGTTTAAACTACAACTTCAGCAAGCTGAATTTAAAATGGATGAACTAAAAGGCTTACTGAAATTCAAAGGTGGTGAGATGGAGGAAAATTGACAAAAGGCTGAGTTAATGACAATAAATGAAAAAAAAATTCAACTTCTATCTTTGGTAAATCATTCCTTAACTTTTGTTCATCACTCGCAGCCAGAGGTGTCAAGTAACAAAGTACAAATACTTCGTTACCTTAGTTAAGTAGAAATTTTTGGTATCTATACTTTACTGGAGTAATTATTTTTACTTTTTACTTCTGGTCCTTACATTTTCACGCAATTATCTGTACTTTCTACTCCTTACATTTTAAAAACAGCCTCGTTACTCCTATTTTATTTCAGCTTGTCATTCAAAAAACAAACAAAAAAAAAACATCCGGATAAATCGCGCCATCCGGAAGGAGCTAATTCGATTGTGGTTGGATGAGAAGTATAAACATACCATTCCGACACCCTATTGGTTGGTATGCAATCCATCGCACCTGCACATGACGTCACGTCACACACTCCATGGCGTAGCTGGAGTTTGTCATGTTCGAGGTAAGTTTACCTTTCTGTTTTGGATGTGATTCTCGCTTTCATGACTCCCAATTAATGTTCATCTTAATCTCAGGACGTACAATTTGCAATATTTCAGTTTTTAATAGTGTGGAGATTCACAAAACACTTTTTCGTGTAAAAACCTGAACCTACGGAGCCCCCAGGGGTCCTGTGGTAAGTAAATAAATAAATAAATAAAATAATAACGAACCAAACGCGCGGATTAATAAACCGAGATGCGTGACCGAGAGTCATCCTGTGACCTTGCATGCTTAATCTTTCCACACATGATTCTTGCTTCTCACTTGTTCCTTAATCCCTCACTATTCTATCTTGTATTTTTCTAACGTTGTCAGAAACTTTGTGTTAGTACAGATGTCGCCATTAAAAACCCGCGTTTCGAGAAAAGGGATCCCGTGACTTGCCGCGGCTTTGCGCGGCTGCGTGCGTGAAGCTGTGAACATGCCCTTCATTACCTGTAGGGGGCAGTCGTGTTTCAGTCTGAAGTATTGTGTGTCTACTGAAGCCGAAAATGTGTGCAAATTAAACTGCGCATGCGTGTTTGGAGTCGCTGTGCCCGCGCTGTGTATCAGTCGGTTGGGAATCATCACGGAGGTTACAACACGGCGTGGCTGCAGCTGGAGTTTGTCGTGTTCGAGGTAAGTTTAGCTTTCTTTTTTGGATGTGATTCTCGCTTTCATGACTCCCAATTAATGTTCATCTTAATCTCAGGACGTACAATTAGCAATTTCAGTTTTTAATAGTGTGGAGATTCACAAAACACCGTTTTCGTGTAAAAACCTGAACCTACGGAGCCCCCATGGGTCCTGTGGTAAATAAATAAATAAATAAAATAATAACGAACCGAGCGCGCGGATTAATACACCGAGATGTGTGTTTCTTACCCCCACCCCGAGTGAAAACGGCGTGTTCAGACAAAGGCTCGCCAGTTAGATGCCATTTCTGAACAAACTGAGTCGTGTGTGTTAAAGCATTAAATGGTAAAAGAGCACTAGCAATAAACGTTTTTTTTTCTGAAGCCGAACTTTATTAATGAGTTACGAGTAAAGAACCTGTACATATGTTCATACAGTATTGACAGCAGCTCTAATTTACTGCGGTAAAGCCAGCCGCGGTTCAGAAAAACACGGTCAAGCCAGCCGCGATTGATTTTAGTGCGCGCGCATATTACAGTGATTACGGTAGTTTCATGAACAACACAGAGAGAATGCCCCATATCTGAAAAATGCTGCAGTAAAATAGTTTCATATGTGGTGTGTATATAGTATGGGACGTCCTGAATAAGAACTGATCATTGTTTTTTTCTACTTATTAGAAATGGGGTCTTTATACCCCTTTAAAGTGTAATAATGTCCAATATCTCAAAAATGCTTCAGTAAAATAGTTTCATATGTGGTGTGTATATAGTATGGGACGTCCTGAATAAGAACTGATCATTGTTTTTTTCTACTTATTAGAAGTGGGGTCTTTATACCCCTTTAAAATGTAATAATGCCCCATATCTGAAAAATGCTGCAGTAAAATAGTTTCATATGTGGTGTGTATATAGTATGGGACGTCCTGAATAAGAACTGATCATTGTTTTTTTTCTACTTATTAGAAATGGGGTCTTTATACCCCTTTAAAGTGTAATAATGTCCAATATCTCAAAAATGCTGCAGTAAAATTGTTTCATATTTGGTGTGTATATAGTATGGGACGTCCTGAATAAGAACTGATCATTGTTTTTTTCTACTTTTTTTTTTTTTTATCATATAATGTGTGTACATTATATGGGATAAAAACTGACCATGGCATTTTATACTTACTAGAATTTATTTTTTCATAGGTCTCTGAAGTGAAATAAAGGCATTTTATTTAACTTTTTTTCCCCATTGTGAACATTTGTTTATTTGACCTCTCTTCCAAAGCAGACGTTAATCCTCATTATAGAAAACATTCATTGAAGAATAACTGCTACTTTTGAACAGTAAAACAAAATAAAAATCAATTCTGGTATTTAGAAAGACTAAATACATTATTTTGTCTGTTTTCTACGAATTCTGCTGTAACTTATCTACATAAAACAATTATTTGAATGGTGAATATTTAAGAAAAATATTGTAACAGACAACCGTCAAAGTCACCAATAAATAACACGGATATTAAAGCAGAAATGCAAGTAAAAATTGACGAGCATGTTGTATTATCTCAGTCCTGGGCGTCTAAATGAAAAGCGCTCTGAAAGCGCGTTGTCTCTGTGTCGGTCCTGAAACTACCGTAATCACTGTAATATGTGCGCACACTAAAATCAATCGCGGCTGGCTTGACCGCAGTTCTAATTTGTCTAAATCGCATTGCAGACAATAAAAATAAGTCGAGTCATCCTGTGTCGAGTCAAAAGATGAAGAAATGCCTAAATGTAGTTGTACGAATAAAAGATTATGTAATGATACAATGTAAATATTTTCACAGAACAAAGTGTAAAGATGAGAGGTGAATCTGAAGAGGATCTCTTTGATGATTGCCTGGTAAAGCATTGTTTTCTTATTAATTATACAATTTATTAATACCTTGAATATAGTGTTTGTTGTATTGGACAGAAGCATATAAATGCAAATGAATATATAAATCTGAGTAATTATTGAACGAATTTTCATGTTTGGACTAACCCTTTAAATACAAACTCAGCATTCATCATAGGATTTCCTGACACTGTAAAGGTGCAGAGTAATCTATGGAGTGTAGCCATCTCATGCCATGTTTTACAATGTTTTAGTGATGCAAGATTATTGCTAAAGCAATTTAACCCAAGTTTAACAATCTGAAGTATATGAAGTGATGGTCATTTTTTATTAGCAATTATTTGTATTATTTTTTTTTCTCTGTGAAATGAAGTCAGCACAGGTTGAAGCAATTCAGATTTTTTTTTTTGTTTCTCAAAATAAATTATTTATTTTCTTGTACATTTTATGCAGGGGGACAGACGAAGTGATGCCAGTATGCACCTTCTTAAAATCCTTGTCGTCTGTGCTGTTGAAGGGGAAGGACCAGTTGGTGTATCCATAATCCTTGAAGGAGAGGAAATTTTGCAAGAATGTGGCAATAGCTCCGAGCACTGCGCTACACATTTGAGCTATTTTCAGAAAGTTCTTCTAGAACTTGATGGGATTAAGCTATCACCAAAAGTGCAAGCTTTAAAGATGAAGTTATCTTAAAACATTTGATTTGGCTTGACTACAAGTCTTTACATGTTGTGTTTACATGTTCAGCTTAATGTTTTAATGCGTTATGGTTTCAATGGCATACTTTTAAGTGCACTAGTCCAGAGTGCTGATTTGAATGTTGCAACTTCACTGCTTCAGAGGGCTATTACGTTTTAACGTTTATTCTACAGTTTGTTTAAAGTATTTTCTGCTGCATTTTATTTCTAAATGAATGCTGTATTTTATTTATTTATTATTTTACACAATTTTGTTTAAAACAAGTATTTCAGGCCCTGGTGCCGTGCAGTTTTTTCTATGGATGCAAAATTTAGCTGAATGCACTTTTATTAAAAAGACAACTTGGATCTAGACTGTGAATGTCACAAATATTTGGTAATGTTGGTGAATAAACTGTTTAATTATATTTTAGTTGTGTGATTTATGAAAGATATAGATGAAATAATTACTTAAGTTTCTTTCCAAAACATAAATTAGCAATGTTTACATTATTATAGGGAGTAATATAAATTGATAAAACCAAGTTAAGGGAAAATCTCACAAAACAAAATGATAGTAATTTCATAAAATTAAGGTTCCTGCAACTTTACTTGATTATTTTAAATAAATCTAATTTGTGCATTAAATATAATTATGTAACTTTTACTTGATTTCTTTTATTGTTAATTTAATTAAGTAAATTTTACCTGACAATTACGGGTGAGTTTTACTTAGGCTGAATCACAATTCTATTTTCTTCCCCTTGTCCCTTGAAACGAAGTGGAAAGGGGAAGGGTATAAATATTTCCCCTAAGAAATGGGACAACACTGTTATACGTCATCATACGTTGTCGCTGGTTCCTAATGTTACGTCAGAGGACATGCGCCGATGTTTATCACACATTCCAATAAGAGAGATTACTCACTCCCAAAGGTTTTTTGCGCCGTATTTCGATTTTTAAAAAAGTTGCTCATTTTCACCACGAACACGGATGAGTCTTCGGGTTTCCTCAGCCGTCCATATACAGAATATAAATTACAAAACTGTGGTCACGTTGCAATAAGTAAGAATAGTGTAAGCAAAACAATAGTGTATGGCCGTAAGCAAAACAAACAATGCGTTATCAAATGCTCGGCAAAATGCCGTGCTACTGAACTTTCATATTTGTTTGTAGCATGCAGTAAAGTGTATGTGACATAAAAATATATATTTGTAATATTGTGCAATATGTGCTATCCGCTAGCATGACTTAACATTTATGGGTCTGTTTGCTCGAGTGAGCAGCCATGTTGAAAACTTCGCTTAGCCCTTCGTTTGAAGTGAGGTCCTGAAAAATCTTCGTTTGGAGGGCTATCTGGCCCTTCCCCCCTCCCCCTACACCTCCAACCAAAAGAGAAATGAGACACCACTACCCCTGCACGTGAACGCGTCAAATGGAAGGGTAGGGGGAAGGGTTGGGATTCAGCCTTAATATTGGAGCAATAAAATTTACTTAAAATCTGTGTCCAAATTGTTATGAGGATTTTATCAAGTAAATCTTACAAGTTCTTTTTTTCAGTGCATGGGTGAACACGATGTTTTAAGAATTTAATTATATATATATATATATATATATATATATATATATATATATATATATATATATATATTTATTTATTGTGTGTGTGTGTGTGTGTGTGTGTGTGTGTGTGTGTGTGTGTGTGTGTGACCGGTGCAACTCACACGTCCTATTCCATTGTCATTCATACTGCCGTAGTTTTTAGAGCCCTAAAAAAGCATTCGCTAGTAAGTAAGTAAATAAAAGACAAATGAATAAATAGTTTTAAATTATATATATACAGGGGCGTAGATTTAGGGTGGACGGAGGGGATGTGTCCCCACCAATATCCTCCGACCATTGAAATGTCCCCACCAATAATTTAATCCACTTTTTTTTTAATCGTTCTGTCAACATTAACCTAGACACGCAGAAAGGGATAAATCACGTTCTCTCCTTGAGTCCTCCCGCCCCCAAAACACATATGAACATTTTGATTGGCTGTGCCTTTCCCTGCCATCATGTGATAGACGATTGGCTGCGTTCAGACAGAAGCAGCGCCAAATGCAGTGGACTCACATTCAGTACAGCAGGCCAGGTTATAGTCTGTGAATACGGACGTAAAACTAACAGCAGATTAAACAGCTAAATGTAAAAGTATAAATATGATCCCTGTCAGTCTCCTAATCTAGTGACTGTTTGTCAGAAATCAGTATTGTGAAAGAAATTGATAAACTAATATACTAATATTGCCATATTGCTAGAATTTTGTTGACACCAATAGACAATCCACTTCAGAAAAATAGTTTTTAAAATGCATTCACTTACTTGGCGAACATTAATGATTTGATTCGAGGTTTGCACACTAAGACTCAGAAAAAGTTAAATAAAATGATTGCTGTTTAAATGGCATGTGTTTATCCTGTTTTGTCAGGTAACAGAACCTAAACACCTGTGCTGTATATCAGACAGCGATGGAGAGAGTGTAGATTACACACAGGTGCTCTCTAGTCATTAGCACTCATCAGGCAATGTCTATGGCCAACTGACTGCACTCAGACCAAAGGGGGCTGAATAATTACACACACCCCACTTTTCAGTTATTTATTTGTAAAAAAAAAAAAAAAGTTTGAAATCATGTATGATTTTCGTTCCACTTCTCGCGTGTACACCACTTTGTATTGGTCTTTCATGTGGAATTCCAATAAAATTGATTCATGTTTGTGGCTGTAATGTGACAAAATGTGGAAAAGTTCACGGGGGGCGAATACTTTTGCAAGCCACTGTAGTTGTCCTGAGATTTAACATTGTTACCAATAATAGGCTGAGGCATTCTCTGTCCATGCTCATAAGGAATCCCTCAATGTTTTTCAATTAGGGGACAGAAGCAGATCAGCCATGTTGTAGTTCAGGTGAAGAGGCGAGTTCACAGGAGGTCAATCTGAATGTTGATTATACAGTATATAACATATAATATGTGTGCGTGTATTATACATGTTGATTATACTAATATTTAGCATTATGAGGAGTGATAGGCTGAGTATGTAAGTGATTCATTAGTGTTTTTGGCAAAAGTTTTGAACTGACATTTCACTTTTTTGTCACGCTATTTCATCAGGTGGCAATGCTGTCCGGTCCTAGTGCAGTCAGAGGGGAAGAGTTAGGGTCAAAGCCATTGTTCACC
The DNA here is from genome assembly GCA_030522415.1 of Channallabes apus. Taxonomy (NCBI): domain Eukaryota; kingdom Metazoa; phylum Chordata; class Actinopteri; order Siluriformes; family Clariidae; genus Channallabes; species Channallabes apus. The sequence goes on from CM060122.1 coordinate 15,574,573, forward strand.
CCCAAAAAAACTTTACTCACTATTTACTCCTTAAGTGGTTCCAAACTTTAATGATTTTCTTTATTTTGTTGAATACAAAATAAGATATTGGGGAAAAAAGCTGAAAACATTGACTTCCGTAGCAGGAAAAACAAATACTATGTAAATCAATGATTACAGGTTTTCAGCATTCTACAAAATATCATCTTTAGTGTTTATCAGAAGAAAAAAAGAACAGCCTGGACAATATTGATGTCAAACAAATATGCCAGCAGTTTATTTTTGTTAACGAGAGGCGAAGGCATGTTTTTGTCTCCTTCATATAGGAGCAATAGGCATTGAGCTGTTGTGTGGTACTCTACCTAGTAGTTCATGTTTAGATGTAATCTACTTTTATATATATACAGATGATTGAGATGTTTCATTTGCACTAGGGCTCAATAAAGAATAGTTTTTATTTTATTAAAGACTATCTTTTTGTCAGTTATGAAACATTCCTTTAACTTTACACTATTCCTTAATTTAACTTAATGAATTGCATTTCGAGTGGATTAATATAAATCGAAGCATTGCTTGTATTAATGTTAAGTGATTTCGCACCATATTAAGAAAAACATGTATTCAGTGGACATAGTTGGGGTGGGAGGTTGGTGGGTGGAAAAGGGGATTGGGGGATGGGGTATTAGTTGGAGTCATAGGTAGCAAACCTACGCCCTTGTGTGTGTGTGTGTGTGTGTGTGTGTGTGTGTGTGTGTGTGTGTGTGTGTGTGTGTGTGTATGTGTGTGTATATATGGAAATATAATTAATATTTTCGTGTTTAATTACAAAAAAAAACATTTTAATGGTTAGTGATTGTTGCAGACATTTACACTATTTTTGAGAACTATTAAGTTCTCCTTCAAAGTGTCATAGCCGATAACTGCCCCTTTGAAGCCTTTGAATGGTGTTAAAAATACTTGCAAAACAAGTATTGCAGCCATACATTGGAGGGAACTTCTGAGGTGGTCAGTGATTGATGGCACGGTCGGTCGGAGGGGGTTGTGATCACACCTATAGATCTTTTGTTCTAGGCTATCGGTCAAATATCTCTCCACTTGGAAGCAAAAACATGCAAGGGATTTCAGCATCTCGACGCACATACTAAGCTGTTTATAAAGTAGACACTGTTTGTTTTTTCATTTTGTAATCTTTCCCGTGTTTACCGTGTACTGTACAATGTATATTCATTTTTTAATGAATTACTGTAAATAAACTACACATTCCGTTGATTTACCAGAAATGACTTTTCTGTTTTTTGTGTGTGCTAAACTAAACTTCAGGGTCAAAGTAATAGCGATTTTATTTGAAAAGTATTATATATTTACAATGCTGATAAGTTCAAGGGAGGTGTGTCTGTGTGTGTGTGTGTGTGTGTGCGCGCATGTGTATGTGTGTGTGTGTGCGCGTGCGCTTCAGCCTGTCCTATTTTCAGCGGATTTTTCCGCTACCGCAGATCAGTTTATCAACTTGTAATATATCCATTTTAGGAATATATTAACATGTGCAGACATTTAAGGGTCACTTTACACTGCCCTCTCTTGCCCCTGCGTAGAGCCTAAACACACACACACACACACATCTATCTATCTATTTATCTATCTATCTATCTATCTATCTATCTATCTATCTATCTATTATATGAATACACATTTGGAATCTGCATCTACATTTTCTGTTACAAGTATAGAATTAGGTTCAGCTGAGACACATGATCAATGGTGTTAGGGTACTTATGTAGTGATAATTAGTTTCAGCCAGATCATTAAAACTAACAATGGACTATGACACTCTAGAGAGGGGATATGAAGGTGTTATTCATTTATTTATTCTCTACACGGGTGCGAACTACAGTACAGACCAAACTATAACTTATATACTACTATAAAAATTCTAAATATAAACAAACAAAATACAGCTTTTTTTCCTCAGAGGTAAACGGAAAAGTGAAGTTGTTCAGCTGTTTACTGTCACTGCAGCTTCTTCAAAGTCTTCCCACTCCGTGACCACTGAAATCCGACACGACACTACGTTAGGCTGCGTCTTGACTCATTTGTATACCGACGGTGATTGGATGTTTCCCGAGGGCTCAGGGGAGTGTGTGTGTCTGTGTGTGTGTGTGTGTGTGTGTGTGTGTGTGTGTCTATGTGTGTGCGTGCGCGCGGGTACTTGTTCTACTGTTATAAAAACTCTAAATATAAACAAACAAAATACAGCTTTTTTTTCAGAGGTAAACGGAAAAGTGAAGATGTTCAGTGTCACTATGCAGATGTTACACTCAGTGGAGTTACCGAAATCTTTGGTTTAGTCCTCATTGAGTTGCCACACATCATTTCCACATTTCACTCGCTTTTATTACTCTTATGTGAGCATAAACAGTGAAACATTCCACAGGTTTATAATACACCGCCGCCAAGTGAACCACGTTCCCGTCGAACGAAACGAGGCATAATCGTGGTGTTTGCTTCGGTTATGACACACCATAGTTTATTACCTGCTGTGGTAGATCTGAATATTTATTCAAACACAATAATAAAGCTTTATATCCTCAGGAGGGCTCAGTACATTGTTTTAGCGATAGATTCACGGAAGCGAGTTCAGAACTAATCTAACCAAACCAAAAAAAAAAAAAAAAACATCCGAAGCTTCAAATAGAATGAACGAACTAATGAAATTGATATATATGTAATTGATATACTGTATATACAGACGTGTGTGTGTCATTTTAATTCAAATGAACATTTTAATGCTTTCTGATACACTTATTAACTTATCCACATACACTTATCAACACAAACTCTCCGTGCACGCACACACACAATCTCTAAAAAATTTATATTAATAACATACATATACAAATAAATAAATGTAGGTGTAATAAAAGTAGTCGTGATGTCAGTACTCGCCCAGCAAACCAGCCTTTTGCAGCGGCTTAAAACGTATGAATTATCTTCAAATATACAAAAAAAAAGCGAAAAGACACTCGATTATTATGCATAGGTTATTTGTTTAATTCAAAAAGTTCATAAAAACACTTTAAAACGAGAGAAAAACTGTTAAAATCCTCGTTCGCCTTCTCAGCGTTAGGTAGCGAGTGACGTCATGATTTGAATCTGCGCGCCACCGGGGAAACATAGGGAAACTGACTTTCCCGGACCACCGGCTTTTAGATAAAGTCCTTCTATGCGCCATCTGGCGGATATTCAGTGAAGCACAACACATTTATTTTAAATTCCCGAATGTTGCCTCCGGCAAGTCGCGGCAAGCCGCGCGCTAAATTGCGGCATACCGCGGGAAAACACGCAGGGTTTTAAGGGCGACATCTGTAGCACTGCTTGACATGCTTGATGCCTTCCTCTTTTGTAATTTGCTTTGGATAAAGGCAAACTTACAAAAATGAAGAAATGACTAAATGTAGTTGTACGAACAAAAGATTATGTAATGATACAATGTAAATATTTTCACAGAAACAAAGCGTCGAGATGAGACGTGAATCTGAAGAGGATCTCTTTGATGATTGCCTGGTAAAGCATTGTTTTCTTATTAATTATACAATTTAAAATGTAAAATTCACTACAGATATAGGTAGATGAAGGGGTGGACATTTTCTTCTTAGTGATGAAGATTTACTGCAAACATTAGAGCATGGTGCTACCAATGCCAAGGTCATGGGTTTGATTCCCAAGAAAAGCAAGTAATTGTAAATTACAAGTTATAAATAAAAACTTGTACCTTGAATATAGTGTTTGTTGCATTGGACCAAATATACCAAATGCAAATGAATACATAAATCTGAGTAATTATTGAAAGAATTTTCATGTTTGGACTAACCCTTTAAATACAAACTCAGCATTCATCATAGGATTTCCTGACAGTGGAAAGGTGCAGAGTAATCTATGGAGTGTAGCCATCTCATGCCATGTTTTACTAATGCAAGATTATTGCTAAAGCAATTTAACCCAAGTTTAACAATCTGAAGTGATGGTCTTTATTATCAATTATTTTATTTTTATTTTTTCTCTGTGATAATGAAGTCAGCACAGGTGATTGAAGCAATTCAGATTTTTTTGTTTCTCAAAGTAATTCTTTGTTGTAAATTTTATGCAGGAGGACAGACAAAGTGATGGCAGTTTGCACATTCTTAAAATCCTTGTCGTCCGTGCAGTCGAAGGGGAAGAACCAATTGGTGTATCCATAATCCTTGAAGGGAAAGGAAATTTTGCAAGAATGTGGCAATACTGCAAAGGTATGTGCACTGCTTATGGAAATAATTTATGCCATTAACCTTGCATAGCCCTGAGCACTGCGCTACATATTTGAACTATTTCAGAAAGTTCTTCTAGAACTTGATGGGATTAAACTATCACCAAAAGTGCAAGCTTTAAAGATGAAGTTATCATCTTAAAACATTTGATATGGCTTGACTACAAGTCTTTACATGTTCAGCTTAAAATGTTTTAATGCGTTAAGATTTCAATGGCATACTTTTAAGTGCACTAGTCCAGAGTGCTGATTTGAATGTTGCAACTTCACTGCTTCAGAGGGCTATTAAGTTTTAAAGTTTTTCTACAGTTTGTTTTATGTATTTTCTGCTGTATTTTATTTCTAAACGAATGCTGTATTTTATTTATTTATTTATTATTATTATTTTACACAATTTAGTTTAAAACAAGTATTACAGGCCCTGGTGCCGTGCAGTTGTTCCTATGGATGCAAAATTTAGCTGAATGCACTTTTATTAAAAAGACAACCAGTATCTAGACTGTGAATGTCAAAAATATTTGGTAATGTTGGTGAATAAACTGTTTAATTACATTTTAGTTGTGTGATTTATGAAAGATATAGATGAAATAATTACTTTCCAAAGTTCCAAAGTTTCTTTCCAAAACATAAATTAGCAATGTTTACATTATTATAGGGAGTAATATAAATTGGTAAAACCAACAACAGGTCTTCACTTCGTAATACACCTGGCCATAAATAAAAATGAATATTTAGGCCTAAAAATATGCTTTACAATTTCTCATTCACTGCTGACGTAGTTAAATATGCTTATACTGTCTGTATACGTACGTAGGTTACATTTTAAAAGTACAATCGCAAGTAAATTACAAACTGCATGTAATTTTGTAAAATATGATTAAAACAGTATTAGTCACAAATATATGATATGGTAGTTAGTATATGCAATGAAAAAGCTATTTACATAAATGTAAATGTGCTCAAATGTAAAGCAAACACAATTATTAATTTATTGTGTATATTTAACTTCATTCAGCCATTTAAGTTATATGAAAAATAACATGCCTACCAGCCTACTATTATTTTCTGTTCAAATATAATCTTTAATAAAGTTAGCCTAATACAATATTGTTTCCAATACTGATGCAAACATGTTTTAGTTTTAGTCTATTCTCTGAATACAACGTGACAGCGCGCTCTGTAAAGCCTCTTCTCACCTTTCATTTATGAGAGGTGTGAAGTTATCAAACCGGTTTCGCTGCTGGGGGAATTCGCAGAATTGGGGGTTTTAAAACACACACACACACACACACACACACACACACACACACACACACACACATTGATTTATACACATCGCGCAGCTCTTTCTCGCGGATCAAAGGGCGGAATTCCAGTGTCCTTGTTTAAAGTCCCTGGGGCGCGTCACATCGCCCCATTCACATGCCACTCTCCTCAACTCCAAAATAAGAAAAAGCTTTAGAGGTAAATGCTGTGAAATGCTTCAAATGAACAGATTCTGCTGTTACGACCCCCGGTCTAGGGTCCAGGGACGCAACGAAGAAAATAATTAATAAATACGACGATGACGCGGCCACGTCCAGACGCCTTCCTGATCGCTCCGTACAAACTGTGCGTTTTTTTCCTTCTTTCTTTATTTATTTTACTTTCATTCGCTAAGAGTACTTCAGGTTTAGTGACCTATGACAGTAGAACACTACTGGATATAGGAATTCAGATTTCGGCGCTTACTTATACCACCTTTAAGCCTGACCCGTCGTGGCCCTCTGAGATACTACGCTGCTCAGACGACAACAACAATGGACGGGACGCTAACCCGCGGCGAAGAACAAAGAAGCGTCGAGGGAAACGCGGCGGCGTCCGTAACAGAATGAGAGAACAAGCTCATCGCACCCCTCTGCCGAGTATCCTGCTGGCTAATGTACAGTCACTGGAGAATAAGCTTGATGACCTCAGAGCCAGAGTTACTTTCCAGCGAGATATCAGGGATTGTAATCTTCTGTGCTTTACAGAAACATGGCTGACCCCCATTGTGCCGGACCGAGTCGTAACCCCATCGGACTCATTCTCTGTGTTCCGCATGGACAGGACGGCAGAGTCTAACAAAGCTAAAGGTGGAGGTGTGTGCTTCATGGTCAACAAGAAGTGGTGCGATGCCAGGAGTGTTTCCATTCTCTCCAGTAGCTGCTCGCCTCATTTGGAATATCTGAGTGTTAAATGGCGTCCTTTCTACCTGCCTCGCGAGTTCACCTCGGTCATTGCCACGGCGGTCTACATCCCACCCCACGCGGACACAGGCACTGCTCTGTCTGAACTACATGATGTGCTGAGTGAGTTCCAAAACAAACACCCGGACGCAGCGCACATTGTAGCAGGTGACTTTAATAAAGCGAACCTCAGACAGGTTATGCCAAACTTTCACCAACATGTTACATGTCCGACAAGGGGACTCAACATTCTGGACCACTGTTACACACCATACAAGCGGGGCTACAAAGCTGTTTCACATCCAGCATTCGGGAAATCAGACCACAACGCCATTTTCCTCATACCGGAATATCAACAAAGCTTTCGTCGTGAAGCTCCGGTCATGAGGGAGGTGCAACGCTGGTCTGCCCAATCAGAAGCTACGCTACAGGACGCGCTCGATGACGTAGATTGGGACATGTTCCGAGCCTGCGCAGTAGACATCAACGAGTTTGCGGATGTAGCAGTTAGCTTCGTTAGCACGCTCGTAAATGAAGTTGTCCCGACAGTGAGGTTCAAATCGTTTCCGAACCAGAAGCCTTGGGTAGACCGATCGATCCGCGATGCTGTGAATGCCCGGACCGCTGCTTATAATGCCGCACTCATTAGCGGCGATATGAGCGCATACAAAGCGGCTTCTTATAGCGTCAGGCGAGCGGTGAGGGAAGCAAAGGGGCGGTTCCGACAGCGAACTGAATCACACTTCCATCAGGGTGACACACGCCGCATGTGGCACGGATTACGCACAATCACGGACTACAAGGTTGCCAAAGACACCACGACGATCGTCGCCGACTCTGCATTCGCCAACGAGCTGAACGCATTCTTCGCCCGGTTCGAGGTTAGCCAGGCGGCTAATGCTAGCAGCCTGCTGACTGAGAGTGATGACGTCATCAGCGAGGATTGCGTCATCAGCATCGCAGAGCACGACGTGCGCACGGCGCTGAGGAGGGTGAACACCAGGAAAGAGGCGGGTCCAGATGGCATCTCTGGGCGCCTGCTGCGCTGCTGCGCTGACCAGCTGTCAGGTGTGTTCACCTGTATCTTTAATGAGTCCCTGGCGAAGTCTGTGGTCCCGGCGTGTTTCAAGAGATCCACCATTGTCCCCGTGCCCAAGACCAACAAACCCTCATGCCTGAATGACTACCGGCCTGTTGCACTGACATCGATGGTCATGAAGGTATTTGAGGGTCTGCTAAAAAACATCATCTCCTCCTCCATCCCCAGCTCCATAGATCCACTTCAGTTCGCCTACCGCCCCAACAGATCCACAGAGGATGCCATCTCCCATGTTCTGCACACCACTCTCAGCCACGTGGACAAGATGCAAGGTAACTATGTGAGATTGCTTTTTATAGATTACAGCTCTGCCTTCAACACAATAGTGCCTAACAGACTGTTCACAAAGCTGAGAGATCTAGGACTTAACAAACGCTTGTGTGCCTGGGTGTTGGACTTCCTCTCGGACAGATCTCAAGCGGTGAGAGTGGGCAAGTGCTTCTCCAGCAGCATCACCATCAACACAGATGCTCCACAGGGATGTGTTCTCTCTCCACTGCTATACTCTCTCTACACTTCAGACTGTGTGGCCATGTTCGACTCCAACACCATCGTTAAGTTTGCTGACGATACGGTGGTGCTGGGCTTCATCTCCAACAACGATGAGTCGGCCTACATAGATGAAGTGGAGAACCTGGCACTATGGTGTGAAGAAAACTGCCTCCGACTGAACGTCAGTAAGACGAAGGAGCTGGTGGTGGACTTCAGAAGGGGACAACTGGACCACAAACCCCTCATCATCAATGGAGCTCCAGTGGAGAGGGTGAGCAGCTTTAAGTACTTGGGCGTCCACATCTCCGAGGATCTGACATGGACTGAGCATATCTGTGCTCAGACGAAAAGGGCAAAGCAGCGTCTGTACCACCTGAGGCAGTTGAGGAAGTTTGGGGTTTCCCCTGCTGTCCTTAAGGCTTTCTACTCGGGTGCTGTTGAGAGCATCCTAACACAGAACATTTCATCCTGGTTTGGGAATAGCTGTGTACAGGACAGGAAAGCCCTCCAGAGAGTGATCCGGGCAGCTGAACGCTGCTGCAGGTTAACTCTCCCCTCCATGCAGGACATCTACACCAGGAGATGTAAAACCAGGGCAGCTCGTATCATTAAGGACTTGTCGCACCCCAATAACGGACTGTTCAAACTTCTGCATTCAGGCAGAAGGTTCCGGGTCATTATGGCCAAAACGGAGAGACTCAGGAGGAGTTTTTATCCACAGGCGATTAGACTCCTCAACCATGATGGGCCACTCTCCCATTCATAGGACTGGTAACAGTTCACCCACACACTACTGTGCTGACATTCCACACTGCACACTGCACTTTAGTCTGGACTGTAAGCATCACTTGCACTAACATCTTTATCCTGCTCAGATACACACTTTATTATTATGTTTACATTTGCACCTTTTTTTTTTTTTTTTTTTTTTTCTCTATTTCTATTTCTATTTATAGATTATTTCTTTTGTTTCTTGTTATTTGCACAAAGTAGGAGCGGTTCAGGATACATTTCACTGCGTGTTGTACTTGTATAACTATGCATGTGACAAATAAAGAATCTTGAATCTTGAATAATAAATAAACGTTGCAACCAAAGTACAGTGCGTGGATTTTTTTTTTATACACACGCACACACACACACAAACAGGAAGCTCTAGGCTTCTGGGTTGAGTCAAGGCCAAAACAATAAACAAAACCCAGCCCCCTATCTCCTCCCTCAAAACTAACTAAACTACAAAAAGAATAATAAACCAAAATATCCAGGACTAAACTAACTCCCTAACTAAATACAAAAAAAACAGGGAACAACAAAAATGGCACCCAACCCTTACTGCTTCCTTGAACTATATACAAAAAACTAATAATATATGTACAATATTTACACCCAAAGAAAACTATATACAATCGCGGGAGGAACACTTCCATCCACGCGTACAAAAACAGAAAATTAACAAAAGAAAATGAGAGAGCACAGGGCGCGACACATCAAACACACAACAACTCACAACCAACAATCACTCCAGCACACAACCAATCAACCAAGCAATCAAGTAATCAATCAACAAACAATCTTTAGAGCACGTAAGTCACACACAAAGGTATAAGTCGTGCACTTCCGGCTTTCATCCGCCAGCTTAAAAGGACGTGCTGCTCCAGGGCCAACCAATCCTGGCACACGTCACGGCACGTTCAATCGGGGCAGGGCCACCTGTGAGAGGGAGAGTGAGAAGGAGAAAAGGGGAGAGAGGAGCGCGCGCATGCGCCACTACCAGCAGCCACGCATGCGCACATACGTGCACCACACACACACAACTGCACGTAACACTGCCTATAACTGTAACTGGTCAGGGACAGCGAGTCTGGATGCAGCATCCCACCACATCCCCCATCATAATACGGTGGCTCATTAAAATGGAGATTAAATTTAAAAATTACTTACTAGTATAAAAATATAAGTATCACTGAACATATATTGGGTCATATTAGTAAAACAAAGAAACAAAGGAAAGAACAATAAGACAAACAACATATAAAACTACGTATAAAGACAATATTTTCAGTGTCCAGTAGCACCAGTCTCACAGAGACCCGGCTTATAAACAGTTTGACAGCAAAATGAGACATTTTCGCAGTATTGTGATTGTACAGATGTATGGTGCACACTGAATTCTAAACCTAAACCAGGCACGAGGATTAATAAACCAAGAAAACCCCATTATTGTGCATAGAGTGATTAAAATCAGTGCCTTCAACACCATATGACCAGCGGTACTGGGGAAGAAACTGAGAATGATGGAAAATTGGAAATGGAAATTGACACTCCCTTGGTTTCCTGGATAATGGACTACCTGACCTGCCGTCCCCAGTATGTTCGTCTACAAAACTGTGTGTCTGACACCGTGATCTGCAGCACTGGTGCTCCTCAGGGGACTGTTCTGTCTCCATTTCTTTTCACCCTATATACATCAGACTTCTCAACTCAACTCATATTTATTAGTATAGCACTTAAACAAACAAGATTGTCCCAAAGTGCTTCACATAAAAAAAATAATAATAATAACAGTAATCTAATAAAATAAAATAAAAATAAATACAAGATAATAATAAAAATAAATAAAACATTTTATAAAATAATAAAAGAGGAACATAATTAATATCACATCACATGCATATCAAGCAATATATAAAATCTTTGAGAAAACAGAGAAAACAACATGTGAGATTTAAGACTGGACTTAAACACCCTCAATGATGTGGCCTCACGAATGGTCAATGGTAGGTCATTCCATAATTTGGGACCCACAACAGAGAACGCCCGATCACCCCTGAGCTTGCATTTGGTCTTGGGTACCATCAGCAAATGTTTATCTGATGATCTGAGAGACCGGGGTGGGTCATGCAAACATTTGAACGTGACCAAGAGAATTTTTTTATTTATTCGGTACTGTACCGGGAGCCAATGAAGAGAAGCCAGAACTGGAGAGATATGTTCTCTTTTACGCGTGGACGTTAATAGTTGAGCAGCTGAGTTTTGGATCAACTGTAGCCGATGTAATACTGTCTGAGAAATTCCAAAATACAGAGCATTGCAGTAATCAATGCGAGTGGTGATGAAAGCATGGATGGCTATTTCGAACAGCCTAAAGGACAAAACAGGTTTAAGTTTTGCCAATTGCCTTAACTGAAAGAAACTGGACCGAACCACAGTACTAATCTGTTTGTCAAATTTAAGCCCATGATCAAAAATAACCCCTAAATTCAACGCTGTAGGTTTAACATACTGCCCCTTGACAGAGTAGCCTTCCTTCTGTTTTAACGGGAGATAAATTTGACTGTCATCTGCATAGCAGTGAAAGGAGATGCCATGATTTCTCAGGATACAGCCGAGCAGCAACAAATACAACGAGAAATGAAGGGGTCCAAGGATAGACCCCTGTGGAACCCCATATGTAAGAGGAGCCAATGATGTCTCAAGATCTCCAAGGCTAACAGAAAAAGTTCTATCAATAAGATAGGACCTAAACCAGTCTAGAACTGCCCCCCTAATTCCCACCCAGTGTCCTAAGCATGACAGAAGAATGTCAGCAGAAGCAGCAGAAGAATCAGAGAGTCACCAGAATCAATAATACGATAAATGTCGTTTAAGACTCTTAACAGAGCTGTTTCAGTACTGTGAAGAGCCTTGAAACCAGACTGAAAAACCTCAAGCATTCCATGCTCACCAAGATAACTTATTAGCTGTGTATAAACTACCTTCTCCAGAATCTTAGACAGAAATGGTAGCTTAGAGATTGGTCTGTAATTAGACAACACAGACGGATCAAGATTAGGTTTTTTTAACAAAGGCTGCACAACTGCATGTTTAAAATGTATGGGTACCACCCCAGATCCCAAGCTGCTATTTATAATATTTCAAACTTTATGACCTAGAATGGGAGCCAACTCTTTAAAGAGATGTGGGAGGAATGGAATCAGCAGGAGCTCCTGCAGGCGTCATAATATTAATAATCTCTAACAGAAAGGAAAGAGAGATTCAAATTCTAATTCAAATTTTATTTGTCACATACACAGTCATACAGTATGAAATGCAGTGAAATGCTTTTTTTTTGCGACCACAGGGTCGCAACGGCAGCCATTTCCCAGGCGCCATCATAGAAAACAAGGAATCAGATACATTAGGATAACGAGGGTAAAAAAATCCCCTCCCAGACTGTCCTTCGGAGAGGGCAGTGTGGGATCAGGGGTACAAAAAAATACCTCAGCAGCAAGCACAGAAAAACATGTAATCACAAGACATCAACATTGCAACAATAAGGGTACAGGTATAGGAAATGTCCAATGTAGGCAAACAGCTCCAGTCCCTGCAGCTAAAGAGCGCTGGTCCCGATTCCGCCTGCCCACACCGAGGGGAATAAGCACACGAAGGCGTTGGAAATGGGGAAGGTAGAGTGTCTATCTGTAGCTGTTCTGTGAGTGTGTAAGTGCGTGCGTGTCAGTTTGTAAGCCTGTAACATCCCATAATAGTCTGCGCCAGGTGACCTTGAAGGGGGAGGGGGGTAGATTCCAGAGCGTCTCGTTATCTTGGTCTTCGGGGAGTTGTTATGTCTCCAGTCACTGCCTTGAAATGCAGTAGCTGGAAAGAGAAGGGCAGGAAAAAAAAAATGTATACAGATGTCGCCTTTAAAACTGCGCGTGTTTTCCCGCGAGAGGCCGCAATTTAGCGCGCGGCGTGCCGCGACTTGCCGGAGGCAACATTCGGGAATTTAAAATTAATGTGTTGCGCTTCACTGAATATCCGCCAGATGGCGCATGGAAGGACTTTATCTAAAAGCCAGTGGTCCGAGAAAGTCAGTTTCCCTATGTTTCCCCGGTGGCGCGCAGATTCAAATCATGACGTCACTCGCAACCTAACGCTGAGAAGGCGAACGAGGATTTTAACAGATTTTCTCTCGTTTTAAAGTGTTTTTACGAACTTTTTGAATTAAACAAATAACCTATGCAAAATAATCGAGTGTCTTTTCGCTTTTTTTTTATATTTGAAGATAATTCATACGTTTTAAGCCGCTGCAAAAGGCTGGTTTGCTGGGCGAGTACTGACATCACGACTACTTTTATTACACCTACATTTGTTTATTTGTATATGTATGTTATTAATATTAATTTTTTAGAGATTGTGTGTGCGTGCACGGAGAGTTTGTGTTGATAAGTGTATGTGGATAAGTTGATAAGTGTATCAGAAAGCATTAAAATGTTCATTTGAATTAAAATGACACACACACGTCTGTATATACAGTATATCAATTACATATATATCAATTATATCAATTTCACTGAGGCCTATCCCTCGCCATATGACAATTCGCCATTCATTCTCGCATTGATAATCAGCGATATTTAAAATGTGTATTTATATGATAGATAGATAGATGTGTGTGTGTGTGTGTGTGTGTGTATGTAGGCTCTACGCAGGGGCAAGAGAGGGCAGCGCACCCTCAAATAAATGTCTGCACATGTTAATATATTCCTAAAATGTATATGTTACAAGTTGATAAACTGATCTGCGGTAGCGGAAAAATCCGCTGAAAAAAGGACAGGCTGAAGCGCACGCGCACACACACACATACACACGCGCGAACACACACACACACACACACACACACACACAGACACACCTCCCTTGAGCCCTGCGTCTGTCAGATTTCAGCGGTCATGGGGTGGAAAGACTTTGAAGCAGTTTATATATGAATCTAAGGTTGAACTTATCAGCATTGTAAATATATAATACTTTCAAATAAAATCGATATTACTTTGACCCTGAAGTTTAGTTTAGCACACACAAAAAACATAAAAGTCATTTCTGGTAACGGAATGTGTAGTTTATTTACAGTAATTCATTAAAAAATGAATATACATACAGTACACAGTAAACACAAGAAAGATTACAAAATGAAAAAACAAACAGTATCTACTTTATAAACAGCTTAGTATGTGCGTCGAGATGCTGAAATCCCTTGCATGTTTTTGCTTCCAAGTGGAGAGATATTTGACCGATAGCCTAGAACAAAAGATCTATACTGTAGGTGTGATCACAACCCCCTCCGACCGACCGTGCCATCAATCACTGACCACCTCAGAAGTTCCCTTCAATGTATGGCTGCAATACTTGTTTTGCAAGTATTTTTAACACCATTCAAAGGCTTACAAGTTCCATTCAACATATAATGATGTCTGCAAATGTTAATATATTCCTAAAATGTATACAGTATCTCACAAAAGTGAGTACACCCCTCACATTTTTGTAAATATTTTATTATTTCTTTTCAAGGGACAACGCTAAAGATATGAAACTCTGATAGAATGTAATGTAATCAGTGTACAGCATGTATAATGGTGTAAAGTTGATGTTCCCTCAAAATAACTCAACACACAGCCATTAAAGTCTGAACTGCTGGCAACAAAAGTGAGTACACCCCTAAATGAAAATGTTCAAACTGTGCCCAGTATCAGTATTTTGTGTGGCCACCATTATTTTCCAGCACTGTCTTAACTCTCTTGGGCATGGAGTTCACTAGAGCTTCACAGGTTGTCATGGGAATCCTCTTCCACTCCTCCTTGATCACGTCACGAAGCTGGTGGATGTTAGGCACCTTGTGCTTCTCCACCTTCCGTTTGAGGATGCCCCACAGATGCTCAATAGGGTTTAGGTCTGGAGACATGCTTGGCCAGTCCAGCACCTTTACCCTCAGGTTCTTCTGCAAGACAGTGGTTGTCTTGGAAGTATGTTTGGGGTCATTATCATGTTGGAATACTGCTCTACGGCCCAGTTTCCGAAGGCAGGGGATCATGTTCTTCTTCAGTATGGCTGCCCCAAACCATGACACTCCCACCACCTTGCTTGACTGTAGGCAAGACACATCTGTCTTTGTACTCTTCACCTGGTCGCCGCCACACACGCTTGACACCATCTGAACCAAATAAGTTTATCTTGGTCTCATCAGACCACAGGATGTGGTTCAAGTATGCCATGTCCTTAGTCTGCTTGTCTTCAGCAAACTGTTTGCGGGCTTTCTTGTGCACCATCTTTAGAAGAGGCTTTCTTCTGGGACGACAGCCATACAGACCAATTTGATGCAGTGTGCAGCATATGGTTTGAGCACTGACAGGCTGGCTCCCCATCCCTTCAACCTCTGCAGCAATGCTGGCAGCACTCACACGTCTATTTTCAAAAGCCAACATCTGGACATGACGCTGAGCATGTGCACTCTTCTTCTTCTTTGGTCTACCATGGCAGGGCCTGTTCTGAGTGGAACCTGTCCTTTTAAACCGCTGTGTGGTCTTAGCCACCGTGTTGCAGGTCAGTTTCAGGGTGTTAGCAATCTTCTCATAGCCTAGGCCATCTTTGTGTAGAGCAATAATTCTTTCTTTCACATCCTCAGAGAATTCTTTGCCATGAGGTGCCGTGTTAAACGTCTAGTGACCAGTATGAGAGTGTGAGAGTGATAACACCAAATTTAACACACCTGATCCCCAAGGACACCTGAGACCTTGTAACACTAACGAGTGACATGACAACGGGAAGGTAAAAGGGCTAATTGGGCACAATTTGGGCATTTTCATTTAGGGGTGTACTCACTTTTGTTGCCAGCAGTTCAGACATTAATGGCTGTGTGTTGAGTTATTTTGAGGGGACATCAACTTTACACCATTATACAAGCTGTACACTGATTACTTTACATTCTATCAGAGTTTCATATCTTTACCGTTGTCCCTTGAAAAGATATAATAAAATATTTACAAAAATGTGAGGGGTGTACTCACTTTTGTGAGATACTGTATATTACAAGTTGATAAACTGAACTGAAAAATCCGCTGAAAAAAGTGCACTGCAACTAACACGACAAACACCGTTTCCCATGCAGTGTTTTATTTGTGACGACTTGGCATAATGTTAACTTAACATTAACGGCCACAATTAGCATATTGTTTAGCTGTACATTTACTAAATGAGCACTGTGCCTAGTCCGAATTGTATATTTTTGTATAATCAATATCCATTCTGTTCTAAGTGTCTTAATTAATTTTAAATACAATTTTGAACCTTTTTTTATTCCTTGTTTTTATTGTTGTGATTATTTTTTGATAGTTTTACTTTCTTTATGTAAAGCAATTTGAATGACCATTCTGTATGAAATGTGCTACAGTATAAATAAACTTGCCTTGCAGTGTCCTAGATAAATGGACATAAGATAATTTTTCAGTGACTTAAACGCCAAGTAAATACAAGTTCACATATTAAGGAAATTTGGCTTTAAGAATGGGTGCTTATGAAAATACTAATGTCACAATATCAATCACAGGCAAAGGAGACAGAAATTATTGAGGGACAGGTAGACCAGGGTCAATCAGATGTACAGTGTTGGGTAAGTGTGGTGCTTTTATTGAAGGGATAATGACAGATTTTTTTACAATTTTTGGGGGGTGAACAATTTCTTTAATGTTTTTTGAGTTTAGTAGAAAGTAATAGGCTCACCAATTTACAGTATGATCTTTCAATTTAGCAAGTGTAATGTAAACAAGTTATTATGAGTATGGAAAACATCTTTTCCTGCATTTTTTTCTGCTTCAGGAGTCAGTCTGTTCTGAGACAGTGAGAGTAGAGGAAGGGGCAGATTCAGGACCAGGAGGGAGCCGGAGACAGCAGGACAAAGAGATGATATTGCCAGCACCAGCACAGGCAGCACAGTTTTTAGTTTAGATCTCATGTTTACATTTTATTGTATGTTGATGGCTTGACTGTAAACAACATAAACAATGCAATAAATAGTTTTGAAGAAAAATCTGCTTTGTCATTGAACCTGAGAAAAACTTTGAAAATAACCATAATGGTGCAGTCTCCGTGCTACAATAATAATGATAGAAGCAAAGTTTTTCACTGTGGGGACATATCTTTATAAGTACAATTTGACTGTATTATATGTGTCCCCTTCAAAAATTGCTCATGAGAAATTTTATATTTATTGTCCCCCCTACTGTTAAATGAAATTTACGCCCATACTTGAGGCATCCTGGAGGCAAGGGGCGGGTGCTCAAGCGCCCGCCGCCCTCCCCCCTCTGCACGAGCCTGTATGTGTGTGTGTGTCTTTACAGTAAAACGTGAAAGCGCGCTCAGTTACAGCTCAGTCCCTCTTCTCACCTTTGATAGGTGAGAAGTTATCAAACCGGTTTCGGATGGGGGAATTGGCACAATTCAGGGGTTTAAAACTATTTAACAAGACCGAGACGTCTCTGCCTAAAATGTATTTCTCCAGCAAAGCATAGAATAAATAGAAATAAAATGCTTAATATTAATAATATTGATCTTAGCTGGATGGTCTAATTCTCAAAACCGTTTAAGAAAGACTTAACACATTATAACTAGAATATTTACAAAACTGAAAGGTTGTCTTATGGATAATAAAAAACAACTCATAACTCAAAAAGATCATATGTTTTTATATTTTTTAGATCATAGACATGAATTAACTATATATATATATATATATATATATATATATAGAGAGAGAGAGAGAGAGAGAGAGAGATATACTGGACACAAACAGCAAAAAACATGATGAAAAGCAATAAAGTGCTTAGGGCTTTTCATATTTTTTGCTGTTTGTGTCCAGCATTGAATAATTATTTCATCCATTATTTGACCACGGCTGGGAATAAGAGCTGGAATGTGATTGTGAATATATACAGTGGTGTGAAAAACTATTTGCCCCCTTCCTGATTTCTTATTCTTTTGCATGTTTGTCACACTTAAATGTTTCTGCTCATCAAAAACCGTTAACTATTAGTCAAAGATAACATAATTGAACACAAAATGCAGTTTTTAAATGAAGGTTTACGTTATTAAGGGAGAAAAAAACCTCCAAATCTACATGGCCCTGTGTGAAAAAGTGATTGCCCCCCTTGTTAAAAAATAACTTAACTGTAGTTTATCACACCTGAGTTCAATTTCTGTAGTCACCCCCAGGCCTGATTACTGCCACACCTGTTTCAATCAAGAAATCACTTAAATAGGAGCTACCTGACACAGAGAAGTAGACCAAAAGCACCTCAAAAGCTAGACATCATGCCAAGATCCAAAGAAATTCAGGAACAAATGAGAACAAAAGTAATTGAGATCTATCAGTCTGGTAAAGGTTATAAAGCCATTTCTAAAGCTTTGGGACTCCAGCGAACCACAGTGAGAGCCATTATCCACAAATGGCAAAAACATGGAACAGTGGTGAACCTTCCCAGGAGTGGCCGGCCGACCAAAATTACCCCAAGAGCGCAGAGACAACTCATCCGAGAGGCCACAAAAGACCCCAGGACAACATCTAAAGAACTGCAGGCCTCACTTGCCTCAATTAAGGTCAGTGTTCACGACTCCACCATAAGAAAGAGACTGGGCAAAAACGGCCTGCATGGCAGATTTCCAAGGCGCCAACACTTTTAAGCAAAAAGAACATTAAGGCTTGTCTCAGTTTTGCTAAAAAACATCTCAATGTTTGCAAAGACTTTTGGGAAAATACCTTGTGGACCGACGAGACAAAAGTTGAACTTTTTGGAAGGTGAGTGTCCCGTTACATCTGGCGTAAAAGTAACACAGCATTTCAGAAAAAGAACATCATACCAACAGTAAAATATGGTGGTGGTAGTGTGATGGTCTGGGGTTGTTTTGCTGCTTCAGGACCTGGAAGGCTTGCTGTGATAGATGGAACCATGAATTCTACTGTCTACCAAAAAATCCTGAAGGAGAATGTCCGGCCATCTGTTCATCAACTCGAGCTGAAGCGATCTTGGGTGCTGCAGCAGGACAATGACCCCAAACACACCAGCAAATCCACCTCTGAATGGCTGAAGAAAAACAAAATGAAGACTTTGGAGTGGCCTAGTCAAAGTCCTGACCTGAATCCTATTGAGATGTTGTGGCATGACCTTAAAAAGGCGGTTCATGCTAGAAAACCCTCAAATAAAGCTGAATTACAACAATTCTGCAAAGATGAGTGGGCCAAAATTCCTCCAGAGCGCTGTAAAAGACTCGTTGCAAGTTATCGCAAACGCTTGATTGCAGTTATTGCTGCTAAGGGTGGCCCAACCAGTTATTAGGTTCAGGGGGCAATTACTTTTTCACACAGGGCCATGTAGGTTTGGATTTTTTTTCTCCCTAAATAATAAAACCCCTCATTTAAAAACTGCATTTTGTGTTTACTCGTGTTATCTTTGACTAATAGTTAAATGTGTTTGATGATCAGAAACATTTTGTGTGACAAACATGCAAAAGAATAAGAAATCAGGAGGGGGGCAAATAGTTTTTCACACCACTGTATATATATATATATATATATATATATATATATATATATATAGAGAGAGAGAGAGAGAGAGAGAGAGAGAGAGGTGTTTTGCTGGCGAAAAACATTTTAGGCAGAGACGTCTACTCGGCCTTGTTAATTGTTTTTAAAAACCCCAAATTGTACGAAATCCCCCATCAGCGAAATCATGAATGAAAGGTGAGAAGAGGCATTATAATACAGTGGGGGTTCTGTGGGTCTCCAAACTCAGAAGGCTACGTGTCAGCCGATAACTGCTCCTTTGATCTTCTGGTTACAGCGGGGCGCCGACTGCTGATGAGTAGCATGTACAAGCCAAGCTCTTCCCCAAAAAATAATGTGAATGTCTGCAACAATCACTAAACATTAAAATGTTTTTTTTGTAATTAAACACGAATATATAAATTGTATTTTCTTTACACATAATCAAAGAAACAATCAAAGAAATCAAGTTAGTTACATAATTATATTTAATGCACAAATTAGATTTATTTAAAATAGCCAAGTAAAGGTAATTAATTCCCAGATAGCAGACACACTTCGCAGAGATAATGCTCCCTAATGCATGTTACAATGACCAAATATGATAAATAAATAAACCACACTCTCAGCAAATAATAAAACAGATTCGTTTATTTTTTTAATAAAAAATACATTTAATAACAAGCAAACATTTGATTAATTTATAGAAAAACGAGAAAACAGTAACTTACAAATGAGGTCTCAATTTGAAAAGATGTACAAAACATAAAACACCACAAATAAGTATTAATCATAGAAACAAAATTAAACACTAACAGAAACGTTTTGTACGTTATGATTTTTAAATATGACCGTTAGATCCGGTTGGTCAGGAAACTCCTGAAGTCAGATGCAGACACACTTTCAGTCACAAACTGCTGTGAAAAAAATAGAGATAGATATTCAATTAAAATTCATGATACTTAATTTAGCAAATGAACAATATTTATACTTTGTTCCTCTCGCTTCACAACTCATGAGAACAAACCGAAACCAGAACCGAACCAGAGATTAAGGAAAAAGTGAGAAGCAAGAATCATGTGTGTAAAGATTAAGCATGCAGGGTCACAGGATGACTCGACTTCTTTTTCTTGTCTGCAATGCGATTTAGACAAATTAGAGCTGCTGTCAATACTGTATGTACATATGTACAGGTTCTTTACAGTTGAAATTTAACTTGTAACTTATTAATAAAATTCGGATTCAGAAAAAAACGTTTATTGCTAGTGCTCTTTTACCATTTAATGCTTTAACACACACGACTTAGTTTGTTCAGAAATGGCATCTCACTGGCGAGGCTTTGTCTGAACACGCCGTTTTCACTCGGGGTGGGGGGTAAGAAATACACATCTCGGTGTATTAATCCGCGCGCTCGGTTCGTTATTTTTTTATTTTTTTATTTATTTACCACAGGACCCCTGGGGGGCTCCATAGGTTCAGGTTTTTACACGAAAACGGTGTTTTGTGAATCTCCACACTATTAAAAACTGAAATATTGCTAATTGTACGTCCTGAGATTAAGATGAACATTAATTGGGAGTCATGAAAGCGAGAATCACATCCAAAACAGAAAGCTAAACTTACCTCGAACACGACAAACTCCAGCTGCAGCCACGCCGTGTTGTAACCTCCGTGATGATTCCCAACCGACTGATACACAGCGCGGGCACAGCGTCTCCAAACACGCATGCGCAGTTTATTTTGGACACATTTTCGGGCTTCAGTAGACACACAATACTTCAGACTGAAACACGACTGCCCCCTACAGGTGATGAAGGGCATGTTCACAGCTTGCCGCACACAGCCGCGCAAAGCCGCGGCAAGTCACGGGATCCCTTTTCTCGAAACGCGCGTTTTTAATGGCGACATCTGTATATATTTTCCAAATTTCGATCAATACCTGCCAATTTCACAGATATTTAATGTCCATCACTGGTCTCCAGGTCCGTCCAAATCACGTTGTATAGCTGCCAGTCTCCCCAAGATGGTATCCAATTTGTGGTCCATAACCACAGTCTGATTACTGATAGCTCTCGTCACCATTATTTCCCAGCCAGCCAGTCTCTTGGGGTTGAGACTGACTGCTTTTAAGATTTTTCGATATCCAAGTAATCCACCTAATCCAATCAGCAGAATCCCAGAGTTCAGAATAGGTAAATATCTTCAACGTCCTCCAGAGACAGTGTGGCCAGGCACACAATGCGCCACTTCTCCCAACCGTCCATCGTGTATCCAGCAGCAAACGTCCCAGCAAGAATCTGTGGTGGCGAGTGTCGTCTTCTTTGCCGTGGTCTGCTGGGGATGTTACATAAAAGCGTCAGACAGAAACAGACTGGACAAGGTCATTAAAAGGGCCGGATCTGTCCTGGGTTTGGATCTGGACTCTGTTGATGTCGTGGCAAAGAGGAGGATTCTGTCCAAAATATGAACAATCTTGAACAATCCTTCTCACCCGCTATACGGAGTTCTCACCGACCAGAGGAGCAACTTCAGCCAGAGACTAATTATGACCAGGTGTTTTGCGGAGCGCCACAGGAGATTAATCACTGAAAGTCTTCAGAAGAGCCTCAAGAGGTTTTAAAGTGTGAAGAGGTGCATTACAGTTCCTCTGAATGTATAGCTGATTCACACTTGGAGAGAGTGAATAATTTGCATTTGAATGTTGTCTGGCATTGTAAAGTGACACTAAAAGAACAACAACCTAGGATTAATAGGGATAGGAGGCACTAAAGAGGAGCTTTTTCGTTAAGTGGTAAAACCAATTGGACTATAATCCACTCTATCATTGCTAATAACTACAACCAACTTACTAACTAGCAAATTACTAACTTTACAACTTACTAACTAGCGAATGCTTTAGTAAAGGGCTCTAAAAACTACGGCAATATGAATGACAATGGAATATAGAACGTGCGAGTTGACGACCATGTATGACGACCAAATAGAAATATTTTTTTCATACACATGTTATTGTTTGTAAAGATATTACTGATTGAGTGTTAAAAAAAAATTCGTGACTCAAAGATATGACATCACTGTGCAGCGACTGGCTCACTAGTTTTTGCTACAGCGCACAACTGCACGTGAAAACCGCAACTGCCGAGATGGATACATTTGTTATTTACAAATCTGAAAATGTTAAGGAAATTGTTTGCCCGAGTCATCGGAACCATGTACATCGACCAAGCAAAAGAGCAAGACCCCGTCAGATCAAAGTAGAAAACGTCGGAAATATGAGGAAGAATACATAAAGTGCAGTATCCGTATTCACTAAGTTGTGGTAGCAACCGAATACACGAGTTGTCCCGTGCAGCAATGGATGTACAGTACTGCTTCAATTTGGATCTACATATTTTTGTGAGCAGTCTTTTTCCGCTGTTACATATATAAAAAATAAATACAGTACAGCTCACGTCATGATGTCGAAGCTGATATGCAGGTAGCTGTATCCACCATCAGGCCACAAATGAAGCTTTTGTGGTGCCAAAAACAAGTACTGTACACCCTTCCCATTGAAAGGTAAGCCAAAATGATTTTGATATATAGTAAATGTAGTCAAAATACTGTGAACAGCTTATGTTTATTGCTTGTTTTTGATAGTGGGGGTCGCAAGATCTTGTCGATCTTCAATTAGGGGTCGCTGGCTTGAAAGTTTGAGAACCACTGCCTTAGACCCTGCAACTGCTCTTCTTGGCTAGTCAGTCTCCTTGCAGCATCTTAACAATGCTTTCCGAGTGCCTATACAGTATGTTATGATGAGCGCAAAAAAATCTATTCTTTGCATGTGGAAGAATAAGTCAAGGCCACTATTCAAGAGTTGGTTGTCTGAACTTTCCTCCACCCTACATGTAGAGAGGCTTAGATATAGTACAGTATGTCTGGAAATATAGATCAGATTTGAAGTTTCTTGGAGGCCTCTTTTCAATCACCTGTTAAAAATTTCCGGTAATCATGAAACTATTTGAAACCTTGTAAACATAGTGTCAGTGTTAATACACCATTTCTTTTTGTTCATTTTCTTAATCTCTTGTTAATACTACCGATAGTGCTGATACTTGCAAATTTATTTGTTCTCTGTTTTTATTTTTATTTTCACTTCCCCTGTTGTCAGAGGCGAACCAAGGTGAAGTGGGGGCCTCAGGCAAAATGAATAGATGAGGCCCTTCTAAAAGATTATTTCGTTAATATATCTTTGTTACCTAAATATACATTTATACAACATAAAAAAGTAGTCAAAACACATAATATAACATAAATAGTATTTTTTTTTAAACAAAGTGCATATTCTTTGACAAAATATTAATCTAAAATCTTAAAGATACAGAACAATCTTCTTATTTACAGTAATGGATTGTCACCTATTTATAGAAATATATGGTAATCATCTTAATTCATTAAAATTTATTATTAATTTATCAACTGCCTATGTTAACTAAATTTCTAGAGTTGTAAAGTAAATGTAACACTATATCTAACATGCTGCGCTTACCATTTTCACTGTTAGAAGGATGGACTGGGGTATCTCCCTGAGGTTGTGGTGGTGGTGACAGGAACTTAAGCAATGCTACTGAATTGCAAGCCACTGTATTTCTGCAAAGTATTCGGCCCCCTTGAACTTTTCCATATTTTGTCACATTACAGCCACAAACATGAATCAATTTTATTGGAATTCCACATGAAAGACCAATACAAAGTGGTGTACACGTGAGAAGTGGAATGAAAATCATACATGATTCCAAACATTTTTTACAAATAAATAACTGAAAAGTGGGTTGTTCGTAATTATTCAGCCCTGAGTCAATTTGTAGAACCACCTTTTGCTGCAATTACAGCTGCCAGTCTTTTAGGGTATGTCTCTACCAGCTTTGCACATCTAGAGACTGAAATCCTTGCCCATTCTTCTTTGCAAAACAGCTCCAGCTCAGTCAGATTAGATAGACAGCGTTTGTGAACAGCAGTTTTCATATCTTGCCACAGATTCTCGATTGGATTTAGATCTGGACTTTGACTGGGCCATTCTAACACATGGATATGTTTTGTTTTAAACCATTCCATTGTTGCCCTGGCTTTATGTTTTGGGTCGTTGTCCTGCTGGAAGGTGAACCTCCGACTCCAAGAGGTTTTCTTCCAAGATTGCCCTGTATTTGGCTCCATCCATCTTCCCATCAACTCTGACCAGCTTCCCTGTCCCTGCTGAAGAGAAGCACCCCCAGAGCATGATGCTGCCACCACCATATTTGACAGTGGGGATGGTGTGTTCAGAGTGATGTGCAGTGTTAGTTTTACGCCACACATAGAATTTTGCATTTTGGCCAAAAAGTTCCATTTTGGTCTAATCTGACCAGAGCACCTTCTTCTACATGTTTGCTGTGTCCCCCACATGGCTTGTGGCAAACTGCAAATGGGAATTCTTATGGTTTTCTGTTAACAATGGTTTTCTTCTTGCCACTCTTCCATAAAGCACTTTGTGCAGTGCATGACTAATAGTTGTCCTATGGACAGATGGAACCCCAGCTAGTAACCCTATTAGAAATTAGACAATCTAGAAAATTATTAAACGAAAATAAGCTGGAACAACAAAAACACTGGTTCGTCATATAATTATCACTAAGTCATCAATGATCATTATCTCCATCACTTAACTTACCGCTGTCATGTTTCCTCTTTTCCTCCTCTTCGTGTTGTTTTTTCCGCTTTTGGCTGCCAGATGGATAAGTCCTTTTAATTTTTAAAAAAGTCTAGTAACTAAGTAAAAAAGAACATAGAGGTGGGGCAAGGAGAACAGAGTTGAGTCAAGGACAATGTGATGTCACAGTAGCTAGGACATCATGTTCAGTGTGCAGTATGAACTCAAATGAAGTCTAGATAGGTCGCCATCTTAAATGTGAGATGCTTAGTGGACAGTGTGTACCCTAGAACATATGATGTAATCTTTTGGCGCTTTTCCACTACATAGTACGGCACGACACGGTTCAGTTCTACTCACTTTTGGGGGGGTTTCCACTGGGAACAGTACTTGGTACCTGGTCCTTTTTTTAGTACAACCTCAGCCGAGGTTCCAAGCGCGCCGAACCGTTACAAAAACGTGATGTGTAAACTCCGCTGGTCACTGTTTGGCCGGAGAAAATCGTCATTACTGCGTGACCAAACTTGCGACACGAGACACAACAGAACCACTATATTTAGAACAGCCAGAGAAGGATCGGACGCACCTTTTTGTATTAACCAAAAATTTTGGTTGGCTGCCATCAGCCTCTTTTGAAACAAACTCCTTCGTCTCGCTGTTAAAAACATCCACATGCCGAGAATGAAGAACACCATGCCGTCGATATGCTCCATTGTTGTGTGTTTGTTTGTTTGTGGCGCGCTTACGATGACGTCACGGTAGTAGCGGCGCCGCAACTAAAACGACACGTGAATAATCCCGCCCACTCTAAAGCGTTACTAAACTGCAGTGAAAGCGCAAACCGAGCCAAACTGCGCCAAACCGAAGTGAGTTGACTGAACCGTGTCATGCCGTACTATGCAGTGGAAAAGAGGCATTTGTACACTGAGTACCCAAAGTCACCTGCAGAGAAAAAGTCCCTGGACATGATGTAATGTCAGCTGACTCATGGGGTGATCTTAACTGTGATGTCAAATTAAAGGAACACAGACAAATAACCAAAATGTATAAGAAAAATAAGCGCCACCCCTATATCTTTAAAATAAACAAAGTGAAAAGATAATGGAAAGTTATTTGCAATAAAAATAAGTTATAATGGGAAAAATATGGAGTCAGATGACGAGGTATATGATGTAACGAAACAAGGTAGAGGAAAGTATGATTGTAATGGGTTAATAATTTGACAAGGGATGTACAAAGGAGGGGACAAGGTGAGCGCCCCCCTTCCCCTTGAAAAAACTGTATAAAAAAGCACATATGGCACAGCCAGATCAGTCTGTCCTTGCTGATGGCTGGATTCCTATTCCTAGGCATTTTCAAGGCTGGCTCACTTTGTTTTTATTGCTCCAATTTATCCTTACTTCATCTAGATCTGCATGGAGTCTTTCTTTGATTTCTTTTACTAAAAGTTACAGTATTTGGTTAATGTTTTAAATTAGGGAAACTTCGGTGTGGGGAGAATAAAAAATCCACCACACTGTCACTCTTGTTTTAAGCACCTAGGTAATTATATATTCATATTTGTATTTTTATTGTCACTATTATTCATAATGTCATAGTGAGTAAAAATCCATTTTTGACCTTTTTTGCCTTTACACAGTGAGCTGGTTGACTGTTTTTTTTTCTTTTTTTTACACTTGTGTAGGTGTGCTTTGTCTGGTTTTGTGATTGTGTTCTTTTTGTATGTCTGAAATTCAAAAAACTACCTCGATAAATATAATAATAAAAAAAAAACAATAAAGACAACAAGCAGTAGTAAAGCTTTGCCGACATTCTGTGTAACTGTCAAAACACTTTAAAGGCAAGGAGAGTATCATCCAGTGCTACATCCGCGCAAGCTGGAGAAGGTTCGCAAAATCTTCAATTGTGCAGCACTGTACCAAGGTACTGTATTAGTGACTGTGGTGGATTTTTTATTCTCCCCACACCAAAGTTGCCCTAATTTAAAACATTAAACAAATACTGTAACTTTAATAAAAGAAATTAAAGAAAGACTCCATGCAGATCTAGATGAAGTAAGGATAAAGTTTTATTGCAACAATAAAACAAAGTGAGCCAGTCTTGAAAATGCCTAAGATGTAAATCAGAGCATCGCCAAGAATAGACTGATGACTGTGACATAGGTGCCCTCTTTTATACAGTTTTCAAGGGGCGGGACGCTCACCTAGCCCCCTCCTTTTGTACAATTATATATTTTTTTTATTCCTTATCAAATTTCAACCTACTGTATTAGAATTACAATCGCGTTATATAATTTTATTACGTCATATACCTCGTCATCTGACCCCACCTTTTACCGATATTTTTTTCCATAACTTATTTTTCTTACAAATTAATTTCCATTATCTTTTCACTTTTTTTGTTCAACTTAAAAAATATTGGGGTGGCGGTTACGTCTGCTATAAATTCTAGGTCCTTCCGCTTTACTCTACAGTTTTCAAGAGACAGGCCATGGGTAAGCATCTTCTACATATTAATTTAATTATTTGTCTTATTTTGTGAATTTTATTGTATTTAAGTATTTTTTTTATTTTTATAGCTAATCGCATCTGCATGAATGATCACCACGTCACTTTGAACGACTCGGACAGCCAGAGCAGTCCGGCTCACAGTCCTACTGACTACAGTCCTACTGAACATGTCATGGACCGGGCCTCGGTGAGTTTTACTGAGGATGAGCCCGAACCATCTGTATCGTTACTGCAGTTTCTAGAGGAGACAGGGCTTACTTTTTCCAAGAATGATTACTCCAAACCAGGTCCTTCTAAACCGCATGTGGATAGCCCTTATCCATTTTCTTTTAGGCCCGTACGACCAGTCTACAACCACGGCTCCTCCGGTCCTAAAACCTGTTTGTCACAAAAGTGTTGGCACCCAGACCGATTTTAAAGTGTCTGTTGGTACCCAGACAGGTCTTCCTCCTGCGCCTCTGCCAAATCTAAATCACGGCATTTCTGTTTTTGTTCCTCTAACTGATCTTCAAATTGGTGTTGTCCTTCCTCACAGGAGGTTTGATAATTGATTTCTTATGCATTTTATTTCGCTACTGATGCTTACCCAAGCCCCCTATGTTTTTGTATTTTCATGTTGGGCCTTATACTTTGTATTTTGCAATATTTACTATGTAGATGCACATACTATTTTCACATTACTATTCTTATTAAACTTATTATTCATAAAGCTGTGTGTGTGTGTGTCTTTTGATTATCTAATTTGACATGTTGCTTGTGTATCCAATACCTGTTACAGGTATCTTAAGATCAGCCCATGTCTGAGATTACATCATATCTGGGGCTATGTCATATCTGCTGATCTTACATCATATCTGCTGATCTGCTGAGCTTGTGTCGTGTCTAGGGTTACTATGACATCATGTGCATCTCATCTCTAAGATGGCTGCTAGTCTAAGGTTTGTTGGGTGCATACTGTATACAGAACATCATCACATGATGTCTTTCCTACTATGACATCACATTGTCCTTGGATCAACTCTGTTCCTCCTACTTCACTTCTATAAGATATGATTAATAGTTTTTTGTAATATTACTACATACGCAGATATATTTAATTAAAATATGCTTACATGACCAACATTCACCAAAGCCCAAACCTTACCAATAAGTTGCTAGGAGTTGTTCTTAAGTTTAGACAAGAGACTTAAGTCACTTGAAATTTGAAAGTCCAAGTGCTATCTGATGAAAGAGATATGCAACGTTTCCTGTGGGGGGAAGATAACGACCCGGACAAACAACCTAAGCATTATCGTATGACGGCTCACCTTGCAACGAAAGGCAGAATAGTGCAAACTTCTCTAATGACACAATGGAAATGGTGAAATAAAATTTTTATGTAGACGATTGCCTTAGTCAGTACCAACAGAAATCCGGCAGCTGCTCGCCTATGGAGGCTTTAGATTAACTAAGTGGTTAAGCAATTCTATGGAAATGATGAAATGACTGATGAGCTGACGACTGGACAAAATCATTGCATGAGGTAAACCTTGATCAAGAAAATCTCAAATGAACACTGGGTATCATTTGGGATGTCATAAAAGATTGATTCACATTTGATGGACAAGCCTGTTACAAAGAGAGAAGTATTGATCACTACCAGTTCCATCTATGATTCTTCAGGATTTGCAAGCCTTCAGAGCTAAAACAATCTTTCAAGAGTTGTGCCGCATGAAAGTCGACTGGGACAAGGAGTAACCAGTGGACATACTGTAGCAGCACAATGGCACAGATGGTTGAACGACTTGCCTCTGTTGTCAACACGGATAGTTCCAAGATGTTTTAGATCAACATTAACTACCAACCCAGCTCCATCACTTTTCCAATGCTTCGGATCTGGCTTATGGTGCTATTTCATACATCAGAATTGGTCATTGCTACGGAGTTGGATCACTATATCAAGTGATCATAGAGATTCCAACTGAGACTTTCATTCGGATGGACAGTACTATTGTACTCCATTAAAAACAAGCATTGTCATTTTCAGACATCTGTCATCAACTTTATATCAAAAATATGTCATGCCAGTGGAGACACATTAATTCTGCCTCTAACCCTGCGGATGTTGTCTCTCGAGGGATGACTATGAAAGGGATTTTGCCAAATGAACAGTGGGTATCTGGGCCACACTTTCTTAGACTCGAGGAGGAACCTGGTATAAATTACTTGCCGGAGGAAGCAGAGATCAAATGAGGCAAAGATTTTTATGCAGCCAGCCAAGTGATGAAAAA
Organism: Channallabes apus; assembly: GCA_030522415.1. Lineage (NCBI taxonomy): Eukaryota > Metazoa > Chordata > Actinopteri > Siluriformes > Clariidae > Channallabes > Channallabes apus. Next base: position 15,604,442 of record CM060122.1, read on the forward strand.
TGCAGTGGACGTATTGGGCTACTGTTATGTTGCGTCTCAAGGCTTTGTTATGCAAGAAAACAAGTGTGCATCTGTCCGAAGCCATCCCTATTCTGATGTGCTGGTGAGCTCAAGCAGAGATAACCATTCTCAATTACATACAAGCTGCAACTTTCAAATCTCCTCAGGTCGAACCCAGTTCCCTTTTAAACTTAAAGCCTTCAGGGATGAAAATGATCAACTCTTTCATGAAGGAGGCAGACTAATGAATGCCCCAATTCCCTATGAGGCTAAACACCCTGTGATCCTACCTAACAATCATCATCAACCCAGCTGAGTATTCATTACTACCATCTTCGTTTGGGTCCAGAACGGATTCTTGTAGAAATTTGTCAACATTTCAGATTTCTAAAGGAATGCCTACTCTCAAGTCATGCCTACAGTGTCACAGGTTAAGAGTTAAGCCTCAAACCCAGTAAATGGCAAAATTACCTGAATCTAGAGTGACACCGTTGGCATAGACAACTTCGGGCCATTCTTGACTAAGAAGGCGTGCCATGAATAAAAGAGGTACCTGTACGGAAGTTTGTTTACATTATTTGTCTCACTACAACAGCTATTTATCTCAAAGTCTCACACACCCTTGGTAATGGTTCCTTATTCAACGTTTTACAGTGATTCATCTGCAGGAGAGCCCTACCTTCTAAGAGATTTTTAGTGTGTGAATGGAATCAACAAAGGATTTCTAATTACCTACTGCAGAACAACGTAAAATGGATCTTCAATATACCTGCCTAAACAAATATGCTTGTGTTTGATGTTTGTGTAGACATAGGTCGTTTATAATGTTACTTCTTGAAATATTTGTGCAATATTCCGTATGTTGCATTTGGTTGATAGACGAATTTTGTGATGCAAAGACTGTTCTACGAAAGACTGCAAATTGTCTTTTCTGTTCTAGAAATCTGTATTTTTCTAATTCAAAAATTAAAATTAAAATTTTATTCATCACATACACAGTCATACATAAGTAAGAATATAAGAAATAAATATGAATAAAAAGAAATACGATAGAAAATTTATTTAACTAGGGAAATAAAAATATACTGTACAAATTAGGACATTCACAATATAGCAAAATATAGAATAAAATAGAAATGTATAAAAATGTAGAAATTGTATCAATAAAGAAAAAAAGGAAGTAAAAATGACTGGGGGTGTGCAAATATGCATAAAAAGTGTCTTATTAAAGTGTCTTGTGCAATGGTCCAGAAATGAAAATATAAATATGTAAGTGTAAATGTGCATGAATGTGTCCATAAGTGTCCAATTTTGGATGTTAAAAAGATGGTATCAGTCCTGTGTGGTGGTGTGGATGAGAGACCTTATCGCCTGTGGGAAGAAGCTCCTCCTCAGCCTCTCTGTGTTGGGCTTCAGGGAGCGGAATCGCTTCCCAGACCGCAACAGAGAGAACAGGCCATTGTTGGGATGGCTGAGGTCCTTCACGATCTTTCTGGCCTTGGTCCAGCACTGCTTGCTGTAGATTGAGTGCAGATCAGGGAGCTCGGTGCGGATGATGCGATCAGCTGATCGCACCACTGCATGGTGCTGTTTCCAAACCAGGTCGTGATATTTTTCGACACTGCCGGGCTACCGTTTTCACCACGGTGTTGATGTGACAGGACCATGACAGGTCCTGCGTGATGTGAACACCGCTGAGCGGTATCGGAAGCTGTCCTCTCTCTCCACTGGGCTCCTGTTGATGACGGGATTCTGGTAGTTTCTCTCCTGCCTTGTACTAAAGTCCACTATCAGCTCATTTGTCTTGCTGACGTTCAGGAGGAGATTGTTCCTCTGGCACCAGTTCTCCAAATTTCCAATCTCCTCTAGGTAGGCCGTCTCATCGTTGTTCGTGATCAGGCTCACCACAACAGTGTCGTCAGCAAACTTAATGACGGTGGTGGAGTTGGTAGTGGCCACGCAGTCGTACGTGTACAATGAGTACAGCAGGGGGCTCAGAACACAGCCCAGTGCTAAGAGTGAGGAGGGAGGCAGTTAGGATGTTGGAGATCCGCTGACACATAGATAAGCTGAGTCCCAGGTGCTCCAGCTTGGTGGTGAGTGTGGAGGGAATTATGGTATTAAATGCTGAGCTATAGTCGATGAAGAGCATCTTAACATAATTCCCTTTCCGAGTGTCCAGGTAAGTGAGTGATGTGTGGAGGAGATGAGATTCTGCATCATCCGTAGAGCGATTCGGGCGGTATGCAAACTGTAATAGGTCCAGTGTGTCCGGTAGTGAAGAAATGATGAAGTCTCTGACAAGCTGTTCAAAGCACTTCATCACTACTGAGGTGAGGGCTACAGGGCGATAATCATTGAGGGAAGCAGGATGAGGTATCTTCGGGACAGGAACAATGATGGACTCTTTGAAACATGTAGGGATCACCGACTGAGATAAAAAAGAGGTCTGCCGTCTGGTTCTGCTGCTTTCCTTTACTCATTACATCGCATGATCAGAATGCGCCCCTACGTGCACTACCGCCACCTAAAGGACTGGATGAATAATGCAGCAAAGTCATTTTTGTTTTGAGGCCTGGTGATGATTTTGCTGCACATTTCCCTGACACACTGAATGTACTGTAGGCCTAATTGGGTTAGACCCGAATGATAAATGTAGACAGAAATCACTGAACACAGCCATTACGTTATTAGTTCTCTTCTTAATAAAGATATTCTGTATACTGCATTTTAGTTTATTTCATTTACCACATTGTTGATTAAAATAAACACTTCCCACACGGAAATAACCTATATAAACATATTTGTTTTAATATAGGTTTTTAATATATGTGACATATATAAAATTGGCCGTTTTCCTATATTATATGTACATATATGTACATATATGCGTGCATATACAGTATGCGTACATATATGTACCTATATAGACATATATAAAATTGGCCGTTTTCCTATATGTACATATATGTACCTATATAGTAATATATGTGACATATATAAAATTGGCCGTTTTCCTATATTATATGTGCATATATGCGTACATATATAGGTACATATATGCATGTATATAGTGTGCATATATGCACCTATATGTTTACCTAGATTAGTAAAATTATTAAAATCCATAGCTGCTAGACAACATAAATAAAAGGCCAAAATGTAGAAATTTACATTTTTTATTTTCTTAAGAACAATCAACTAGTAAAAGAACAAAAACATGACAAAAAAACTGAACAGGAAGAAAAAAAATATATTTTGTGGATCTTCCCAGCTCAGTGAGCTTTGAATTGATTGATGTAGATCAATGTAGCATCTAGAGAAGACAAAAATAATAAGACAGTATAATAATAATCAATAAATAATTATCAGACGATAACAATTAGAGCCACGAGGTTATTTGCAACACTATATGTTCTATAAAATAGAGGACTTCACACCCTACAGCGCTATACCCCAGAAATGTGGCTTTAGAAGAGGAAAGGTAGGATTAAGAAGTGAGTAAGCGATGCAATAGCATTATAGGTACCAAGCAGATACAGTAACAATAATGGGTGCCCTACCTTATGCAGTCTCCATTGATGCCTAATAAACATTGATACAAGTAGGCTATGGTTAAAGTGGTGACCTTATAAAGTCTGAAATGTTTTTTTTCCCTTCTCAACGCATTATGCATTTACTCACCAATAATGGCTACCTTTTTAATTTGGTCAAGTCTCCAAGTCGAAAGTGCCCAGCAGCAGATTCCGTACCATGGCAGTATCAGAGGTGGCAAGGCGGGCTGCTCTCCACGCTTCTGCCTTGCAAAACACCCCAGAGTCCTTTATAACTTCAATCTGAAAAATAATTTCACATCACAATATTAATATATTGGCAACTTTTAGGAACTTTTCATGTTTCATACTGATTCTTATGTTTAGCTTCCCAATAGTTAATAGGATTTTATGTATAAATGCAAGAGCATCTGACAAGAGCTAGCTGTAGTGAGGAAAATATTTACTACTATTAGTCTAATATTATCAGAATAAGAGTTATATAAGACTTAATAACTTACCCAGTGTAGCATGGGTCTATTCTCTATTCAAAATGCTCCTGTTCGTCGTCGGAGTCACACAGTCTTCTTCTGAGGTAAATGTAAACTCCTCCAACTTTCCAGAACATTCGGGAGTTTCCTCGGATGTGTAAGCAGGTGCCATCTTCCAAAACGTGCAGAAAACTCACTGAATCTGATTGTTTTCAAACCTGTCTCTCTGTGTTTGTTTTTCATGCCGGTGTCCGGGGGCGTGGCCTAGTATGTAAATTACCCGGACTGATTTCCGTGTGATTGGCGTGTGGGCGTGTCCTGCCTCGGGTCATTAGCAGATAAGTGCGACAGAAATTCTGTGCCTCTCCTTGGTTTCATACGGATTGCATAAACTGAGAATATTTGTTTTCAATGTGACTTGCATCATTTAAAAGTATACACTTTAAGCTTTCTATAGATATATTTCTCATTTCAGTTAATTCTAGTGACGTGTTTCCAAAAGATTTCATATATGTGCATATATCCTCATATACTGTATGTGGGCAATTAGGATACCAATTTCATGTGTTCGCACATAAGTTTTTTTTTTTGTTAGTTCTTAGTTATTGCCTTGATAATAGAAAATATGAGCTAGGCATCATGTATGACAGTTGCCAAAGTGAGATACAGTATGAGCTAAAATGACCAGATTCTGCCATAGGAGACATATCTTGTATGTACATATAGGGCTTATATGTGGACAGAGGTGTCAAGTAATGAAGTACAAATACTTCGTTACCTTACTTAAGTAGAAATTTTGGGTATCTATACTTTACTGGAGTAATTATTTTTCAGCCGACTTTTTACTTTTACTCCTTACATTTTTAAGCAATTATCTGTACTTTCTACTCCTTACATTTTAAAAATAGCCTCGTTACTCTATTTTTATGATCAGCACGCGCAACCCCCCCCCGGTCGCATGATAAGAACGCGCACAACGCCCGCCAACTGCGTCCCCCCCCCCCCCGGTCGCATGATAAGAACATGCACAATGCATCCCCCCCCTCCACCCATGCCCCCCACCCCACCGTCGCATGATCAGAAAGCGAGACCTTAATGCTTTTGTCGCCCCGTACTTTTAAGCTTTTACTTAAGTAAAAAGCTTGGGTTGATACTTCAACTTCTAAAGAAGTATTTTTGAACCCTAGTATCTATACTTCTACTCAAGTAATGAATGTGAATACTTTTGACACCACTGTATGTGGATATAAAGAAGCAATACAGGAGACCTATATGGCCTGTATATGCACATATATGCACCTCAATGTTGCCTACATGTGGCATATATATGCATATATGCAGCATATATATTATCATATATATGCATATATACTGCATATAGGTTTCATATATGCGCATATGTCCTCATATAGGTGCGGTTATATGTGCATATATTCTGCATATGGGTTTCATATATGCGCATATATCCTCATATAGGTTCTTTCCATGTGGGTTCACTGGGTACTTTATTTTTGCAATTCTAAAGTGAAAAGTTAATAATAATTTACACAGTGCAGTGTTTCCCACAGGTGAGAAATATGCTTGCGGCGGTAGCCAATGGAATGGGCCAGCATTACCTGCACCTACTTTAACACAATATTTTGATTTATATTATTTCATATTAATTCACATTTCAGAGATCCAACCTACTAACCCTCCCCTCCATCTACCCATGTGTAAAGAGTAAGATGAAAAAAAGTATAAAAATAAAGAAATAACCAGTGTACTGTACAGTAGATGACACTGTTTGTCAGAGCACTAGCCCTTAAACCCCAGAGCATTTTTTAACCATTCTTTGCATTATTTATTTGCAGTGTTTTAATAAATACACAGTATAGGGGGCAGAATTGTGCAATGTAGAGTGACTTTTTTCTTTAGCCCACCTTAGGCAATATAATGAAAGGCACACATTAACTATGCAGTCAAGAATGAAGTGACACAAACACTCAAAGCATTTTGAGAGTTCTACATGTTTTGTGTTGTCATGTTAGAAAAAGTGGCACATAACTGTGAAGTGGAAAGAAAATGATAAATAGTTTTTACAAATAAATATCAGAAATATCATGTATTTGTGTTTAGCCCATCTTTACTCTGATACCCCTAACTAAAATCAAGTGGAACCAATTTACAATTACATTTAGTCTTATCCAGAGTGACTTACATTTTTATCTGCCTTCAGAAATCACCTAATTAGTAAATAGAGTGCACCTGTGAGTAATTTAATCTCAGTATAAATACAGCTGCTCTGTGAAGTGATCAGAGGTTTATTAGAAAACATTATGGAAGAAAACTATGTCTTTGTAGATTTAGAGAAAAACTGTGTCTTTTTAGATTTAGAGAAAGCGTACAACAGGGTGCCGAGAGGAGCTGTGGTGTGACAGAGAAGTATGTTAGAGTGGTGCAGGACATGTATGAGCATGCTAAGACAGTGGTAAGATGTGCTGTAGGTGTGACAGAAGAGTTCAAGGTGAAGGTGGGTCTGCATCAAGGATCGGCTTTAAGCCCCTTTTTGTTTGCTCTGGTGATGGACAGGATGACAGATGAGGTAAGACAGGAGTCTCCATGGACTATGATGTCTGAAGAGGACATTGTGCTTTGTAGCGAGAGCAGGGAACAGGTGGAGGAAAATTTGGAGAGGTGGTGGTATGCTCTGGAAAACAGAGGAATGAAGGTTAGCCGCAGCAAGACGGAATACATGTGTGTGAATGAGAGGGGCCCAAGAGGAACGGCGAGGCTACAGGAAGCAGATGTAAAGAAGGTGCAGGATTTTAAGTACTTGGGGTCAACGGTCCAGAGCAACGGAGAGTGTTCAAAGGAGGTGAAGAGGCGGGTACAGGCAGGTTGGAATGGATGGAGAAAAGTGTCAGGTGTGTTGTGCGATTAAAGGGTATCAGCGAGAATGAAAGGAAAGGTGTACAGGACAGTGGTGAGACCAGCGATCCTCTACGTCTTAGAGCCAGTGGCACTGAAGAAAAGACAGGAGGCAGAGCTAGAGGTACAGTAGCGGAGCTGAAGATGTTGAGGTTCTCTTTGGCAGTGACAAGGATGGATAGGATCAAGAATGAGTTCATCAGAGGGACAACGCATGTTAGATGTTTTGGAGATAAAGTCAGAGATGTCTGGCCGATTGAGGTGGTTTTGACATGTTCAGAGGAGAGATGGTGAATATATCGGTAGAAGGATCCTCTGAGGTTGGAACTGCCAGACAGGAGGTCTAGAGGAAGACCTACAGTAAGAGGAGATTTATGGATGCAGTGAGAGAGGACATGAAGTTAGTTGGTGTAAGAGAAGAGGATGCAGAGGGTAGAGTTAGATGGAGGCAGATGATTCGCTGACGACCCCTGAAAGGAAACAGCCGAAAGACAAAGAAGAAGATTATGGAAGAAAACATCATGAAGCGCAATTAATACAATAGACTGGTCAGGGCGAAAATTGTGGAGAAGTCGAAAGAAGGGTTAGATTATAAAACAAATATCCCATGCTTTGAACATCTCATGGAGTAATTCATCTTCTGAAAATGGAAAGAGTATTGTGCACCCACAAACCTACCCAGACATGCCCATTCACCTAAACTTACAGGCCAAGCAAGGCAAAAGATCCTCCTAACTGAGCTGCAGAGATCAACATCTCAGGTGGCAGAATCTGTCCACAGAACAACTTCACAAATCTGACCTTTATGGAAGAGTGGCGAGAAGAAAGCCATTGTTGAACGAAAGCCATAAGAAGTCACGTTTGCAGTTTGTGGTCAGAGTTGATGGGAAGATACCAAATACAGGGTAATCTTAAAGGAAAACCTGTTAGAGTCTGCAAAGACTTGAGACTGGGGCGGAGGTTCACCTTCCAGCAGGACAAGAAGCTTAAACATATAGCCTGAGCTACAATGGAATAGTTTAGATAAAATCATATTCATGTGTTAGAGTGGCCTAAACCCAATTGAGTGGCAAGACTTGAAAATCGCTGTTCACAGATGCCTTCCATCCAATCTGACTGACCTTGAGGTATTTTGCTGAACAGTTTTGCTATAACTGTTGAAATCAGTGATTGAGGGGGTGAGGATGAGACCTGACACAGCATAAAGCCTTCCCAGTTTACCAGAAATCACTAAGCCCATAAAAACAAGAACAAAAATCTAATTCCATAGCATTAAAACGTTCTTCTTTTTTTTATTTGAGCTTTTTTTATCAGAGCATTCTACATGACATATGACATTTGCTTCCCAACTTGTAAATTATACAGTATATAAATATAATACAATTGTATAAATACAATACAATTGTAGGGTTCAAGTCAAACCAGAACTGATTGAAGAATGTAAAATTGATTACAGACTTATAGACTTAAAGCACAGAAAGATAATGAAACTCTTAGGCTCAATAAAACATTTGATTAGTGCAAATGTTTTAAACAGCCCCTATTACTGTATGCTTTTTCAAATATGATCTTTCATGCAGTGTGTCATGTACTGTAGCAGTATGTGAACATAAACTATCTGCACTATCTGTGACGCCGACAGTGCACGATAAGTTTTTGTCTCTTAAAAAAAAGAGTCGGCTCACATTCGCCTAAACGAGTCGTTAGCAATTCTATTTTTTCCTATGTTACGGATCCACGTCACTCCGTAACATATTTGCATAATGTCCGCTCACGTTCTACGTCACGAACAACTTTCCCGCCATCTTACAATTAACGTTACCACACTCTTGTTAATGTGACTGAGCATTCATGCCGGGTTCGCTTAAACACTTTGTAATAGAAAAAAACGAGATCACACGAACTCCTTTTTAAATTATTATTCTCCACCATTCACTAAAACTGAACTCTAACACTCGTGATCTACGACAAGCCCACAGGGGAAAAATACTGAAGTGTAAGGGCATGGAGCATGTGCACTTCGCGCATCGGACACACACGCGCAAAGTGTAGGGGCATGGAGCATGCGCACCACACACACGCACGAAGTGTAAGGGCACATGCACATGCGCACTTCGTGCATCACACACTCGCGAAGTGCGCATGCCCTAGGCCCATAGGGGAAAATGCATGAGTAGTAATGGTGGACCAGCGCTGGCGTTATTTGTTTGGATGAGAGAAGGAGAGATTGCTGTGGATCATTTTCTTTCAAAGATTTTTCAACCAGATTATCTTTGACTGGACATATTCCCCGGACTTCTCACCCTCCGTCATCGGCCTCCAGACTTCACTCGGTATACTCGTGTAACCCTTCTTTTTTGAATTGTCTGACTATTCTCTACAAAATTGTAGAGATTTGTAGAGAATTGTAGAGTTAAAATTGTATTTTATTAAGCCAAATGGCACGACAGTACACAAACTTCTCTCATGTGCTTCTCTAACCGCATCACACTCCCACCTGTCCCCCTGGGAACCTAGGACAGGTAACTTGTTAGTTCCTCTTAACGTAAGCAACATACCCAATGTATGAATTAAATATTACACATGCAGGGATACAGACAAAATAATAATAATGCACTGTAAATAATAATTCAATAATATTAATTTCTAAATTAAAACACATAAATAAATAAATACCATGATATGCAATACATGTAATAAAAACAAATCAATGCAGTAAACTTAAAATAATCCAAAATATACTGTTTGTAGGAACTAAGGTTACAGTCTTCCCTTGCTAAAAGTGGAAATGTCCTCATTTCAATAAAACCATTGAGAAAATAAATAACAGACATGAGAGAAAACAACAAGGGCATCTTTGGCAAACATCAGTAACAATTCTTTTATATATATATATATATATATATATATATATTTTTTTTTTTTTTTTTTTTTTTGGGTTATCCATAAAACATCAATATAGTCTTATGAACAGTAGTGTTTAGCCTGAGTCATACTCAAACCATTCACCTGCAAATTGCAGTGCAACACCCAGTTAGAGCACCCAAACAACAAAATACAACACATAAGATGCTGTTACTATCCAATCAAGTCCGTTAGGGAACAAAGTCTCTGTACTTAGGTGGCCGCCTAATCTGACAACCTGCATGAGATGTGACCTGCACGGGCCCATGGCTAAGTGAAGCGCGTCCACCAACTTGACGGTTGGTAACAGGTGAAGATGGGGAAGAAGAATCAGGGTCAGTAAGATCAACATTGGGTTTACTACTGCCCTGAGGAACAGTCCTGGTTGGAACGGTTAGGCTCTGCTGTCCAGCCGTGGCAGGGACGTAAGGAGGAGTTGGAGGGCGAAAAGGAAGAGCACCCGACAATGCAGTGAGACAAGGAGCCACTGATGTGCCAGCTCTAGATGACACAGGAGATGTATGAGGAATAATCGGGGCTGCTGGTAAAACCCGTTTGTATGACTTCAATCTGTTATGGTGCACAACCCATGACTTTAAACATGCGTCCCTAGAATCCGTAATCTCATAGGTGACACCTGGGCGTCCATCGCTGCTCATCCGTCGCTGGACCACAAATGGCCCTTTCCATCTAGGAGCAAGCTTCTGCATCTTCTGTGCAGGGTTATCCAGAAGAACAAGGTCACCTGGTTGGTGAGGGTGAAACACCAATTTCTTGTCATACTGAGTCTTCTGATGCTTTTTAGTTGTGGCAGTGTTCTGAGCCGCATCTTTGAAAGCATGTGACAAATGCAGGGCAAGGTGCTTGGCATAAGCCGCTGGCGTACCTGGTGTTGATGAGGTCAATGCAGGACTACAGTTCAACATGACATCAAGTGGCAAATTTGGCTCCCTTCCATGAACAAGGAAGAACGGGGAAAATCTTGTGCCAGAATGAACACTTGAATTATATGCCAGTTCAGCTTGTGAGCTGATCCCATTTGCCTCCAGTGTTTGATATATATTTAGCGAGTTGATCATTCAGCGTCCTGTTTAGTCTCTCTACCAGGCTGTCTGATTGGGTATGATATGGAGATGTGCGTGTTTTGCTAATGCCCAGTAATGTGCAGAGATGTTTAATGAGGTCCGATTCAAATTGCCTGCCCTGGTCTGTGTGAATGGACTCTGGTAAGCCATGTTGTCGTATGTAGTCCTCAAAAATACACTTTGCCACAGTAGTCGTTCGTTGGTCTTTCAGAGGGAAGAGATTGACATAGCACGTAAAATAGTCCATGACTACAAGAACATACCTGTTGCCTTGTGTAGTGACAGGTAGCTCAGTGATGTCCGCGGCAATCATTTGAAATGGCCTCTCTGCTTGGATTGGCTGTAGTGGAGCCCTTTCATGTGGAGTGGGAGAAACCCATTTTTGACATGGCACGCACTCAGTACAAAACTTGTGAATATCACGGGACATATACAGTATGGCCAGTAACAAATGCGCCGGGCTCTTAGCAGCGTGCGCTCTGCATTCAGATGACCACTAAATGTATTACCATGCAATGTTACCAGAGCTGTGGGGATAAGCGCAACAGGCATAACAACTTGAAAAGTACAGTATCAGGCGTGTATGGACTCATTTTGTTTTTCCTGCACAAGATTTCCTGCCGAATAGTCAACTTGGGATATTCTTACCACAGTTTTCGCAGGACTGGGGACGAGTGTTTCAAGTGGCCAATTGGTGGTCTGGCTTCGTTGTTCTCTAGCCATGAAAAGACTTTACTGAGACAGTCATCATCATGATGTTGTTTCTGCAATTTGTCCAAATCCACCGACAGTGTGTTACTGATGTCCATGAGACCAGAAGCATTATTGGTATCGCTGTTACTGCCTCCGTGGTTGATTCCGTCTGTGGCAGTGATTGCTGAGATTGCACATTGAACAGCTTTGCTCTCGGTCATTGTGTTAGGACGCCTGGACATAGCATCAGCATTGGCATGCTGTTTACCTTCCCGATGCACGATGATGCAATCATACAAATCCAGCTCAAGTATCCATCGACTGCGTCTGGATCATTATCCACTGAAGACTTCTTCAGACTGAGGAGGGGTTTATGATCGGTGACCACAGTGAATGAACTGCCAGACAAGAAATGTTTAAAGTGTCTTAGGCTACGTTTACACTGCAGGTCTCGATGCTTAATTCCGATTTGTTGCCTATATCTGATTTTTTTTGACCATCTGTTTACACGTTCTTTTAACTATGACTCATACTGTATGCGATTCACGTTTTTACACTTGCCATACCATCTGAAACATTGCACATACTTAAAGGGAGGTTCTTGCGCTGCACAGTAGCCAAGATAGATGAAGGTGAAATATGCTTAACGCTCTGTGATATATGCAAAGTTCGCGAAACGTCACCATGGTTTTAAAACGGAGACGGCATAATTGCAGCCTGCACATATGCTTTATTCATCAAATACTGATTTAATGTTATTTAGCCCAAATAAGCATTAACACATGGTGTGTGTGTGTGTTGGAGGGAGGGGGGGGAGGCGTTGTTCTTTTCCTCTTCCATGTCACCTGCGATGTTGTAATTCAACACGCCAGGGGTAGCTCAGTGGTTAAGGCATTGGACTATGGTTCGGAAGATCCCAGGTTCAAACCCCACAACCGTCAAGTTGTCACTGTTGGGCCCTTGAGCAAGGCCCTTAACCCTAAACTGCTCAGATGTGTAATGAGATAAAAAATAAAAAAAATAAAATGTAAGTCGCTCTGGATAAGAGCGTCTGCCAAATGCCTAAATGTAAATGTAAACACGCGGTTCCACCGGAGAATAACAATACGTCATTAAACCGCGAAGAAGTCGCAGTTTTAATGACGTACAGAACACAATGCCTCAGGAAATCCGATCTACCTGTTTACACAACAATCACATTAGCACATACAGTGGTGTGAAAAACTATTTGCCCCCCTCCTGATTTCTTATTCTTTTGCATGTTTGTCACACAAAATGTTTCTGATCATCAAACACATTTAACTATTAGTCAAAGATAACACAAGTAAACACAAAATGCAGTTTTTAAATGAGGGGTTTTATTATTTAGGGAGAAAAAAATCCAAACCTACATGGTCCTGTGTGAAAAAGTAATTGCCCCCTGAACCTAATAACTGATTGGGCCACCCTTAGCAGCCATAACTGCAATCAAGCGTTTGCGATAACTTGCAACGAGTCTTTTACAGCGCTCTGGAGGAATTTTGGCCCACTCATCTTTGCAGAATTGTTGTAATTCAGCTTTATTTGAGGGTTTTCTAGCATGAACCGCCTTTTTAAGGTCATGCCACAACATCTCAATAGGATTCAGGTCAGGACTTTGACTAGGCCACTCCAAAGTCTTCATTTTGTTTTTCTTCAGCCATTCAGAGGTGGATTTGCTGGTGTGTTTTGGGTCATTGTCCTGCTGCAACACCCAAGATCTCTTCAGCTTGAGTTGACGAACAGATGGCAGGACATTCTCCTTCAGGATTTTTTGGTAGACAGTAGAATTAATTCATGGTTCCATCTATCACAGCAAGCCTTCCAGGTCCTGAAGCAGCAAAACAACCCCGGACCATCACACTACCACCACCATATTTTACTGTTGGTATGATGTTCTTTTTCTGAAATGCTGTGTTACTTTTACGCCAGATGTAACGGGACACGCACCTTCCAAAAAGTTCAACTTTTGTCTCGTCGGTCCACAAGGTATTTTCCCAAAAGTCTTGCCAATCATTGAGATGTTTTTTAGCAAAATTGAGACGAGCCTTAATGTTCTTTTTGCTTAAAAGTGGTTTGCGCCTTGGAAATCTGCCATGCAGGCCGTTTTTGCCCAGTCTCTTTCTTATGGTGGAGTCGTGAACACTGACCTTAATTGAGGCAAGTGAGGCCTGCAGTTCTTTAGATGTTGTCCTGGGGTCTTTTGTGGCCTCTCGGATGAGTTGTCTCTGCGCTCTTGGGGTAATTTCGGTCGGCCGGCCACTCCTGGGAAGGTTCACCACTGTTCCATGTTTTTGCCATTTGTGGATAATGGCTCTCACTGTGGTTCGCTGGAGTCCCAAAGCTTTAGAAATGGCTTTATAACCTTTACCAGACTGATAGATCTCAATTAGTTTTGTTTTCATTTGTTCCTGAATTTCTTTGGATCTTGGCATGATGTCTAGTTTTTGAGGTGCTTTTGGTCTACTTCTCTGTGTCAGGTAGCTCCTATTTAAGTGATTTCTTGATTGAAACAGGTGTGGCAGTAATCAGGCCTGGGGGTGACTACAGAAATTGAACTCAGGTATGATAAACCACAGGTAAGTTATTTTTTAACAAGGGGGGCAATCACTTTTTCACACAGGGCCATGTAGATTTGGAGTTTTTTTTCTCCCTTAATAACGTAAACCTTCATTTAAAAACTGCATTTTGTGTTCAATTATGTTATCTTTGACTAATAGTTAACGGTTTTTGATGAGCAGAAACATTTAAGTGTGACAAACATGCAAAAGAATAAGAAATCAGGAAGGGGGCAAATAGTTTTTCACACCACTGTATCTGATTTATATCCGATTTATTTCCACATATGAAGGAGGCCTGAAACCGATCTCGCAATATCGGAATGCATGCGTTTTTTTTCCTGTTTACACGGACATACAACACATCCGATATGTGTCACATATGAGCCAAAAATCGGAATTGGGTCACATTTACCTGGCAGTGTAAACGTATCCTTACAGACCAAACAACTGCCCAAAGTTCACGGTCAAATGTAGACCATTTCCTTTCAGAAGAGTTGAGTGTGTGGCTTACGTAGGCTATAACATGTTCTTTAGTGTCCTGTTTTTGAGCAAGCACAGAGCCGATGCTCTCAATTCAATTCAATTCAATTCAATTTTATTTATATAGCACTTTTAACAATGGTCATTGTCTCAAAGCAGCTTCACAAAAATTAAAGAAATTAAAAAAAATAATAATAATAATAATAAATAAATAAATAAATAAAATAATAATAGAAAATAAATAAATAAAAACAAATAATAATAATAATAATTATAGAAAAGAAAATAATTGGAAGTGTGGATGTGTGAGAAAAATGTGCAGATAATAATGAGACGAAGGAATGAAATTTCTCTGATGAGCAAGCCAAGGGTGACGGCGACGGTGACAAGGAAAAACTCCCTGAGATGGCATTAGGAAGAAACCTTGAGAGGAACCAGACTCAACAGGGAACCCATCCTCATTTGGGCGATAACAGATAGAAATGATATAACATCTTGTGTGTTGTGCAGGTGAAAATTCAATATGACAGAAATTATTTAAGATGAGGTCTGGATCACTGGAAGCACAGGAGCAGCATGTGTAACTCCAACCATCATAAAGCTGAATCCAGCTGGAGCTGGTCCTTCTCTGGATGCCTCAGGAACCTCGCAGGGTCGGCCTTTGTCTACTGAAGCTGGCAAAACCTCCCGATGCCTCGGGATGGGTAGAGAAATACAGAACAGATGGGGAGAATTAGCGTAGTTGCCATTCGGTATAGGTGTACTGGAGTATGAGTACTGGGATGAGTTATGTGTATGCCAGATTAAAAAGATGCGTCTTGAGTCTACTTTTGAACTGAGAAACCGTGTCTGCTCCCCGAACACTGTCTGGAAGGCTATTCCAAAGCTTTGGAGCTAAATATGAAAAAGCCCTACCCCCTTTTGTAGATTTTGAAATTCTGGGAACTACCAGAAGTCCGGAGCTTTGTGATCTTAAGGCTCGTGGTGGATTGTAGCGCATCAGAAGACTGGTTAGGTATGTGGGAGCTAAACCATTTAAGGCCTTGTATGTAAGTAATACTATTTTGTAATTTATTCTAAACTGAACAGGTAGCCAGTGCAGGGATGATAATATTGGGGTTATATGATCATATTTTCTGGATCTAGTAAGAACCCTGGCAGCTGCATTTTGGATTAACTGAAGCTTGTTTATTGAGGATGCAGGACAACCACCTAGTAATGCATTACAATAGTCCAGTCTGGAGGTCATGAATGCATGAACTAGTTTTTCTGCATCAGATACGGATAAGATGTTCCTAAGTTTAGCAATATTTCGAAGATGGAAAAAGGCTGTTTTTGTGATATTTGAAATGTGATTTTCAAAAGACAAGTTACTGTCTAATATTACTCCCAGATCTTTTACTGCTGAGCTGGTAATAACAGTACATCCTTCTAAGCGCAAGCTGAATTGTGAAAGCTGTTGTGTGCTGGTTTTTGGGCCAATAAGTAATATCTCTGTCTTATCTGAATTTAATAAAAGAAAGTTATTGGTCATCCAATCTTTTATGTCCTGGACACACTCAGTTAATCTAGACAACTTAGGTATTTCGTCTGGTTTAGTTGAGATATATAATTGGGTATCATCAGCATAACAATGGAAACTAATCCCATGTCTTCTAATGATGTTACCCAAGGGAAGCATGTATATTGAGAACAACAGAGGTCCTAAAACTGACCCTTGTGGGACCCCATATTTCACTGGCATTACACCAGACGGTTCTCCATTTAGATCTACAAAATGGTAGCGATCAGACAGGTAAGATCTAAACCATTTTAATGCCTGTCCCTGAATACCTATATAATTTTGTAAGCGATCTATGAGAATATTATGATCTATAGTGTCGAATGCAGCACTAAGATCAAGCAGGACTAGCAATGAGATGCAGCCTTGGTCTGAAGCTAAAAATAAGTCGTTTGTAAACTAGTGCAGTTTCTGTGCTATGATGGGGCCTGAAACCTGACTGAAATTCTTCAAGGATGTTGTTATCCTGCAAGAATGTGCAAATTTGAGCTGATACTACTTTTTCTAGTATTTTTGATATGAACGGGAGGTTTGAAATTGGTCTGTAATTTGTTATTTCATTCGCGTCCAAATTAGATTTTTTAAGAAGCGGCTTAATAACTGCTAACTTGAAAGGTTTAGGGACGTGACCTAGATGTAATGAAGAATTAATAATGTTTAGGAGTGGCTCTCCAACCGTAAGCATCACTTCTCTTAAAAATCTGGTTGGGATTGGGTCTAACAGGCACGTTGTTGATTTAGCCGAGGTGATGAGTTTATACAGCTCTTCCTGTCCTATACCTGTAAAGCAGTGAAAATCTAAATGTGAAGCTATAGGCTGAACTGGATCGTGAGATACTATTAGAGGTTGAACCTCCATTATTTTCTTCCTGATATTATTGATTTTTTCATTAAAGAAGTCCATAAAGTCTTCACTTCTAAACTGTGATGCGATACTCTCTGCGGGCGTCTTAGGTTTTGTTAGGCGAGCCACTGTACTAAATAAGAACCTGGGATTGTTTTGGTTTCTTGCTATCTCCTGAGAAGCATCTGTGTACAAGAAGAAAGGCTGTGTGAAGATGGGGTGTGCCACAATAAGTGGGTGAGTAAGAGCATGTTTCAGTGACTGAAACATTCGACAGTCCATTTGAATACTGTTCTTTTTTGTGTGAGAGCATGCAGTGGCGCAGCAATAACAGAGAAGTTTCAAACACTCACCTCTGTGGTTGGTCTAGGTGTAGGCCATCTGCAAACCTTTTCAAGGTTTCTCGCATCAGGCTGTTCGCTTATTGGGTGATGTCCTGTATGCTCTCTGTTTGATTGGTGAAGATTCTGATGTTTTGATACTGTGTTGGACTATGTTAGTACGTCCATAGTCTTGGTCATGAATGCTAAAAATGTCACTGTAGGTCATTAGTAATGTCTCAACGTCAGTAATCATCGCCAGTGTCTCTGCCTAACGGATGAAAATCTCTTAAGCGAGTGTCACATGGAAGCTGCATGACAGCTGTAGTTGGATTCATTACCCTGATGTAAGTCAGTCCTGCCTGTACAGGGACAAGTGTGCGTGCAACTAAGAGACCTGGATAACTAGGTGGATCTGGCTCTAAGACACCTGTATAGTCAACATTAAGATCAGGTACACCAACAGCTGGTTGAATCTTAGCTAAAACAGTCATCTGTGACAAAGCAGGAATTAAGACCTAGGGTAACTGCACTGCAGCTTAGAGGAGCTGCCTCAATAGCACACAGAAGGGGAACACTAGTGCGATTTCCAACTTTAAAACTACCTTCGCGCAAATCTACTACTGCGTGATGGGTGAGCAAAAAGTCCCAACCTAGGATCACTGGTTGTGTAATATTCCTGACTACTTGAACTGTGTGGGCGAAAGTTTCAGTACCTAGTCTGATTGTTATGGGAAGTGTGCCTAAATTATCCAGATAGTCACCAATCACTACCCTAGGAAAAAGCAGAGAACGTTGCATAGTTATAGTTCTCAAGAATGGAATAGACATCCTGAAAGCTTCACTAATTAGTGATACTGTATGTCAGAACCTGTGTCTAGGTAGACTTTGGTGGCAATGTTCTCAATAATAGTCATCACATAGCGTGTGAGGGTTTTATATGAAGGTGCCAATACCTGTTGTTGGGCCTCATCACCAATAGCAGCAGACACTTGGCCCCCAGTATCAGTACCACTCTTTTCCCTGATCAGTGGAGTCTTCAGTAAAACTCACATGATGACTCCTCTCCTTCAGGATAAGGTGTCTTTCCCTAGCTGAGTGGGCTTGGTGTGAGTCATAACGGGACCGCCGCCCATCATAGGGATGTGCTGAGGTGTATCTAGAGGGATCTTGTTGATGGGCATATCTGTCCCTGGAGTGGTCAAGAGAGCGCCGCCCGTCTGGGCCGTAGTGATGAAAATGGTTGCAGCCGCTGGAAGAATGATACTCACAATGATTTGGAGAATATGTAGAGGTAGGCGAGTAGCGTCTGTTGCGGCGATCTGGAGAGTATCTGGAATTGAGATGGTCACTGTGTGACCTGTTTGATCTGTGATAACTGGGTGCCGATGAATAAACAGCACAGAAGACACCTATGGGGAGCGTCGATATGTCTCTCTCCCACACTCAGGTCTCTGTTCAACTGCAGGGTCATACATGTGTCTGGCAAAGTCATGGGGAGAGCGGTGACGAACAGAATGGGTGCAATGTCGCCCAAGCTGAGAAACTTCTAATTTAAATGCACGAACATCATCTGAGAGCTGTTTAACCACGTCCAGCAGATTGGTCTGACTGAGTTTTTTCATGCTTGGTGGACACCATAGCTGAAAGTGATTCACCAGCTGAAACAAGAGAAGCAGCAAGAGGTGTCAAAGTTTGTGCAAAAACAGGTGGTGGAAGGAGTTTCAAGGCCTCCTGTGCACGTTCCCACTTACAGTTCATGCAACAGCTAAAGCATCTTCCAGTGAAGCAGCACTATGTTCATGACATTTTGCTTGGAGAATGGGATCCAAACCAGCAACAAACCATCTGAAACGTTCCATTGCCACAGCTGGCTCACCATAGTTAGGGAATACTTCTAATACTGTACTACGCTGTCTGGCATTCACAAAAGTCTGGAAGTGTAGCAAAAATTCTTTTCTGCAAAAAACTTCATTCAACTTGGCTGCACAGTCCTCATAATCCTATAAAACATAATCTAGATTTCCATGAAGAGAAACTCTCCTTGTCCTTACCATCTCCGTGGAAATATGGCGGTAATTCCACTCTGTAATGTATGAAGGTAAAACAGTAGCAAAACCCAAGAGCTTGCAAATTTGAATGTGAGAACTTGTAAAATTAATAGTTGTATTTGTAAGTTGAAATTTATACTCACAGCTCTGATGTGAACACCTGTGTTTTGAATTCGAAGTTGCAGATTAATAGTGACAAATGTGTAAAGTGTCATTCACATGAACAAAATGACAGGCGCAATTGTGTACTACACATTTATCTTTGCGCTTTACGTCAGTTTCGCTGTACAACCACAAGTACAACCTCTCAGATCTGGCAGTACAACCTCAAATCCCAGCGCTCTGACTTTTGCTACTCATTTTGCGATATTCCTGTAGCAAAACTCACTTGTGCACTTGAAACCACAAAGGGTCCAGGTTCGAGTTGGAGACTCTGTTTTGCTTGTTCTGATCTGGCAACCCTTGTACGAGGACGCTGAGACGCTGCTTTTTTCCGAGCTCCGCCATACTGACCAATTTTTAAACTCTTTCGTCCCCTTACGAAGAGTGTACATAAAACGGATAAGTATCTTATACTATCTCATAATATATTTACTCGAAACGCGTGTTATATCGTTAAGTTTTAATTGTTTTGCAGCACACCGCTTTTAGCCGGCATTAGCATCGCTAGCCCGTTAGCCCGGCTATCACAAGTTTGTTTACGCTTCTCCACACCGATTATTTTTCCGTATTTAGACACCATGTCGGTTGTGACTCTGCCTCTGAGTGCAGGTGAGGAGACATTGGAGCTGCACTCGGTGGATTTGGAGCTGGAGGCCGTGGAGAAGCTGATCCGTGAGCTACAGGTGAAGCTGGCTCGGCTACAGCAGCGGAAAGCCACGCTGGAATCGTCGCGGACCGACGCTCACCTGTCCCAGGTAAATTCTCGGCGAGAGAATTCTCCGACAACCTCAACCCCGCGTGTTTCTCTGCCCAGGTCCAACACACCAAGGACGAAGCCCGCCCAGTTTTCCTTCACCCCGGCGCCGGGATACCACGAGGCCTGGATACAGCAGCAGCGGAAGACGCGCGCCAAGCCCCGGGCGAGGACCTCTGCCCCTCCGCCACCACCCGTCTTCGAGATCTCGACCCGAAACCGCTTCGCTCCTCTCCGCGAGATGGCACACGACACGCTGGTCATCGGAGACTCCATCGTTCGTCACGTGCGTGCTACCACGACTAAAGGTAAGGTGCACACACGCTGTTAACCTGGTGCACGTGTTCAATTCAATTCAATTCAATTTTATTTATATAGCGCTTTTAACAATGGTCATTGTCTCAAAGCAGCTTCACAAAAATGAAAGAAAATGTACAAAAAAAATAAATAAATAATAATAATTTTAGAAAAGAAAATAATTGGAAGTGTGTATGTGTGACTAAAATGTGTAGATAATAATGAGACGAATGAATGAAATCTCTCTGATGAGTAAGCCAAGGGTGACGGCGACGGTGGCAAGGAAAAACTCCCTGAGGTGGCATTAGGAATAAACCTTGAGAGGAACCAGACTCAACAGGGAACCCATCCTCATTTGGGTGATAACAGATAGAAATGATATAACATCTTGTGTGTTGTGCAGGTGAAAATTCAATATGACAGAAATTATTTAAATTGACATGAAGACCAGTTCAGCATAGGGACGAGTCAGTAGGTGCAGAGGGCAGATGAGGTCTGGATCACTGGAAGCACAGGAGCAGCATGTGTAGCTCCAACCATCATAAAGCTGAATCCAGCTGGAGCTGGTCCTTCTCTGGATGCCTCAAGAACCTCGCAGGGTCAGCCTTTGTCTACTGAAGCTGGCCAAATCTCCCGATGCCTCGGGATGGGTAGAGAAATACAGAACAGATTGGGAGAATTAGCGTAGTTGCCATTCGGGATAGGTGTACTGGAGTATGAGATTATGGAATGAGTTATGTGTATGCCAGATTAAAAAGATGCGTCTTGAATCTACTTTTGAACTGGGAAACCGTGTCTGCTCCCCGAACACTGTCTGGAAGGCTATTCCAAAGCTTTGGAGCTAAATATGAAAATGCCCTACCCCCTTTTGTAGATTTTGAAATTCTGGGAACTACCAGAAGTCCGGAGCTTTGTGATCTTAAGGCGCATGGTGGATTGTAGCATATCAGAAGATGTGCTACAATGGGAGCTAAACCATTTAAGGCCTTGTATGTAAGTAATACTATTTTGTAGTTTATTCTAAACTGAACAGGTAGCCAGTGCAGGGATGATAATATTGGGGTTATATGATCATATTTTCTGGATCTAGTGAGAACCCTGGCGGGTGCATTTTGGACTAACTGAAGCTTGTTTATTGAGGATGCAGGACAACCACCTAGTAATGCATTACAATAGTCCAGTCTGGAGGTCATGAATGTTTATTATGAAAACTACCTGTGAGGTGATTGTTTGCTTTACAATCTCAGGGAGCCCTCATGTTTGTGTTTCCTTCTGGCTCTCCCTTTTAGTTATGCTGTCATAGTTAGTCCTGCCGGAGTCCCTGCTTGCACTCTACAGTAAATATACATTCATATTATACATTGTGACTGTGACCATACCTAATTGCCATCTCTCCTCTTCTTCCTTTCTCCCCCTCTTTCTCTTTCCTCTCTCCCCCTGTCTCCCCCTTTCACTCTTTCTCTCTCTCTCTCTCTGTCAAGCTACACATTTCATTCCTGAGCTGCCAGTGATCCAGACTCCCTCTGCCCTCCGGACCTGTCTGATCCATCCTGATGCCCCGTTTCTGGTTGGAGATCTCGTCGCATAGATGCCCTGTGTGTCTCTTTGGGATGCGTCTGGTGTCTGGGGATGATTCTCTCTACTTAGAAGATGGTTCTGGCCTCGACTGGTGTTGTCAGCTGTTTCTCTAAGGACTTGACAATTCAAGACGCTGCTTTTTTCTGCCATACTGACCAACTTTTAAACTTTTTCGTCCCCTTACGAAGAGTGTACATAAAACGGATAAGTATCTTATAATATATTCACTCGAAACGCGTGTTATATCGTTAAGTTTTAATTGTTTTGCAGCACACCGCTTTTAGCCGGCATTAGCATCGCTAATTAGCATTAGCATCGCTAGCCCGTTAGCCCGGCTATCACGTTTGTTTGTAAAGTTTGTTTTCGCTTCTTCACACCGATTATTTTCCGTGTTTAGACACCATGTCGGTTGTGATTCTGCCTCCCGTCTTCGACATCTCGACCTGAAACTGCTTCGCTCCTCTCCGTGAGACGGCACACGACGTCCTGGTCATCGGAGACTCCATCGTTCGTCACGTGCGTGCTACCACGGCTAAAGGTAAGGTGCACACACGCTGTTTACCTGGTGCACGTGTTCTTGATGTTGCTGCACAGGTGCCTGCTGCCGTGAGGAGGAACATTGGAGCTGTGGTTCTTCATGCCGGCACGAACGACACCAGGCTGAGGCAGACGGAGATCCTAAAGAAGGACTTCAGGAGCCTGGTCGAGAAGGTCCGCAGCACATCACCCACGACAAGGATGATCGTATCTGGACCGCTTCCCACATTTCAGCGAGGAATCGAGAAGTTCAGTAGATTATTTGCCTTTAATGAATGGTTACAATCTTGGTGTCAACAACAGAAATTACGCTTTGTTGATAACTGGAATGTTTTCTGGGAGCGTCCTAGGCTCTATCACACCGATGGCCTACACCCTAGCAGAGCTGGAGCAGCGGTCCTCTCTGACAACATCTCCAGAACACTACGAACCATCTGACTGGCGGTAAGTCATACTGTAGATTCCAAACATATTAGCCACATCACAACTCACCGTAGTGATAGACGCACACACATAGCTTGTCCTATAGAAATTGTGTCTGTTCCCAGAATACTGAGAAAAAATAATAAATTTGTTAAATTTGCCCGAAACAATCTGATAACCAGAAAACCAGAAAAAGGCAAAATAAGTAGTCAAAATCCACCTCTAAAGTTTGGACTACTCAACATTAGATCCCTTGCGCCTAAAGCACTTATTGTTAATGAAATTATCTCAGATTATTGCCTTGACGCACTCTGTCTCACCGAAACCTGGCTTAAACCAAATGAATATTTTGGTCTGAATGAGTCTACTCCGTCAGGATATTTCTATAAGCACGAGCCCCGTCTAATTGGTCGCGGTGGTGGTGTCGCCACTATCTACAATGATGTACTCACTGTTACCCAGAAAATAAGGCCCAGGTTTAATTCATTTGAAGTGCTTATCATTAATGTTGCACTAAATGAAATACGTAATAAACCCTTGCTATATTTTACCCTGGCCACCGTGTACAGACCCCCGGGGCCATATGGCGATTTTCTTAAAGAATTTGGACATCTGCTATCAGACCTATTGGTTAACTCTGATAAAGTGTTGATAGTAGGAGACTTTAACATTCATGTAGATGATGCTAACAACGCTTTAGCACTCACATTTATGGATTTACTAAATTCCTTTGGGGTTAAGCAAAATATAATTGGAGCAACTCACCGCTTTAATCATATGCTAGATTTAATTATATCCCATGGTATAGATGTCTCTAATATAGAGATCATACCTCAAAGTGATGATATCACAGATCATCACCTCCTGACATATACTCTACCCGTAGAACAGATTAGCTGTGTCTCCCCACGTTATCAATCTGTTAGAAATATGAATCCCACTACTAAAGACAGATTCACAAGTAATCTGCCGGATCTGTCCCAATTTCTTATTAGACCCCTAAATGCAGATGATCTAGATGAAGTGACTAGCAGCATGGGCACTATTCTTACCAGTACATTAGACACTGTTGCTCCCATCAGATTAAAAAAAGTCAGAGATAAAACATTTGCACCGTGGTACAACAGTCATACTCGCGCCCTAAAGAGAGCAACCCGTAACCTCGAGCGAAAATGGAGGAAAACTAAATTAGAAGTTTTTCGAATTGCGTATAAAGACAGTATGTGCAACTATAGACAGGCTCTAAAAACTGCTAGGACTGAGCATCTTAGCCAACTGATAGCAAGAAACCAAAACAATCCCAGGTTTTTATTTAGTACAGTGGCTCGCCTAACAAAACCTAAGATGCCCGCAGAGAGTATCCCATCACAGTTTAGAAGTGAAGACTTTATGGACTTCTTTAATGAAAAAATCAATAATATCAGGAAGAAAATAATGGAGGTTCAGCCTCTAATAGTATCTCACGATCCAGTTCAGCCTATAGCTTCACATTTAGATTTTCAGTGCTTTACAGGTATAAGACAGGAAGAGCTGTATAAACTCATCACCTCGGCTAAATCAACAACGTGCCTGTTAGACCCAATCCCAACCAGATTTTTAAAAGAAGTGATGCTTACGGTTGGAGAACCACTTCTAAACATTATTAATTCTTCATTACATCTAGGTCACGTCCCTAAACCTTTCAAGTTAGCAGTTATTAAGCCGCTTCTTAAAAAATCAAATTTGGACGCGAATGAAATAACAAATTACAGACCGATTTCAAACCTTCCGTTCATATCAAAAATACTAGAAAAAGTAGTATCAGCCCAAATTTGAACATTCTTGCAGGATAACAACATCCTTGAAGAATTTCAGTCAGGTTTCAGGCCCCATCATAGCACAGAAACTGCACTAGTTAAGATTACAAACGACTTGTTTTTAGCTTCAGACCAAGGCTGCATCTCATTGCTAGTCCTGCTCGATCTTAGTGCTGCATTCGACACTATAGATCATAATATTCTCATAGATCGCTTACAAAATTATATAGGTATTCAGGGACAGGCATTAAAATGGTTTAGATCTTACCTGTCTGATCGCTACCATTTTGTAGATCTAAATGGAGAACCGTCTGGTGTAATGCCAGTGAAATATGGGGTCCCACAAGGGTCAGTTTTAGGACCTCTGTTGTTCTCAATATACATGCTTCCCTTGGGTAACATCATTAGAAGACATGGGATTAGTTTCCATTGTTATGCTGATGATACCCAATTATATATCTCAACTAAACCAGACGAAATACCTAAGTTGTCTAGATTAACTGAGTGTGTCCAGGACATAAAAGATTGGATGACCAATAACTTTCTTTTATTAAATTCAGATAAGACAGAGATATTACTTATTGGCCCAAAAACCAGCACACAACAGCTTTCACAATTCAGCTTGCGCTTAGAAGGATGTACTGTTATTACCAGCTCAGCAGTAAAAGATCTGGGAGTAATATTAGACAGTAACTTGTCTTTTGAAAATCACATTTCAAATATCACAAAAACAGCCTTTTTCCATCTTCGAAATATTGCTAAACTTAGGAACATCTTATCCGTATCTGATGCAGAAAAACTAGTTCATGCATTCATGACCTCCAGACTGGACTATTGTAATGCATTACTAGGTGGTTGTCCTGCATCCTCAATAAACAAGCTTCAGTTAATCCAAAATGCAGCTGCCAGGGTTCTTACTAGATCCAGAAAATATGATCATATAACCCCAATATTATCATCCCTGCACTGGCTACCTGTTCAGTTTAGAATAAATTACAAAATAGTATTACTTACATACAAGGCCTTAAATGGTTTAGCTCCCACATACCTAACCAGTCTTCTGATACGCTACAATCCACCACGCGCCTTAAGATCACAAAGCTCCGGACTTCTGGTAGTTCCCAGAATTTCAAAATCTACAAAAGGGGGTAGGGCTTTTTCATATTTAGCTCCAAAGCTTTGGAATAGCCTTCCAGACATTGTTCGGGGAGCAGACACGGTTTCTCAGTTCAAAAGTAGACTCAAGACGCATCTTTTTAATCTGGCATACACATAACTCATCCCAGTACTCATACTCCAGTACACCTATACCGAATGGCAACTACGCTAATTCTCCCCATCTGTTCTGTATTTCTCTACCCATCCCGAGGCATCGGGAGATTTTGCCAGCTTCAGTAGACAAACGCCGACCCTGCGAGGTTCCTGAGGCATCCAGAGAAGGACCAGCTCCAGCTGGATTCAGCTTTATGATGGTTGGAGCTACACATGCTGCTCCTGTGCTTCCAGTGATCCAGACCTCATCTGCCCTCTGCACCTACTGACTCGTCCCTATGCTGAACTGGTCTTCATGTCAATTTAAATAATTTCTGTCATATTGAATTTTCACCTGCACAACACACAAGATGTTATATCATTTCTATCTGTTATCGCCCAAATGAGGATGGGTTCCCTGTTGAGTCTGGTTCCTCTCAAGGTTTCTTCCTAATGCCATCTCAGGGAGTTTTTCCTTGCCACCGTCGCCGCCACCCTTGGCTTGCTCATCAGAGAAATTTCATTCATTCGTCTCATTATTATTATCTGCACATTTTTCTCACACATCCACACTTCCAATTATTTTCTTTTCTATAATTATTATTATTATTTATTTTTTTTATTATTATTATTATTATTATTTATTTATTTTTTTGTTAAATTTCTTTAATTTTTGTGAAGCTGCTTTGAGACAATGACCATTGTTAAAAGCGCTATATAAATAAAATTGAATTGAATTGAATTGAATTGAATTGAATTGAATTGAATTCGATAGTTCAGGACTGGAACTTTCTACAAGTCTATCTGAGTCTCCAATAACTACTGGACTCCATTTTAACATCAATTAACATCAACTATTATAGCTGAACCTAACACTTAACACTGTATAAATGCAGATCATTTCCTGCTATCTGTTTCACCCAGATGAGGATGGGTTCCCTGTTGAGTCTGGTTCCTCTCAAGGTTTCTTCCTATTACCATCTCAGGGAGTTTTCCTTGCCACTGTCGCCCTCGGGCTTGCTCACCAGGGACTATCTGAACATTTTTGATTCATACACATTCACATTCCATACAAACTTAAATAATTATTTTGATTGTGTAAAGCTGTTTTGAGACAATGTCAATTGTTAAAAGCGCTATGCAAATAAAACTGAATTGAATTGAATTGAATGAACTAGCTTTTCTGCATCAAATACGGATAAGATGTTCCTAAGTTTAGCAATATTTCTAAGATGGAAAAAGGCTGTTTTTGTGATATTTGAAATGTGATTTTTCAAAAGACAAGTTACTGTCTAATATTACGCCCAGGTCTTTTACTGCTAAGCTGGTAGTAACAGTAATCTACCTCAGGATCCTGAGAACGAAGGTACATAACACACATATAACAAACACGGACTTCGGACATTTTCGACTCACTCGCACACATACACATACCGTTTAATATATAGTTTTTAAATATTATTTATATCTTTGTTTGGTTGTGGTGCACCTTTTTCGTTTACTTTATTTCGTTTTATATAATACTGTACATCCCCAGTGAAAAAAAATACACTTTAGTGTATTACAAATATATTGAAATCCTCGATAGTACACTGCAAATAAACTAACAAAAAATTCAGTTAATATATAAAAAGAATGCTAACATTATGCTTTTACCAAATTTTGGAAGTATACTTTAAATATACTTATATATATAATTATAATAATAATTGTATAATAGTACACTTTCCAAAAAATATATTATTGGAAGATATACTTTAAGTGAAAGGTTTGTTTAAATTCCAAAGTATACTTATTTAATTCAATTCAGTTCAATTTTATTTATATAGCGCTTTTAACTATGGTCATTGTCTCAAAGCAGCTTCACAAAAATTAAAGAAAATTTACAAAAAATGAAAGAATTAAAAAAAAAAAAGAAAATAATTGGAAGTGTGTATGTGTGAGAAAAATGTGTCTAGATAATAATGAGATGAATGAATGATGAATGAAATGTCTCTGATGAGCAAGCCAAGGGTGACGGCGACGGTGGCAAGGAAAAACTCCCCGAGATGGCATTAGGAAGAAACCTTGAGAGGAACCAGACTCAACAGGGAACCCATCCTCATTTGGGTGATAACAGATAGAAATGATAACATCATGTGTGTTGTGCAGGTGAAAGTTCAATATGACAGAAATTCTTTAAATTGACATGAAGACCAGTTCAGCATAGGGATGAGTCAATAGGTGCAGAGGGCAGATGAGGTCTGGATCACTGGAAGCACAGGAGCAGCATGTGTAGCTCCAACCATCATAAAGCTGAATCCAGCTGGAGCTGGTCCTTCTCCTCAGGAACCTCGTAGGGTCGGCCTTTGTCTACTGAAGCTGGCACAATCTCCCGATGCCTCGGGATGGGTAGAAAAATACAGAACAGATGGAGAGAATTAGCGTAGTTGCCATTCAGGATAGGTGTACTGGAGTATGAGGTTATGGGATGAGTTATGTGTATGTCATATTATGAGGTTATGGGATGAGTTATGTGTATGCCAGATTAAAAAGATGCGTTGTAGCGCGGCCACATAAAAGGGCAGTTAACCAGCAGGGGAATGAAGAAAGAGCTAATGTTGCTCGCCTGTACCAGCAAACATACCCCATTCGGTTATTTTTGTCCCCATGACAATGGTGGTTTGGTTCCGGGGTTAAGCTTTCGCGCGCATGTGCAGTTGTGCCGCAAGGGAACCCCGATGACCTATAGGGTCACGTGTCCCGGTTTAAAGCCGGAACAGGCATAGTACTCGGGATGGAGAGATGAGACAGCGCGCTGTATTTTTGATGAGAGAGAGAGAGCCTGTTTGGATGTTTCACGGATTACTTTTCCGGATTTTCATTCAGTACCCTTCTCATTCTGTTTCCTCGTTCTCCCGGATTTACCATCTTTTCCTGGTGAGATCAAGCCATCTCTCCCGTACACCATCTCACTCCTACAATAGCACGGACTTGGACAATCATACATACACACACACACACACATGCATACGCTACTGACATTGTTTATAGTTGTAGATCTTTTATATATATTATTTTGTAGTTGCACTTTATTTGTTTGTTTGTATATATTTTCTTTTGTACATAAAACACTGTGGTTTGGTTTAATTGTTGTTGTTGTCGTGCGTCTTTCCTTGCTCCGCGAGGGTTGCGCAATACCGGAAGTAAGTGTTATCGGCCCTTATTTAGATTTAAGACCCCGAATTTGTGTAATTAGCTCTAAAATTAAATCTGAGCATTACAGCGTCTTGAGTCTACTTTTGAACTGGGAAACCGTGTCTGCTCCCCGAACACTGTCTGGAAGGCTACTCCAAAGCTTTGGAGCTAAATATGAAAATGCCCTACCCCCTTTTGTAGATTTTGAAATTCTGGGAACTACCAGAAGTCCGGAGTTTTGTGATCTTAAGGCGCATGGTGGATTGTAGCGTATCAGAAAACTGGTTAGGTATGTGGGAGTTAAACCATTTAAGGCCTTGTATGTAAGTAATACTATTTTGTAATTTATTCTAAACTGAACAGGTAGCCAGTGCAGGGATGATAATATTGGGGTTATATGATCATATTTTCTGGATCTAGTGAGAACCCTGGCGGCTGCATTTTGGACTAACTGAAGCTTGTTTATTGAGGATGCAGGACAACCACCTAGTATTGCATTACAATAGTCCAGTTTGGAGGTCATGAATGCATGAACTAGCTTTTCTGCATCAGATACGGATAAGATGCTCCTAAGTTTGGCAATATTTCTAAGATGGAAAAAGGCTGTTTTTGTGATATTTGAAATGTGATTTTCAAAGGACAAGTTACTGTCTAATATTACGCCCAGGTCTTTTACTGCTGAGCTGGTAGTAACAGTACATCCTTCTAAACGCAGGCTGAATTGTGAAAGCTGTTGTGTGCTGGTTTTTGGGCCGATGAGTAATATCTCTGTCTTATCTGAATTTAATAAAAGAAAGTTATTGGTCATCCAATCTTTTATGTCCTGGACACACTCAATTAATCTAGACTTAGGTATTTCGTCTGGTTTTGTTGAGATATCATCTCAACATATCAAATCAATCAATCAAATCAAATCAAATCAAATTTATTTGTCACATACACAGTCATACAGTATGAAATGCAGTGAAATGCTTTTTGCGACCACAGGGTCGCGACGGCAGCCATTTCCCAGGCGCCATCATAGAAAACAAGGAATCAGATACATTAGGATAACGAGGGTAAAAAAATCCCCTCCCAGACTGTCCTTCGGAGAGGGCAGTGTGGGATCAGGGGTACAAAAAACTACCTCAGCAGCAAGCACAGAAAAACATGTAACAAGACATCAACATTGCAACATTAAGGGTACAGGGATAAGAATGTCCAATGTAGGCAAACAGCTCCAGTCCCTGCAGCTAAAGAGCGCTGGTCCCGATTCCGTCTGCCCACACCGAGGGGAATAAGCACACGAAGGCGTTGGAAATGGGGAAGGTAGAGTGTCTATCTGTAGCTGTTCTGTGAGTGTGTGCGTGCATGTCAGTTTGTAAGCCTGTAACATCCCGTAATAGTCTGCGCCAGGTGACCTTGAAGGGGGAGGGGGGTAGATTCCAGAGCGTCTCGTTATCTTGGTCTTCGGGGAATTGTTATGTCTCCAGCCACTGCCTTGAAATGCAGTAGCTGGAAAGAAGGGCAGAAAAAAAAAAAAAAAAAAAAAAAAAAATGTCCAAATTTCGATCAATACCTGCCAATTTCACAGATATTTAATGTCCATCACTGGTCTCCAGGTCCGTCCAAATTCCGTTGTATAGCTGCCAGTCTCCCCAAGATGGTATCCAATTTGCGGTCCATAACCACAGTCTGATTACTGACAGCTCTCGTCACCATTATTTCCCAGCCAGCCAGTCTCTTGGGGTTGAGACTGACTGCTTTTAAGATTTTTCGATATCCAAGTAATCCACCTAATCCAATCAGCAGAATCCCAGTTATCAGAGTTCCGAATAGGTAAATATCTTCAACGTCCTCCAGAGACAGTGCGGCCAGGCACACAATGCGCCACTTCTCCCAACCGTCCATCGTGTATCCAGCAGCAAACGTCCCATCAGGACAAGTAGGTTCCCCAGAACCCACACTTCTCGTCGAGAAGATCGTGTCAATTGCATTCAGAGACCACTTGATCAAATCCATTCCTTTTATTTCAAGAGCAAGACGAGGAGAGTCTCTGAATAGTATTTCACAAGACAGACAAGAGAAGCAAGCGGGGAGAGATAAGGGAGGGAAAGCAGATGCGACCGCCTTCGTCAAGAGCCAAGAGGGAAGAGCATCAGCATAAGAATGGAAACTAATCCCATGTCTTCTAATGATAATCTAAATGTGAAGCTATAGGCTGAACTGGATCATGAGACAATATTAGAGGTTGAACCTCCATTATTTTCTTCCTGATATTATTGATTTTTTCATTAAAGAAGTCCATAAATTCTTCACTTCTAAACTGTGATGGGATACTCTCTGCTGGCATCTTAGGTTTTGTTAGGCGAGCCATTGTACTAAATAAGAACCTGGGATTGTTTTGGTTTCTTGCTATCAGTTGGCTAAGATGCTCAGTCCTAGCAGTTTTTAGAGCCTGTCTATAGCTGCACATAGCTGTCTAGAGCCTGTCTATAGCTTGTTAGGCTAGCCATTGTACTAAATAAGAACCTTGAGATTGTTTTGGTTTCTTGATATCAGTTGGCTAAGATGCTCAGTCCTAGCCGTTTTAGAGCCTGTCTATAGCTGCACATACGCAATTCTAAAAACTTCTAATTTAGTTTTTCTCCATTTTCGCTCGAGATTACGCGTTGCTCTCTTGAGGGCGCGAGTATGACTGTTGTACCAACAAGTGTTTTATCTCTGACTTTTTTTAATCTGATGGGAGCAACAGTGTCTAATGTACTGGTGAAAATAGTGCCCATGCTGCTAGTCACTTCATCTAGATCATCTGCATTTAGGGGTCTAATAAGAAATTGGGACAGCTCACTTGTGAATCTGTCTTTAGTAGTGGGATTCGTATTTCTAACAGATTGATAACGTGGGGGGACACAGCTAATCTGTTCTACGGGTAGAGTATATATCAGGAGGTAGTGATCTGTGATATCACTTTGAGGTAAGATCTCTATATTAGAGACATCTATACCATGGGATATAATTAAATCTAGCGTATGATTAAAGCGGTGAGTTGCTCCAATTATATTTTGTTTAACCCCAAAGGAATTTAGTAAATCCATAAATGTGAGTGCTAAAGCGTCGTTAGCATCATCTAAGACTTATTTCATCAACCTGCATATTAGATCCTATACCGACACATTTTCTTAAACAGATAGTACCACCCAAGTGAAAAAAAAAATACACTTTAGTGTATTACAAATATATTGAAATCCTCGATAATACACTGCAAATATACTAACAAAAAGTTGTACCATCAGTTAATATATAAAAAGTATACTAACATCATGCTTTTACCAAATTTTGGAATTAAACTTTAAATATACTTAAAATTATTGTATTATAATACTTTAAGTGAAAGGTTGGTCTAATTTCCAAAGTATACTTATTTAAACTTGTTTTTCAATATATTTTTGGTATATTTTTTTTTAAATATGCTCGAAATAATCATTGTACAAATGTACAGAAAGTATATATTAGAATACAAATTTTAATATATGGTAGTCTCAGTATATTATCAGTTAAATGTAAATGTACTTATATTGAGTGCACTACTCTCTCATGCGCGCGCTTTTAGACTCGTTTTTGCACGCTGAATCTCTCCCTCGCGCGCGCGATATCAAACTCGTTCCTGCGCGCTCAAAATCACTTTTGCCGTTCAAGATAATTTATGTTTTTACTCTCTCACTCTTCTGTCCGCTCACTGTCATAAAGCGACACACAAACTGCAGCAGGGGGGTAAACTTTGCGACTTTTCCAGCCAACCGGAGACTAGACAGCGCCCCACCAGCCAATCAGAGCTAGAGGCGGGCAGATTCGGACTGTCCGTTCTCTGATTGGCTCCCCAGTTCTCCACTTCTAGTTTGAATTAACGGCTGAAGCTGTATCATCGCGTGCGTTAGTTCGTATCGTTATTATTTTATTTTCATCGGCATAAGGTAAATTTAACGGTTTTAAATTAAGTACATACTTTAATCTATAGTTTATATTGTCTAATGTGTTGTTGTTAATGTGTTATGTACTTTGCTTGTGGTATAATGGCTCTGTAGCTCTCGGCCTGTTTTCAGTCAGAATCTTTAACTAATAACTAGTAACTAATACTGTACCTGTAGATTCTAATACTAATGTCTGTCTGTGTTCACACACCAGTTTATATTTTAGTTTGTGTGTTTGTAAGACAACCTGATGTTTTGTTGAGCACAAATAAACTATAGTAGTGCTTTTTTGTAACCTTGTGCAAATTAAATCTGTTGAACTCATGAATAAAATCTGCCTCATAATTACTGATGTAATGTGGTTCAAAAACATGTTATAGTGTAGAAAATGCATTTAGCATTTGTAAATTATCCTAAACACTTAGGCTGAATCCCATTTCTACCCCTTACCCCTTCACATAGCCCTACCCCTCCGTTTGGCGCGTTCACGTGAAGGGGTAGGGGTGTCTCATTTCTCTTTTGGTTGGAGGGGGAGGGGGAAGGGGAAGGGCCAGATAGCCCTCCAAACGAAGATTTTTCAGGACCTCACTTCAAACGAAGGGCTAAGCGAAATTTTCAACATGGCTGCTCACTCGAGCAAACAGACCCATAAATGTAAATTTTTGCCATAAATAAAGATTTTTATGACAAGTTTTCATTATATGTATATTACCTCTAGTCTTGTGTTTGTGTTTATGGTGATGTTCTGTAAAGAAATGTTTGCAAAAAAATCGCTAAAGTTTGCTAGCGGCTAGCACCGATTGCACGATATTACAAATATATATTTTATTTTTATATATTTTTATAATTTATATTATGTATAGGGATGAAATACGGCGCAAAAAAACTTTGGGAGTGAGTAATCTCTCTCTTATTGCAATGTGTGATAAACATCGGCGCATGTCCTTTAACGTAACATTAGGAACTAGTGACAACGTATGATGACGTATAACAGTGTTGTAGTGGTGTCCCATTTCTTAGGGGAAAAATTTAAACCCTTCCCCTTTCCACTTCGTTTCAAGGGGCAAGGGGTAGGGGAAGGGGTAGAAAATAGAAATGGGATTCAGCCTTAATGTACTGGTAACACATTTGCAATACAGTATTGTGGGCGGGGCTGTGGTTTGCGACCGTCATGCCTTGCGGTAGGTGTTCTTTTTGTGTTCACCCTGTTTGGGACGTGTGTTTAGGTTAGTGGCTTCGGCCACGTTTGAGTATGTGTCCATGTGTGTATGTGCTGCATTCTGCTACCGTTCTCCTGTTCCAGCTAATAGCTGAATAGGTGTGTCATTACATTGTGTAGCCAGAAAACTCACTCGTCCTCCAAGTTCCTTGCTAGTGTTGAAAAACGCTACAGTATTATAGAAGGTTGTGTGTACTGTATAATACAATAAAGTCTTTTTGTATTAACCACAAAGTGTACTTTTTTAGTATTTGTAATTGGCTAGAAGTATAACAGCATGCTACTGCTGCAATAAGAATATACTCATAGTACATTAATCATGTATTTGTAATACAGTAAAAATAACTGTAATGTACTTATAATACATTAAACATATACTTAAATTGTAATAATTACTGTCAGGTATGTACGTTAGTACACACACAGCCATATACTTTAAGTGTACTAAAGTATACTTAAAGTTGTTCCACTTTAGCACACATAAGTATACTTAATACACTTAAAATTCATTCATTCATTTTCTATACCGCTTAATCCTGTGTTCAGGGTCGCGGGGGGCCTGGAGCCTATCCCAGGAGACTTCGGGCACTAGGCGGGGTACACCCTGGACAGGGTGCCAATCCATCGCAGGGCACACACACATACACACTCTCACACACCCAATCACACACTACAGGCAATTTAGGAACGCCAATTAGCCTAACCTGCATATCTTTGGACTGTGGGAGGAAACCGGAGTACCCGGAGGAAACCCACCAAGCACGGGGAGAACATGCAAACTCCATGCACACAGAGACGGGAATCGAGCCTGGCCGGGGATTCGAACCCAGACCCTGGAGGTGCAAGGCGACAGTGCTAACCACTACACCACCGCGCCGCTTACACTTAAAATTGTGCTATTTAATTACAACTTAAATACACTTAGTACAAAATTAGTTGTTCCAAAATAGCAAGCTTCAAGTATACTAGTCATTAGTCTGGCTGCAAGTACATTTAAGTATGCATTGGCATGCTAGGATTTAATATACTTAGCATAATTTTTTTTTACTTGGGCAGTAATAACAGAACCGCTGTTGAGAATAATTAATTCCTCACTCAGCATTGGTTATGTTCCAAAATCTTTTAAAGTAGCAGTTATCAAACCAATAATTAAGAAACCTGACCTCAACCCCTGTCAGCTGTCCAATTACAGGCCAATATCAAACCTCCCCTTTATCTCTAAGATCCTGGAAAAGATAGTAGCGGAGCAGCTATGCTCATATCTACATAGAAATGGCATACATGAACTGTATCAGTCAGGATTTAGGCCTCATCACAGCACAGAAACAGCACTCGTTAAAGTAGTAAATGACCTCCTATTGGCCTGTGATCAGGGTTGTGTAACTATGCTTGTATTACTCGACCTCAGTGCAGCTTCTGACACTATTGATCATGCGATTCTTCTTCACAGATTAGAAAATGTAGTAGGAATTAAGGGTACAGCCCTCTCCTGGCTCAGATCCTATTTGACCGATCGTTATCAGTATGTAGACTTAAATGGTGATTATTCTGCATGTTCTCTAGTGGAGTTTGGCGTTCAGCAGGGTTCAGGTTTAGGCCCACTGCTTTTTTCCCTTTACATGCTTCCTCTGGGCAACATAATTCGTAAGCATGGTATTAGTTTTCATTGTTATGCTGACAACACACAGCTATACGTCTCAACAAAACCTGATGAGAAAAACCATCTTAATAAAGTTGAGCAATGTGTGCAGGACATAAGAAATTGGACCGCATACAGCTAGAAGTAAGATCACACCGTAACTTTAGATGGCCTTTCTGTTCCGTCAAGTGCAACTGTAAAAGACCTCGGCGTGATTATAGATTCCAGCCTTTCATTTGAAGCTCATGTAGATAATATCACCAGGATAGCATTCTTTCACCTCAGAAATATTGCCAAAATAAGAAATATATTGTCGCTAAACGATGCAGAAAAACTAGTTCATGCTTTTATCACTTCTAGGTTGGACTATTGTAATGCCTTACTGTCTGGTTGTTCAGTTAGGTGCATAAACAAGCTTCAGCTAGTCCAGAATGCAGCAGCGAGAGTCCTCACTAGAACCAGAAGTTATGAGCACATCACCCCTATCCTATCTTCACTGCATTGGCTCCCTGTGAAATTTCGCATTGATTTTAAAATACTACTCTTGACATATAAGGCATTAAATGGTCTCGCCCCGCAGCATCTGAGCGAACTGCTAGTGTCTTACGATCCGCCACGCCTACTTCGGTCAAAGGATGCAGGCTGCTTATCAGTACCGCGTATTATGAAAACTACAGCTGGGGGCAGAGCTTTTTCTTACAAAGCCCCAAAATTATGGAATAGTCTTCAAAATAGTGTTCGGGACTCAGACACAGTCTCAGTGTTTAAGTCTAGGCTAAAAACCTATTTATTTAGCCAAGCATTTTTATAAATAGATTTGCCATAAGGTAAAGGAGCAGATCTGGGGGACTCATGGACATAGAGTATTATGGTGAACTGGTATGTTTAGATGCTGTCTTCCTCAGTCTCATTTGATCACTCAGGTTTGTTGACGGTGAGGTGATTGTTTGCTTTACATCTCAGGGAGCCCTCATGTTTGTGTTTCCTTCTGGCTCTCCCTTTTAGTTATGCTGTCATAGTTAGTCCTGCCGGAGTCCCTGCTTGCACTCTACAGTAAATATACATTTACATTATACATTGTGACTGTGACCATACCTACAGTAATTGCAATCTCTCCTCCTCTTCTCTTTCTCCCCTCTTTCTCTTTCCTCTCTCCCCCTGTCTCCCCCTTTCACTCTTTCTCTCTCTCTCTCTCTGTCGAGCTACACATGTGGTTCCTGAGCTGCCAGTGATCCAGACTCCCTCTGCCCTCCGGACCTGTCTGATCCATACTGGTGCCCCGTTTCTGGTTGGAGGTTTCGTCGCATGGATGCCCCGTGTGTCTCTTTGGGATGCGTCTGGTGTCTGGGGATGATTCTATCTACTTAGAAGTTGGTTCTGGCCTCGACTGGTGTTGTCAGCTGTTTCTCTGAGGACTTGACAATTCGATAGTTCAGGACTGGAACTTTCTACAAGTCTATCTGAGTCTCCAATAACTACTGGACTCCATTTTACATCAACTATTATAACATCAATTAACAAACTATTATAGCTGAACCTAACACTTAACACTGTATAAATGCAGATCATTTCCTGCTATCTGTTTCACCCAGATGAGGATGGGTTCCCTGTTGAGTCTGGTTCCTCTCAAGGTTTCTTCCTATTACCATCTCAGGGAGTTCCTTGCCACTGTTGCCCTCGGGCTTGCTCACCAGGGACTATCTGAACATTTTGATTCATACACATTCCATACAACTTAAATAATTTTTTTGATTGTGTAAAGCTGTTTTGAGACAATGTCAATTGTTAAAAGCGCTATACAAATAAAACTGAAATTGAAATTGAAATCTACATGAATGCTACAGTCTCCTACTATCAACACTTTGTCAGAGTTAACCAATAGGTCTGATAGCAGATGTCCAAATTCTTTAAGAAAATCGCCATATGGCCCCGGGGGTCTGTACACGGTGGCCAGGGTAAAACATAGCAAGGGTTTATTACGTATTTCATTGAGTGCAA
This sequence comes from Channallabes apus, assembly GCA_030522415.1. Taxonomy (NCBI): domain Eukaryota; kingdom Metazoa; phylum Chordata; class Actinopteri; order Siluriformes; family Clariidae; genus Channallabes; species Channallabes apus. The sequence continues at coordinate 15,642,674 of CM060122.1, forward strand.
CATTAATGATAAGCACTTCAAATGAATTAAACCTGGGCCTTATTTTCTGAGTAACAGTGAGTACTGTATATCATTGTAGATAGTGGCGACACCACCACCGCGACCAATTAGATGGGGCTCATGCTTATAGAAATATTCTGACAGAGTAGACTCATTCAGACCAATATATTAATTTGGTTTAAGTCAGGTTTTGGTGAGACAGAGTACGTCAAGGGAATAATCTGAGATAATTTCATTAACAATAAGTGCTTTAGGCGCAAGGGATCTAATGTTGAGAAGTCCAAACTTTAGAGGTGGATTTTAGTATCACAAAAGTATACTTAATACACTTAAAATTGTGCTGTTGTACAATTTAATTACAACTTAAATACACTTAGTACAAAATTAGTTGTTCCAAAATAGCAAACTTCAAGTATACTAGTCATTAGTTTGGCTGAAAGTACATTTAAGTATGCTTTGGCATGCTAGGATTTAATATACTTAGCATAATTTTTTTTTTTACTAGGGATGTTTGCTTTATCTACTTGTTTGTGTTTGTCCTTTTTGCTCACCGGCCTTTTAACGCAACACCGACACAAAGATAAAAGTGTATGTATTGACGGGTCTCCAGAGCCATCATTCAGTTATGTTAATGGGCATTTTGTTTTCCCGACACACATGCTGTAGCGGACGGAAGGGAGGGGTTTAGACAGACTGAATCTTTAAACTGCTTCACATGAGTCGTTTACAAACACAATTTAGAAATTGGGTAAAATTAAATCTATTTTTGGAGAAAACTAAAGTGTTTTTTTTTACCTTGCATACATGTAAACCTGTTTTAAGAGACTCATTAAGCAATATTAGCAACCTTTAAAATGGCATAATAGGACCTAAAGATGGCTGTGTATCCGTGAATGACAATCCCAACCAAGGTGTCTTTGAACCCACTGCAGTCATTCCTGTGAATATTCAACAAGTAGAATGCATGAACCTAGAAAATTGGATAAATTGTCACCAATGGGTATAAGAAATGCATCTGTCTCTGAAACTGTACACCAATAATTCACAAACGCTGCTTGTACATAACAGGAACCCAGCTGGTAGTTATATTCACATCTCCCGTACAGTCCTGATGTTGTTCCATGCCATTTCCACATGTTTGGGCTATTAAACGTGCTCCTGGGAGGCCAGCGTTTTAGACGTGAACGAGGCAGCCTGATCATGGCTCCAGCGTACTGTGAAAACTTTCTACCTTGGTAATATCCAAGCACCAGTGAAATGTTGTAATAAGTGCATTAATGTAAAAAATATCTTTACTTCTTCATTTACAATCTCTTTACTGATAAAGAGATTGTAAATGAAGAAGTAAAGATATTTTTTACTCTCATGTTTGACTTGAATGTTCCTCTTAAACCTCACCCATCAACTAACAAGCTTAAAATTTCTGTATACTCTGTAACTTAAATATAGCCACGCAGTGCAGTCAAACTCTAATAAATTGTCCAGATTTGTTAAACTTGTGTGTTCTGTGCTCTGCCACAATAAGTTCAGCAATTTGTTTATAGCCTCTTTCTCTCTCACATAAGACAAGACTTAAATTAGCGGAGGACTGTCACTCTCCTTCTGAATTGTCCCCATCTTAATATAAGCCTTTAGGCTATATTAAAAAAAATATAAAAAAAGATATTAATAATTACAGTGTCAACTGCATGACCATCATGTGCCAGGAAGACATCCATCCTCTGCTCCATTACCCCAACACACACACACAGACACACACACACACACACACACACACACACACACACACACTACAAAGAGTGCACATCTGAGAGTACATACTCTTAGCGTATGTAATAACATTACATCAAGCTAGTCACTGTTACAGTAAGTTGGTTACGTGAGAAAGCCTTTGCTTAACGCCTCAAAGACAGGGAGGCTTAGATGAACCCCCAGAGTGATTGATGGCCTAACAGAAGCCAGGTCAATTAGCCGGTGGCTTTTCTTCCATACGTACTGTACTGTTGGGGGCTGCCATCCATGCCACTGCCGCCACTATCAAACAACACATATTTATCCTTCAGCCAAAAGCTTCATGTACACTGCAAATACAAATGAGCCAATATGCACTTTTTTTTTTATGTAAATCTCATGAAGACAGAGAAAAAAACTAAGTTTATTAAATGGGTTGACAAATTTTTAAGAGACATATTTTTTAATAAATGTATGGGGATTTGATTTGGAAATTCTTCTTTGTCTGCAAGAATAGATTAGTACTTTAAACAATAATGATTACAAAGCAGATTTACAGAAATATGCATATGCATATTTCGATCTTTAATTAGCAATATAAAAACAGACAATGGCACAAAAAAAGGAAAAGAAAACTCCCAAAGAAGATGTGAGGAAGAGGAACCAGGGGAGACTGTCCTTGTCTGGGTGACAGTGAATTGTTGTATAAAAGTAAAACAAATAGTACAAAGTGTGTTAGTAGACAGAATAATAAGTATTATTCCTTATAGGAATCACAAGTAGGTACAGTATCTTTCTAGCAATGTACACCTTTCATTTCAATCAGAAATATGAATTCAGGTTGTGTTTAACCTGATGATATTTATTATAAAATATGTTATATGTCAGTTAATTTTAGTCTGAAAACTCATGTGTCTGAATAAACAGCAGTCCAAAAGTGTTTATATTTAATATAAACACTTAACTATATATCCAAGTCCGCTTGTACTGTACATACTGTACGTAGTATGTAGCCTACGTAGTACGTAGTAGCCTGTTCTAGTACATGCTAGAAAGACACATGTTTAACACATAAAATTCAAATTTTAGTAATTGTTTGTCACAATTAAATTATTCCTAGAGTAGAGTTAGTGACATCATCAGCATAATGGGAAAAAATATACCTTTTGACTTAAAATATAAAACTGATAAAAATGAAAAGGAAGAAGTACTGTAAAGCAAAGGTTGTGACTTGAGCCATCTTTAATAAGATTTTTTTTTTCTTGATTTAAGTGTGTTCTTATTTGAGCAATATTGCTTAACTATAACCTTTAAATAATCTGATAATTGTTTATGGTTGATGTATTCATGCATAGGTTTAATAAGTAATCCTGTTAAAATACTAAAATACAAAAGAGATATATAATAAGATACACAGATGTGTTACAAGATTCATTTTGTGTTTATTTCAGGTGCATTACATGGACTTTACTGGATGTGCTGATGCATGGTGCTTAGATGTAAATAAAAAGCAAAGACATAAAATGTATAGGGTCCTTTTTCAAAAGTGTTTAGTAAAAGATTTTGGTGTGTGTGTGTGTGTGTGTGTGTGTGCGTGTGCGTGCATGCGTGTGTGTGTGTGTGTGTTTGTTTTGTTTTGGGAAATGTCCCATGAGACCACTCCCTGTCAGTTCCATCTGCCACCCCACTCTACTGACACCCAGGGGAGTGGGGAAGGGTGTATGGGTCTGCATGAGCCATAATGGACCACAAAAAAAGGACATACTGATTGGACCCAAAGTGTGGCGAAGGTGCTTGTGTTCACAAATAAATATATTTCCCCACAGACATTGCCTTGCCTAAGAAATTCAGAGCACAAATGCATACAGTCAAACAGATGTACACATACATGGACAATACTGGTCGTATTAGCAGAGTAGCCACACAGCTAATTGAGGAACTTACGTAAATCTACATCTCCCTTGAGAAGAGAGAGATCCCTTTTTAAATGATACGGTATAGTTTGATTATATCAACATTGTAAAGTTGGAACCAGCAGTCTTGTGTAGATCAATCACATTTTCTCTGTTCTTGGAATTGCATGCATAAATGTGAACGAAAAACATAAATGAAAATCAGACAATGTTAAAATGGCAATGATCACTCAGCCAGACTAACATCAACAAAGTCAAGCCAAAAAATCATTTAGAAAGCAACATATGGCTGCTGTGCCTCTAGGCAGAAGGATGTATTAGACTGATGAGTGCCGAGGCGCTGACAACAAAGCAGAATTTAACTTGTCAAATTAGTAGAAAGAAGAGCAGGGGGAGGGGGAGAGTCAGAGATTTAGAAAGGGAGATGACAGAAAAGGAATAAGGAAATTTGAGGCGTAGACAACAGCTTGGATTTTCATAGCAAGTGCCACTTGAAGGTGACAAAAGTGTATAAACTTTGCTGACTTCACAGCAGCTACTGCGTGCACTGAAAGGCACAGTTAGGAATCTTCAATAAAGAACTGTGATCTCTGCACTCTGCAACTGACCAATTTTGTGTCGGCTTCGTGCTTCAGAACATTCAGAGAAAACAGTATCTCTGAGGTGTTATTGCGGGTGATGCAGCCGGATGAGTTGCTGCTTCACAGCTCCAGAGTCCCTAGTTTGATCCTGTGCTCAGATTTCTTACTTCATATGTTGGAATTATTGTATTCAAGTTTTGCATGATCTTCCATTAAACACATGGGTTTCCCCAGAGTTTGTAATTTTCTTCCTTAAAATGCTACTTTAAATTCCCCCTGGATATAAATGAAAGTGCAAATAGGTGTGATACCACTTGATGGACTGGTAACCTGTCTACAGAACTGTGTTCCTGCCACTCACTCAGTGTTTCCACACTAGGTCTCTTCAGATCTACTCAGTCACAGCTAGCATTGCACCATCTCACATTGTACATGGTATAAAAAGATGCACTTTTTTGCAGGTAATTTTGGTTAATTCAAACAGTTTTATGGATAAACAAATACGAATAAGAGTGTTAACATTTTTATTTCTAAATGAAATCTAGAAGGATTATGTTGTTCCTTTTATTTCCTTTAATGAGACAGACTGATCACAAACAGTTTAAGCCAAATCATGTACTGCATAGTTACAGAGTGGGTTTGTAGGGAGAAAAAAAATATGACACTGCTGGAAATCTGAAACAGACTATTGATAAAAACGTAACTGTAACTAACTGAATTACAAAGCACTAAACTAAAAATTTTAGGACAAAAATTATTGTAAACATATACAGTAGTTTTTACTGTATGGCCTATGCAACAAGAGCTTGAAAGCATGAATATAAGGTTAATAATTACTCAAATTGCCCAACAACAAGAGGCAAGTTTATCTACTGTATGATCCTGGGGGAGAATAGTGTCTTGAAACAGTTTAAAAAATATATTTAGTTTCTTTTCTCTAACAAAATGACTTGCAGGAAACATTTTGATTTTGAAAATAATCTAATAGTGTTCATTATAAACTCATAACATAAAAATAACGCCAACATGGTAATAAGATATAATTACAAATAGGATTAAAAAATGTTTTATTATTACTTAACCTAAAAATAATAACTTATATAGCCTTTTCTTTAAATAAATCAATATATGAGGTAATTAAATCACATCTCTGAGAGGTACAAAGTATAATTTTCTTATTTTTAAGCTAAGAAAGAAAATAAACTTTTCCACATCTACAGTATAAATGGAATGTTCATTTTATGACCAAGGTTCCTTGACAAAGATTTGGACAGTTGCCTCAGAGATTTGCACCATGCATCTTAGTGTGATGAAAGTCCTGTAATCATGTGATCCAGAATCTTTGTAGAGAAATCATCATAAACAGACTAGTGAAACTTCTATGAGCTAAAAAGTTATGCAAATACAATTGTTTCTGTATGAAGTTCATTAAAGCTGTTTACTTTCCTTGTCCTGTCCCATTCATATTTCCTTCATACCTAGTGAAATAATAATTTCAGTGTACGTAATTATTTATGACCAGAATTGCTTCTGCAGTGTCTTTCTGTGTGGTTGGAATGTTTTGTGAGTTGTTAAAAGGCAAAGACACCCCTAGATGCAGTATAACCCTGGAACATCAGCTGGTGTAATCTTCTACATTGGTGGGACAACAAGACCAGTCATTGCTAAAGAAAAGCAGAACAAAGAAAAAAGCAGTTAATAAATGAAGAATACATGTCTACATAGTATATATATATATATATATATATATATATATATATATATATATATATATATATATATATATATCACTAAACAAAAACACAAAGAAATTTGCAAGTGACTACAAACTTTTAAATGGTAGTATACTATATATACTACCGTTCAAAAGTTTGGAGTCACTTGCAAATTTCTTTGTTTTTGTTTAGTGATTTATTTTCTACATTCTACAACAATACTGGGGATTTCAAAACTATAAAATAACACATATGGAATTAGGTAATTACGTAACAACAACAAAAACAACAGTTAGTTGTTATTTTAAGACACAGAGGTCAGCCTTGCTGTAATAGTTCATGCAAGAACAGTATTGTCAAGTGCATTTGCAAAATCCGTCAAACACCATAATGAAACTGGCTCTCATGAAGGCCGTCCCAGGAGGGCGAGACCAAAACCTACCTCTGCGCCCAGACGAGAAGTTCATTTAGAGTTACCAGCCTGAAAAATTACCAATTAACAGCACCTCAGATTAGAGGCGTTATGAAGTCTTTACAGAGCAGAAGTAGCAGAAACATCTCAATATCAACTGTTCAAAGGAGATTAATGCATTTTTTGGACGCCTTCAGCATTCCTTTACAATGTAGAAAGATATAAAAATCAGGAACGATCATGGAGTTAGAAAGTGACCCCAAACTTTTGAACGGTAGTGTATATATATATATATATATATATATATATATATATATATATATATATACAGTATATACAGTTGTGTGAAAAACTATTTGCCCCCTTCTTGATTTCTTATTCTTTTGCATGTTTGTCACACTTAAATGTTTCTGCTCATCAAAAATCGTTAACTATTAGTCAAAGATAACATAATTGAACACAAAATGCAGTTTTTAAATGAAGGTTTACGTTATTAAGGGAGAAAAAAAACTCCAAATCTACATGGCCCTGTGTGAAAAAGTAATTGCCCCCCTTGTTAAAAAATAACTTAACTGTGGTTTATCACACCTGAGTTCAATTTCTGTAGTCACCCCCAGGCCTGATTACTGCCACACCTGTTTCAATCAAGAAATCACTTAAATAGGAGCTACCTGACACAGAAGTAGACCAAAAGCACCTCAAACGCTAGACATCATGCCAAGATCCAAAGAAATTCAGGAACAAATGAGAACAAAAGTAATTGAGATCTATCAGTCTGGTAAAGGTTATAAAGCCATTTCTAAAGCTTTGGGACTCCAGCGAACCACAGTGAGAGCCATTATCCACAAATGGCAAAAACATGGAACAGTGGTGAACCTTCCCAGGAGTGGCCGGCCGACCAAAATTACCCCAAGAGCGCAGAGACAACTCATCCGAGATGCCAAAAAAGACCCCGGGACAACATCTAAAGAACTGCAGGCCTCACTTGCCTCAATTAAGGTCAGTGTTCACGACTCCACCATGAGAAGGAGACTGGGCAAAAACGGCCTGCATGGCAGATTTCCAAGGCGCAAACCACTTTTAAGCAAAAAGAACATTAAGGCTCGTCTCAATTTTGCTAAAAAACATCTCAATGATTGGCGAGACTTTTGGGAAAATACCTTGTGGACCGACGAGACAAAAGTTGAACTTTTTGGAAGGTGCGTGTCCCGTTACATCTGGCGTAAAAGTAACACGGCATTTCAGAAAAAGAACATCATACCAACAGTAAAATATGGTGGTGGTAGTGTGATGGTCTGGGGTTGTTTTGCTGCTTCAGGACATGGAAGGCTTGCTGTGATAGATGGAACCATGAATTCTACTGTCTACCAAAAAATCCTGAAGGAGAATGTCCGGCCATCTGTTCGTCAACTCAAGCTGAAGCGATCTTGGGTGCTGCAGCAGGACAATGACCCAAAACACACCAGCAAATCCACTCTGAATGGCTGAAGAAAAACAAAATGAAGACTTTGGAGTGCCCGAGTCAAAGTCCTGACTTTTCAAGATTCAAGATTCAAGATTCAAAGATCTTGAATCTTGAATCTTGAAAAGTCAGGACTTTGACTCGCGACTTTCAGGAATTTTCAGGCGATTCATGCTAGAAAACCCTCAAATAAAGCTGAATTACAACAATTCTGCAAAGATGTGTGGGCCAAAATTCCTCCAGAGCGCTGTAAAAGACTCGTTGCAAGTTATCGCAAACGCTTGATTGCAGTTATTGCTGCTAAGGGTGACCCAACCAGTTATTAGGTTCAGGGGGCAATTACTTTTTCACACAGGGCCATGTAGGTTTGGATTTTTTTTTCTCCCTAAATAATAAAACCCCTCATTTAAAAACTGCATTTTGTGTTTACTTGTGTTATCTTTGACTAATAGTTAAATGTGTTTGATGATCAGAAACATTTTGTGTGACAAACATGCAAAAGAATTAGAAATCAGGAGGGGGGCAAATAGTTTTTCACACCACTGTATATCACCAATTTACAGCATCTCAGATTAGAGCTGTTATGAATGCTTTACAAATAGAACACATCTCAATATCACCCATTTCAAGAATATAACTGCATATTTTGGATGCCTTCAGCATTGTTTTACAATGTAGAAAGAAATAAAAATCAAGAAAGACCATGAATTTAGAAGGTGTGTCCACACTGGTAGCGTGTATATACATACAGTTGTATATTTTATACAGCTATATTTACTCAGTGGAACTTTTAACATCCAAGTGAAAGATACAAGTGAACACCAACATGTCAGGAAAAAAATTGAAACCATAAAACAGAACCACTGACTTTTTAAAATGCCCCTAGTAAAAATTACTTGTAAACTCAATCAGGTGAAGCTAATCACCTTCTCAATGGCACACAAAGCTTTGCACATTTAGATTTTGCTATATTTGCCCACTCCTCTTTGCAGAACTGCTCAAGTTGAATAAATTTGATGGTAACCATTTGTTGACTGCAGTCTTCAAATCATTCCACAGATTTGCAATAAGTGGAATCAATCAATTTTCAAGTCTGGGCTCTGACTACAGTAGGCCATGCAAGGACATTTACCCTTTTCTCTTTCAATCACTATGTGGTCAGTTTTGCTGTGTTCATTTTGTCATTGTAATGTTGAAAGGTGAAGCTTCTTCCCATTGACAACTTTCTGTCTAAGGGCAGAAATTTTTCCTCTAGAGGTTGAGAGTATTTTTCCTCATCCATTTCCCTTCTATCCTGACAAGTGTTCCAGTCACTGCAGCAGAGAAACACACAATAACTGAATTTTACCTCCTTCATGCTTTACTGTAGGAATGATGTTGTTTGGATGGTGAGTTGTAATCGGATTTCCGCCAGACATATCGTTTGGTGTTGTGGCCAAATAATTAAATTTTAGTCTCATCTAACTACCTTTGTTTTGCAATGCTCAGTTAGGACTGCATGTGACCTTCTTTGAGTTTTTTTTTTTTTTTTTTTGCAACCCCCCCCCATAAAAGCCTTATTTGTGGCGAAGTACACAACGAACACCTTTTGTTGTAAATTCTTACAACCGCTTCAGCTACTGTACATCCTGATCCAGGAGGGTCTGTGTTGTACCAAATACCATCCACTTTTTAATAACAGACTTTGCTGTGCTTTTAAGCAGTGATAACTCCTTTGAATTTTTTGTATCCATCTCCTGACTTGTGCCTGTCCACAACTTTATCCCAGAGATCTACGGTATGGAGAAGCCACTTGCCACCCACAGTTGAGTGTTTGCTTCAGGGACTGAAATGCTCCAGCTTTTCATGATGAGCTTATCAAAATGACCACAGCTGAAACAGTTGTAGTTAAATGGCTTTGTGTGCCATTATGAAAGTGATTACCTTCACATGATGTAGTGAGGACACTAGAGGAGGCTGATTCCTTTTCCTTTTCCTCCTTTAGAGGAGGCTGAGGAGGAACATGATTCCTTTTCCCTTTTTTTCCTGTCATATTGGTGTTATCTTTCATTAAGAAGTTGCACAAAGTAAATACAGCTGGATAAAACACAAACTGTGTCTGTCTTCATTTTAGGCAACAAAATTTTATTATTTTAAAGGAGGCGATTCTTTCCTTTACCCAGTGTGTGTGTGTGTGGGGGGGGGGGGTTGTAATGTTAATATACTGTACCTGTATGTGTGAGTTTTTTTCAACTTTTACACTCAGCCAATTGAATGCAGTGGAATCTTGGATTGTGAGCATAATTTGTTCTGGAAGCGTGCTTGAGTATCAAAACACTTGTATATTAGAATTTCCTCCACTCCATATGAAATAATGGAAGCTCAAACAATTCATTCCATAACCCAAAAATATTCATATAAAAATAATATACAAAGTAAAAATAAAACAAATTAACCTGCACTTTACCTTTGAAAAGTGTAGTAAGTAAGACTGTTCTGTAACTTGTGCCTTTACTGACAGCAACAAAAAGGCATAAAATAGTTATAACAAAAACTAATGACACACATGCTCTCTGCTTCCAGCATTCAGCTTGCTCTCTGCTCTTTTTGAACATGCAAATCCTTACCATTACTCACTACTGCCATGTAGTGGATAGGTTTACAATAAACCCATTTTACTACAAAAAGAATCCTAGCTGCTGTGATTGAGATTGATCATGTTACTCTCAGCGTCCAAACAAGAAGTGTCTCTATGATACTGGGTACTCGTATATCAAGACTCACTAGTTTATCAGGACAAAATTTTGTAAAAATTTTCTCGTCTTGCAGAACGCTCAAAAACGCAATCCGAGGTTCCACTGTAGTTTTGTTCCCATTACTTAACTTTTCCTTTGTAGTCAAAAACTATTTCGTCAAATAGAACAATAATTAAAATTTTAGGTTGGTGCTTTGTCAACAGTACTGCTTAGCTGGGATTTACTAAATGATAAGGAAAACATGCTTCAGGAGACCATGTAGACGATGCAAATAATGATCAGCCAATTTAATAATGCATGTTTGTTTCAAAGCTATTTTCTCTGACTGAAATAGTATTTTTGTTCTGTGAACTAAGAATTTGAGTTAGTCGATCATTTAATAACCTGCTTGATGAGTTTAAACAGTAAGGGAGGTTAGCTAAAGTTAAGAAAATGTACTTCTTTAAAAAGAATATATATATATATATATATATATATATATATATATATATATATATATATATATTGCACCATGTTGCCTTAATGTTTTGAGTTTTCTTTTTTTCTTAACTGTGAGGGTTGCCCACTAGAGGGCAGTGTTTTTACTTTGTAGTTTTGGTTCCTAGACTCAGTTTCCCAGAAGCCTCCTCGGTCAGGTGACACGGATGCTCACCTGAACTGAGGAGGCTCATTAGCACTTTTATAAATACTTGTTTCTTCTGGGAAACTGGGTCGAGCATTGATTTCTGTTATGTGGGTTTTGTTTTGTTCTTTTCTGTTTTAGTTTAAACAGTATGGTTGGCCTTTTTGTTTCAGGAGCACTTTAAGTTAAGTTTGCATTTGCTTTGATTTAGTTTATGTCTCTTTGTCTCTGTGTCTCCTAGCAGGATTAGCCTCTAGGAGAATTAGCCTTTTGTGTTTACCCTTTTGTGTAAGTAACCCCCATTGCATGTTTAGCTAGTAGTCTGTTTCAATACTAATGAGGGTGATACTAACATGTCTAGATCCTAGTCTGTCTAGTCTTCGTGTCTGTCTAGTCTCATTGTCTGCTTAGCTCTTAGTCTGTTTAGGTACTAACATCTTTAGCCACTAACCTTTAGAGTTCTTAGTCTGTTTCATACCTAGTCTGCTGTGTACCTTGTCTGTTCATTCCCTTGTGTCTCAGGCTACTGGCTGGTGTAGCCATTAGTCTGATTAGCTATGAGCTAGCTTAGCAGCTAATGTGCAGCTCAGCCAATAGACCTAGCCAAGCCTGTCTTGTGTTCGTTTACCCCTTGAATGCACAGTCCCTAATGTTTATTCCGTTAGGCTGTTTCGTGTGTCTTGTCTTGTCCAGTTTGTATCCCATGTCTGTATTGTATCAATGTATGTAATCCCTAGTATTATGTCTAAGTGTTTGAGTTCTGTTTGTATTTTGCTCCAAAGTTTAAGCCAACTCTCTTAGTTCATGTTTTGTTCATGTTTGGATTTTGTTTATTATCATCATTAAAGACTTTGTTTCACTGCACCCCCTCTGCATCTATGCCTCAACACCAAGCCCACAGTCCTACACCATAGCAGAACGTGACATTAACAATGTACAGATTACTCTAATTGTCTATAAATTTGTGGTCACCTCTGAAGCCATTGCCTCCTGAAGTGGGACAGACGGGTGAAGGTGAGCCTTGTGGTCTTAAGACAGGAGCAAAAGCACTCTTCTGTTTAGCCGTGGAAGGAAAAGATGAAAAGGGCAGAAGAGAGGAAGATGAACTAGAGCCTGGTATAGTGGGACTAGATGGCATAACTGAAAAAGAGACACAGGATGGAAAATAGAATTAGAAACTGTCTTTATTTTTTTAGTTATTACTGGTGAGCAGACACAAAAGAATATCCTTCTGTTATTGTACCTGCTGCCACTTAAAATAACAAAAAATAGAAGGTCCAGCTATATATAAATTAAACAGGTCTAGTACAGTAGTATAGATACAAATGTGACATTGTATAATCTTGAAAACCGTTTCAGATGTTTATCAGTCTCTGTATTATGCTTATTCTTTTTAATGAATTATCATTGCATTATAGGAAATAGAAGCCAATCAAATCTTTGAGTAATATGCCAAACTTTTATACAACACAGCCCTTTGCTGAGTGACAAAACCTCTTCATATCCAAACACTTTATAACAAAAAAAAATAGCACTCTTTACCATAAGGAGAGCTATTTGGGGAGGCACTGCTGAAGCCAGGGGACCCTGGCACACCCAGACTGCTCATGGGTACAGCTCCATACCCTCCACCCATGCCTCCTCCAGAGCCATAGGTGGATTGCTGAGGGGTGGAGGCAGATGGGTAGCTTCGTGGAGACAAACTTGTAGAATTACGGATGTAACCTTTGCAAGAAGTTAAGAGGTGTAAAATGTCAAGAGTTTCAAAGTTAATCAGTATCTTTAAAAATCATATTGTCAGTATCCCTAAAATCTTTCACCTTTTGTACAATATATTTAATGTGCCTGCATGCACTAGCTTTGCAATACTGACTGTACTTCTCCATGCTGTTGGTTTGATACAGTGGCTTGCAAAAGTATTCGGCCCCCTTGAACTTTTCCACATTTTGTCACATTACAGCCATAAACATGAATCAATTTCATTGGAATTCCATGTGAAAGACCAATACAAAGTGGTGTACACTTGAGAAGTGGAACGAAATAATAAATAAATAAAATAACAAATAACTGAAAAGTGGGGTGTGCGTAATTATTCAGCCCCCTGAGTCAATACTTTGTAGAACCACCTTTTGCTGCAATTACAGCTGCCAGTCTTTTAGGGTATGTCTCTATCAGCTTTGCACATCTAGAGACTGAAATCCTTGCCCATTCTTCTTTGCAAAACAGCTCCAGCTCAGTCAGATTAGATGGACAGCGTTTGTGAACAGCAGTTTTCAGATCTTTCCAAAGATTCTCGATTGGATTTAGATCTGGACTTTGACTGGGCCATTCTAACACATGGATATGTTTTGTTTTAAACCATTCCATTGTTGCCCTGGCTTTATGTTTAGGGTCATTGTCCTGCTGGAAGGTGAACCTCCGCCCCAGTCTCAAGTCTTTTGCAGACTCCAAGATGTTTTCTTCCAAGATTGCCCTGTATTTGGCTCCATCCATCTTCCCATCAACTTTGACCAGCTTCCCTGTCCCTGCTGAAGAGAAGCACCCCCAGAGCATGATGCTGCCACCACCATATTTGACAGTGGGGATGGTGTGTTCAGAGTGATGTGCAGTGTTAGTTTTCCGCCACACATAGCGTTTTGCATTTTGGCCTAAAAGTTCCATTTTGGTCTCATCTGACCAGAGCACCTTCTTCCACAATGTTTGCTGTGCAAACGGGACTTCTCATGGTTTTCTGTTAACAATGGCTTTCTTCTTGCCACTCTTCCATAAAGGCCAACTTTGTGCAGTTCACGACTAATAGTTGTCCTATGGACAGATTCCCCAACCTGAGCTGTAGATCTCTGCAGCTCGTGTAGAGTCACCATGGGCCTCTTGGCTGCATTTGTGGTCAGCGCTCTCCTTGTTCGGCCTTTGAGTTTAGGTGGACGGCCTTGTCTTGGTAAGTTTACAGTTGTGCCATACTCCTTCCATTTCTGAATGATCGCTTGAACAGTGCTCCGTGGGATGTTCAAGGCTTTGGAAATCTTTTTGTAGCCTCAATAACTTTATCTCTGACCTGTCTGGTGTGTTCATGGGACTTCATGGTGTTATTGGTCCCAAATATTCTCTTAGACAACCTCTGAGGCCGTCACAGAGCAGCTGTATTTGTACTGACATTAGATTACACACAGGTGCACTCTATTTAGTCATTAGCACTCATCAGGCAATGTCTATGGGCAATTGACTTCACTCAGACCAAAAGGGGCTGAATAATTATGCACACCCCACTTTGCAGTTATTTATTTGTAAAAAATGTTTGGAATCATGTATGATTTTCGTTCCACTTCTCACGTGTACACCACTTTCTATTGGTCTTTCACGTGGAATTCCAATAAAATTGATTCATGTTTGTGGCTGTAATGTAACAAAATGTGGAAAAGTTCAAGGGGTCCGAATACTTTTGCAAGCCACTGTATTTAGCAAATAGGTCTGAATTCATCATAAAACAATGTATAACATATGAGTCCCTCTCCTATACTGGTCTAAATACACTCAAAACTATTCTGCACAAAAGTGTAAAATCGTCCATATTCTTCAAGGCATTTTTATTTGGCCTCTCTTACCTTGGCCACTGGTTTGCCCAGGGTCTCCAATGCTCACACCAAGCTGAGATGGATAGGAGCTTAGTCCCATGACACTCCCATGTACTGGGGAGCTGGGCAGAGCCTGTAGTTGACTGTGAGGCCTTGGTACACTATACAAAGCTTCAGCAATGTCTGCTGCCCTTTTTAATAACATGTCCTACAACCAAATATAAAAGAGGGGGAAAAAAGTTATGCAGTTAGTACTGTACTTCTATATTTAATGGTATGATGATTTTATAGGAGACACAGCACTGTATATTCTAGTGTTCTCAATGACCGGAAAAGGTGATTAAATTTGATTTGTTGTGGTGTAGTGGACTTTTCTCATTCAAATCGATACTATTTGTACGTAGAGAATCTATCCTTGTGCTTCATAGCCTTCTTCTATTACTTTTTTTCACTTTCCAAAATTTTCACTTTCCAAAAATGATCTACAGTGGAACGTCGGATTGCGAGTAATGCAGTTTGCGAGTGTTCCGCAAGTCAAGCAAAGATTTTTACGGAAGTTTGACTTGAAAACGAATAAGGCTTGGTTTACGAGTACCGAGTATCATGTAGCACGCATGCGCTTTTTGTTTTGACCCCGACATCCCATGATCACAACTGAGCCAATGGTTTTTCTCTCTCTCTTGCGCTGCGGAATTGGGGGTAATCGTCTCCCCTGCTGGGTCTCTCTCTCTAATGGAAACACTGCTCTGTCCCGATTCTTTTCGGGTAAAGTGTAGGTTAATTTGGCTTATTTTTTACTTTGCAGCAGTAATTCCATTAGTATGCGCTCACGCGAGCGTCTTGCATTCCCAAGATGGCGCCAGTGAGGTCGGCTGCCGTCACGACTGCTCCGACCTACTTTTCTTTGTTTTTGTATTTTAAAGTAATTTCCAGTAGCTTTAAACCAGCAAAATCACCACCATTGAGTACATTAGGTATGATAGAGACCTATTGTTATTGTACTCACAATTCAACGTTTTTAACTCCGGATCCGAGTTGGCCGAGTGAGATCCTGAGGAAGAACAATGGACGCGACGTGAAGCGGTTGAGAGCCCGTGCACACCGCACACCTCTGCCTAGCATCCTGCTCGCCAACGTCCAGTCACTGGCGAACAAACTCGATGACCTCAGGGCCAGGATAAAGTTCCAAAGAGACATTCGAGACTGCAACCTTCTCTGCTTCCCTACATGGCTGAACCCAGCGGTGCCAGACCACGCCATACAACCAGCCGAGTTCTTCTCGGTTCACTGCATGGACAGGACGCGGGACTTGGGAAAGTCAAGGGGAGGCGGCGTGTGTTTAATGGTGAACAACAGCTGGTGCAACCGCGCAAGCGTTGTTCCTCTTACACGCTCCTGCACACCAAACCTGGAACTATTGTCCATCATGTGTCGTCCTTTTTATCTTCCCCGGGAGTTCACATCGGTCATAATCAGCGCCGTTTTATATTCCACCACAAGCGGACACAGACACTGCCTTATGCGAGCTGCATGAGGCGCTCACACAGCACCAGACACAACACTGGGACGCTGCGCTTATTGTGGCAGGGGACTTTAATAGTGCCAACCTCAAACGCGCAAATCGCTCAAACGCCTCAGATCACCTGCCCCACCAGGGGCGAAAGGACACTGGATCATTGTTATACTACAGTCAAGAGCGGCTACAAGGCACAATCTCGTCCAGCATTTCGTAAATCCGATCACACCGCCATCTTCCTCATGCCAAAATACAAACACAGGCTGAAAGAGGAAGTTCCGGTTCAGAGGGAGGTCGTGCGCTGGACGGACCAATCGGTGGCCGCGTTACAGGATGCACTCGATGACGCAGACTGGGACATGTTCAGAAACAGCTCCGATGATTACGGACTCGATGACGCAGACTGGGACATGTTCAGAAACAGCTCCGATGATGACGTCAGCGTGTTTACGGAAGCGGTTGTGGGATTTATTGGGAAGCTAGCGGATGATACCGTGGAGAAAAAGACTATCAGAACGTTTCCCAACCAGAAGCCGTGGGTGGATAAAACCATCCGCAACGCTCTGAGATTTCGCACTGCCGCCTACAACACTGGACTTGCGTCGGGGGACATGGAACCATACAAGGCTGCGGCATATAACGTCCGGAGGTTGGTGAAAGAGGCGAAGCAGCGCTATGGGAGAAAACTAGAGTCACAGCTTCAACAGAGTGACTCTAGGAGCCTGTGGCAGGGACTAAAAACAATCACGGATTATAAAGCACCAACATCCGGTATGATGAACGCAGACGCGACTCTGGCAGACGAGCTCAACACTTTCTATGCTCGCTTCGAGGCTGCAGCTAAAGACGCTAGCGATGCTAATGCTAGTGGCGCTAATGCTAATGGTGCTAATGCTAGCGGCGCTAACGGCTGCAGACAGGAAGACACTGCCAGCACCGGAAACGCGCTCATTATCTCCGAGCACGACATGAGGAGAGCCTTCAGGAGAGTGGACACCAGGAAAGCAGCAGGACCAGACGGCATCTCAGGTCGCATTCTCAGATCCTGCGCAGACCAGCTAGCACCTGTGTTCACTGAGATATTCAACATCTCTTTATCTCAGTCGGTGATCCCCACATGCTTCAAAGAGTCCATCATTGTTCCTGTCCCAAAGAAACCACATCCTGCTTCTCACAACGATTATCGCCGTGTAGCCCTCACCTCAGTAGTGATGAAGTGCTTTGAGCGCCTGGTCAGAGACTTCATCATTTCTTCACTACCCGACACACTGGACCCTCTACAGTTTGCATACCGTCAGAACCGTTCCACAGACGATGCAATCTCTCATCTCATCCACACATCACTCACTCACCTGGACACTAGGAAATGGAATTATGTTAAAATGCTCTTCATCGACTACAGCTCTGCATTTAATACCATAATTCCCTCCACACTCACCACCAAGCTGGAGCACTTGGGACTCAGCTCATCTATGTGTCTGTGGATCTCCAACTTCCTGACTGGCAGACCACAGGCAGAAAGGATGGGCGGACACGTCTCAGCCTCACTCACTCTCAGCACTGGAGCCTCCCAGGGTTGTGTTCTCAGCCCCCTGCTGTACTCCTTGTACACCCATGACTGCGTGGCCACTACCAACTCCACCGCCATCATCAAGTTTGCTGACGACACTGTCGTGGTGGGCCTGATCACCAACAATGATGAGTCGGCCTACCTAGAGGAGATTGGAAATCTGGAGAACTGGTGCCAGAGGAACAATCTCCTCCTGAACGTCAGCAAGACAAAGGAGCTGATAGTGGACTTCAGTACAAAGCAGGAGAGGAACTGCCAGACCCCCATCATCAACAAGAGCCCAATGGAGAGAGTGGACAGCTTCAGATACCTCGGTGTTCACATCACGCAGGACCTGTCATGGTCCTGTCACATCAACACCGTAGTGAAAAAGGCCCGACAACGTCTCTACCACCTCAGACGCTTGAGAGACTTCAGACTGCCCTCCAAGGTGCTCAGGAATTTCTACTCCTGTACCATAGAGAGCGTCCTGACAGGTAACATCACGACCTGGTTTGGAAACAACAATATGCAGGACAGACGAGCTCTACAGAGGGTGGTGCGATCAGCTGAGCGTATCATCCACACCGAGCTCCCTGACATGCACTCGATCTACAGCAAGCAGTGCTAGACCAAAGCCAGGAAGATCGTGAAGGACCTCAGCCATCCCAACAATGGACTGTTTTCTCTGTTGCGGTCTGGGAAGCGATTCCGCTTCCTGAAGGCCAATACAGAGAGACTGACGAGGAGCTATAAGGAGGAGGAGTCGTATAAGCATTTCACTGCATTTCGTACTGTGTATGACTGTGTATGTGACAAATAAAATTTTAATTTGAATTAACATAGTTCTTTATTAATTTTTCAAATAAAAGTCTTTCCGTTAATATGTGTGTGTGTGTGTGTGTGTGTGTGTGTGTGTGTGTGTGTGTGTGTGTGTGTGTGAAATTCAAATAAGAGAGGAAGAAGGATTAATGTGTAAGATGAGAAGAGGGGAGGGTCTGATTCCTCCCGTCCTCTTACTTCAGCTTCACACTCATACATAAACACACACACACACACACAGCACCTGCGCACATGAACGGAAACACTTATCTGTCGGATTTTTTTTTTTAATGCAGGTAAAGTGCAGGTTAATTTGTTTGATTTTTACTTTATATTTTGTATTAATTATTTTTATGTATTTATTTTTTGGGGGCTGTGGAATAATTTAATTTTTCATTATTTCTTATGGAAAAATTCACTTTGGTTTATGAGTGTTTTGAAATACAAAAACGTTTCCAGAACGAATTATGCTCGTAATCCAAGGTCACTATAGTCTAATTTATGTTCTAGTCTTGTTCTTATTTCAATTGATACATTAGAGCAGTGGTTCTCAAAGTGTGGGGCGCGCCCCACTAGTGGGGAATACAGACATGACAGGTGGGGCGCAATGAATGGGAGGAAATTAGTGGAAAATAATAGGAAAAAACTAAACAATCACACACAAATAAATGGATCATTAATACAAGTAAATTGAATTGAAACCTGCGCGACACACTTGGCAGCGCTGCGCAACTCTGACAGAAATAAACCGCGCCGACCATCAAAATACATTTTACCCCGCTGGGATGCGCACATACAAAACAGGCATGGCAAGGCGGAAACAATATTAAACAGTCGTGATATTTTAAATGGTTTTTAAATAAAAAAAACCTGGTCGCGCAGGTTTGTGATTCGAGCGGCGCTGCGCGATCCACCGGGCTGCGCAAATAAACCAGATCATCAATGCGCTATCCAGATAGTCGCGCTGCGCTGTATTTGCGCAGATATTCGGTTCAACCTGGTGCCACGGTTTCGTCCCACTTTTGATGTGTTTGGCTTCACATACACTTCGACAATGGAAGACGACGGTGCAGCAGCAGTGAGATTGCTTACATGTGACGAAACCAAGAACGAGGAGATTGTAAAGAAAAAAGGTGCATCGTCTGTGGTGTGGAATTGGTTTGGGTAGAAGAAAAGTGATACGAATGAGATGAACGTGATTTGTGAGATACGCAAGTGCACTGTTTTAAGTCGTGGAAACACATCAAACCTTTTCTATCATCTGAAATCCAAGCATCCAATCGATTATGGCCAAAGTAAAAAAAATGCTGCAAACCTCAGCAATTCACAGTTTATATAAAATTACATTATGTAAAACAGATTCTTTGTGTTTTAATTTTTATTTATATATTTTCAGATACAAATTGCTATACTGTGATTGTGATCGTTATCGAGGTAGAAAATTTAAGAAGATTTTGGTTATATTGCCCCCCCCAATGAAGCCTATCTTGAGCTTGGATTCATGGTGGGGATGGTGGGGGCAGAGGAGAGGCTCATGTGTGTTTTGTGTCTTAAACTGCTGGCAGCAGACCGCATGAGACCCAACAAATTAGGAAGATACTTATAGACAACACACTCCAGTCACGTTAATAAGCCACTAGACTTCTTTCAAAGAAAGCTGGCAGAATACAGACAGCAGGAGAATCGCATGGTAAAATCTGAATCAGTGGACAGCAAAGCACAAATGGCTTCATTCAAATTTGCATACAGAATTGGCCAGTGCAAAAAAACTACAAACGATTGCTGAGCAGCTAATAAACATGGGGTCAATTATGCAATGATAAGTGACAACGTAAGCCTTTTATAACAATTGCACGTGTATTTTATCTGTTTTTAACTTGGTGTTGTTTGATCTTATTGGTTTAGAAATTGATATTTCAATAAACAGTAAACTTGGCCGATTTCGTTATTATTTTGTTGACAAGTGGGGCTTGAAAATTCGCTCACCCCCTTAAGTGGGGAATGACAGAAAAAGTTTGAGAACCACTGCATTAGAGGTTACATTCACTCATCATGACATTGGAATATGCTTGATTCAACCTACATCTTTAATGCAATTTAAAATTAAAGAATTGTAATAGATATTTATTATAATAAATATTTTAATAGTTATCTGATGTCAACACAAACACACAACACATATACACCCATTAAAGTTATGAATCCAGTGGTGCTGAAAGTCTGTCTCAAAATGTCTTTTAGTTTGCCAAAACAAAGACTCTGTGGCAGTCTAAAAGGGGTTGTTTGACACACCTTGGCCACCGCACACCATAAAATAGGAAAGTCCAGGAAGCTCAGTGCTGAGAAAGATGATGCTGGATAGTCACAAGTCAGGAATGTCTCTGGGACCCCTTTCTAACCAACTGCTATTCTAAGATCAGTTTCGACCATTGTACTGTACATAAGTACAAGTTATCGGGAGGTGTAATCACTTGGCCAATTTTGGTGGAAGACCCAAACTGTTACCCTTAACTAAGAGGAAATCTTTTCAACCAACTCACAAACAATCAAGACACAGGAAGTTGCTGAACCACTAGTGTCACTTTCTACAGTTAATGGTATACATCACCGTTGGCTAAAAGGTTGCTCTCCAACAAAGAAGCAACTACTCCAATATTGACCCTTTCAAGCTTAACCAAACTTTGCAGCTGACTGTGAAGCATGGTGGTGGTTCAGTGCACATTAAAGCCAGTTGTGGAATGCCTAAAGTAGACTAACTTTTACAGCCTCATCATTATTAAACTTCTTTTTGTGATTTCTCAAACATCAGTATTCCATGACAAATTTAAAAGTAAAAAAATTTATATTTGTATACAAGAAATGTGACCATTTTTTTAAAAACAAAATGGAAGCTCCTGGATTTTGTCAAGTTCCTCAGAAGAACTGTGGGTGATTCTGCAGGATGCTCAGTAAAACTAATAGCTAATCTCCTTATAAAGCTGCTTATAAAGAGTATGACTCAAGGGTTTTGAGAGAACGTTAGTGTTGTCACACTAAATACTGACTTTGTGTAGTATTTTGTGTTTCATTAATTACTGTTTTCTGGGATTTATATGATTTGTTTGTTTGTTTGTTTGTTTGCTTGTTTGTTTGTTTGTTTGTTTGTTTGTTTGTTTGTTTGTTTGTTTGTTTTTTGCGAAGGCATCCTTGCACCACAGCATTTATTTGAATGTGCCTAAGACTTTTGCACAGTACTCTATGTATGTTTTATGTACAATCATTCTCAGTCAGAAAAAGACCAGTTCATCTATGATACTGTAGTCATTCATAGTAAAAATCCTTTCAACACTGTTTTGTGGAAGGATGTTTTCCTTACCCCTGTCACTTCTGACTTGCCCATCTGATATTTAAATATAAAGCCAGATTTCTATAACTGTGTCTTTTGACATGTTTATTGGAAAAAATGTAATAAATTTGAACAGAATTAAATAGAATACTATTTTAAGTTAATTATAGATATATACTAAGATCAAAACCCAATCTTTGTGTGACATTTAACTGGTCAAGCTCTAAATAGATATATGTTGAATGTATTTGTAGTGGTTTTTGTAGTTTTTGTATTTTTTTTATTCATTCTTAGTCCAGTTAATCATGTTCACTTTTAGACAATCAAAGTTTTACATCTATTTGAGCACAGGATTTTTAATTTACATTTTTTGGTTACCTGATTACTGTGGGTATTTCCATAGACTGCTTCCACAAGATCTGCTGCCCTTTTAAGTAGCATCTCCTACAGAAAACCAGCTAAGTTAAATAATGTCAGCACATACAAGGAAGTGATTTAAAAAATATATATTTCCTACTTTTGCCAGTTTGTCAGGGTCCCCGGGATGTCTAGGGATGACCTTCTGAAGTCTCTGGAAGCCATAGTCTATGGTTGGTTCATTCAGGGCTAAAGACAAATTGAGATTGCACAATGACACAAAAAACCCATTTCAAATGCCACACATCTAGCTATAATAGATTTAAAAAAGTAAGTCAATTTTGATAAGAATATAAAATCTATAGAAAAAACTAAATACCAAAGAACATATGTCTATGTTTTTTTGCATACCTGTGTAAATGAATCTTCCTGGTGCTCCTTTGCAGAACTGTTTTGATTTGTAGGACAGTGAGACTTCTACTACCCCCGGAATGTGTCTTGGCGGTGTCTGAACTCGGATTGCATGAGGAGTGATTAACTGTAAAAACACACAAAAAGCAGTTACATTAAAAAAAAAAAAAATAATAAATTTAAAAAAAAAAAGAATGACCTATTGAAAAAACAGCAGATCTAGTAGTTATTCCCTCTAACAGCAAAGTTACATTTATTTTTATCAGTTTTATCTTGGTAACAGAGATGGAAACAGGGAGGTTCCACAAACATAACAAGTAGATCAGTTGAAGATATATTATTATTATACAGAATTATAGTGAAGCTATTAAAGTCTTCTAGCATTTCTAACCTCACTCCACACCAGCATGCTCCCAAACACAACCTGCAGACCATCAAAGAAGTTCTCGCCAATAATGATCACCATTGCTCCACCTGTGGTCCAGCCCTCACTGGGGCTGATGGCTTTGATACATGGAGTGGCTGTTTATATAGAAAGATATGGAATATATATGTGTGTACATTATTTATTAATATTACTATATCACTGGTGGAATAAAATTGCCAACAAAAATTTGTAAAATTTACTTAATATACTAGAATCAATGTTACAATTTAAGTTATGTCTATTGTATATTTGTATTTTATGTATGTAGACCTATAGTATTGTGCAAAAATACTCTAAAGAAAATTATCTTCAGAAATGTTTAATTAATTGTTCTACATTAACAACATATAAAGAGCAGTCAACCATAATAAAAACCAATCTTTAATGTAACACCTCGTTGCTTTTTTCAAAAGAAATATCAGTCTCAAATCCCCATTGCAAATGTGATCATTGGAAAATCATGTTCGTAAATATATTTTTTTATTGACTCACAATTGCAAAAGTTATAAAATAAACATCACTAACAAACTTTGTACATAAAAAAAAGGTTCTATGACCTGTGCACAATATTCAACTGTACTGTATGTAAATAATTGTAAATTAATAGTAATATTTAAAAGATTTATTTCAAGTTGATTCAA
The DNA here is from genome assembly GCA_030522415.1 of Channallabes apus. Lineage (NCBI taxonomy): Eukaryota > Metazoa > Chordata > Actinopteri > Siluriformes > Clariidae > Channallabes > Channallabes apus. The sequence goes on from CM060122.1 coordinate 15,666,465, forward strand.
CAGTTCTAGCAAGACAAAACATTAAATTTCTTATTCGTCTCACCGTATTCCATAGTGTTCTCTAGTGACTCGCCTGGCTCTAGTCTTCGTGCTCGTCGACCATGCTTCGAGTTATTGTGTACAAACATGTTATCAGATACTGCAAGAATATGGCCGTCCACACAAACAGTGCTTGACAGGACCACCTAATTAAGAAAAAGAGATTCAATTGTTTTATAAAGCATTCCGGTTGTTTTATTGCTTGTACCTCTTGCTTTTTAATTAAATAACACCTCTGTGACCCATGTGTTTATGGAAAAATCTCTTTTTACTCATTATTTCTGCTCTCAGCCATTAATGCTTAGCATCTCTGTCTCATTTTCAATTTGGCTTTCTCTTCTCCATCATCAACTCCTTAGTGTATGAACAGGAGGTGTATAGGAAGTCTCTGTAGTCTAACCTATTTCTCAACGCCATTAAACGTATTGAATTACTCTCTCCTGTCTTTTGTTTTTTTGGATACACTGACTGATGATGTGTTTTGATCCATAGTTTCACTTTTTAAAGCGAACAGTCACCCTGCCATCAACTCTTGTTCCTTTTAGGATGTCTCAGTGCCACACAACAAATGTAAAGTACAATTGAGCAAGGATTAGGAAATGGGGAAAAAACAGTGGAAGAAAGAGATCAGAACCAGGTCTTAGGTAGAGTAGAGTAGAGTAGAGTAGAGAGAGGGCTGGCCAGATGTTTCATGTGGCTCGAAAGTAGATTTCCTAAAATGGTAATTGTAAATTTGAAACACAACCACGGTTACTGTGCAGGGATGTGAAAGTTGCTTTTCAGCATGTGTCAGAGGTAAAGAGTTAAAATAAACATGGCAGAAAGAAAGTTGAACGAATAGCATGGGAGGGCAGGAGGAAGAAATGTCAGAATGGGGGCGGGTGGTAGTGAAAGACATGTAGGAGGAAGTGAGGAGGGAGGGTCCCCAGTGAGTACTTCCTGGATCATGGAACCTGACCTACTACATCTGGAGACAATCACTCAAATCTTGACAACTTCCTGAAACATCTCAGATGATTTCCTTCAATCCCAATATATTCTGGTCCACCCATACCTTCTCCTTCCCTCTGTGTCCCTCTCTCTTCCTGTCTCCCTCATCAGATTTAGTTTTTGTACTCTTTTAGTTTACTCACAAAAATCTGTCCACATAAACCACATTGGTTAGTTATATATAATTCAATGTTTAATTATATAATCAATATCATTCTAATAATCAAATTCAAAATTCTAATTCAAATTTTATTTGTCACATACACAGTCATACACAGTACGAAATGCAGTGAAATGCTTATACAACCGCCAGTGACCTTATAAATGCAAAATTAAAAATAAAAACTTATGCATAAGAAATAAATATGAATAAAAATAAATACTAAAGAAAATAAATTTAACTATTAAAATAAACTGTACAAACAAGGGCACGATAATAAATATTACAAAATATAGAAATATTGAAATATATAAATATTTGACAGTGGCAGTGGTTGTACAAATATGTATAATCCATATTGCATGTGAGAAATCTGTGCATTTCCTGCAAATGTACTGTAATTGCAAGTGATATGCATTGCGTAGAATAATTTTGTACCTGAAATCGTCTCATATCCCGTGGGTTCCCTGCTGTCTTCAGACAATTTTGGTTACACTTGAGGAAAAACTTCAAGAAAAATCTGTGGGTAGCAGTAGACAAAGACAGACTTTAATACATGTTGGCTTATTCAAGATTCCATGCAAATATGTTTAAAATGAAAAAAGGGAAATATCATAAGCGATGCAATGGTTGCAACTGTTAAAAGCTTAACACTCATATACAACTGAACTAAATAAAAAAGAAAATAAAAAAGAAATGCTCAAAACAGTAGTACAGGCCCAGGGGACAACAGTATCCCACAATGCAGTGCATGAAATTCCCATGGGCCAGGTCTCTAAGTATGCAGCTGACAGAGAGTGAGAGGGAGGCGTGTATATCTACAGCAAATTATATTAATTTTGAATTAATTTGATTTTTCTGATGGTGTGTTCTTAGGTGTGAATTTGTGTGTGGTGTATTGGAGTAAACAGCAATGTGATATATAGGGAGACATGGGGAGAAATAAGGGAGATGAGTAAGAGAGAGAAAGTGGGGGATAAGAACTTCAAATCACAGGAGTGTATTGTCCAGCAATATGGCACTGCTACCATGGCAACCGGGATCTGCCGCAATCCCAAAGTCCCCAATGTAAAGCAAGGAGGGACAGAAAAGTAAAAATGCAACTGGGAACTAATATTCCAGCAGATGACAGACTGAGAGAAGAAGGAGAAAATGGGTCTAATTTTAGAGGGAGACATTCGTTATATGACAAATCCTACAGTAAAATCTGTCTTTTTTTCATTACAAACTACACAAAAAAAAAAAAAGCAATAACAAAAATCAATGTTTGGTTTCAAGCCAGTGTGATTCAAATGACAGTAAAGTTTGGTGTAGGAAAAGTGTGATTATGATTTATCATTTAGACATCTGGGCTGTCAAACCCCTTACACAGACAGACAGACAGACACATGTACACACATATACACAAACACACACGACCCAGTATACTGTATACATGTCACTGATCCCTGATGATCATCACTATATATATATATATAGTGATGATCATCAGGGATCAGTGACATGTATACAGTATATAGTGATGATCATCAGGGATCAGTGACATGTATACAGTATACTGGGTCGTGTGTGTTTGTTATATTTTATAAATATAAAATCAATGACATCAGTGATAGACTACCATTCAAAAGTTTTAGATCACTTGCAAATTTCTTTGTTTTTGTTTAGTGATTTATTTTCTACATTCTACAACAATACTGGGGATTTCAAAACTATAAAATAACACATATGGAATTAGGTAATTAAGTAACAACAAAAACAACAGTTAGTTGTTATTTTAAAACACAGAGGTCAGCCTTTCTGTTCTTGCAAGAACAGTATTGTCAAGTGCATTTGCAAAATCCGTCAAGCATCATAATGAAACTGGCTCTCATGAAGGCCATCCCAGGAGGGCGAGACCAAAACCTACCTCTGCCGCAGAAAGAAGTTCATTTAGAGTTATCAGCCTGAAAAATGACCAATTAACAGCACCTCAGATTATATATATATATATATATATATATATATATATATATATATATATATATATATATATATATACAGCACCCTAGAATAGATACAAAACAAATGCGTCTCTGAGTTCAAGTGATCACTTGGCCTTTAAAAATCACTAGATCAAATGCATTTGAAATAGTTTTACTATGAGTTAGACTGGAGTGTGTAGGAAAAGCAGCCAACAAATACTCCTCAACAATTCTTGGAACTCCTTTAACAGATTTTTGTGGATAACATAATTCTGTATGTCTTGTTGACAATAAAAAATTAAGAAAAAGACATAGAATAAGATTTGTCCAAACTTTTACAGTATGCCAGCTCCAGTAAACCAACTGTTCAAATATGTATGTTTATATTTTTGCTATAAAACTGTTTCACTACTGCAACAATAATAAGCTGTTCTTGTATGATGTTAGTAAGATATGAACCCTGCCACACTTACATATTACAAGTTGCATATTACAAGTAACTTAGATGACAAAGCATGAGGCAAAATCAAAGAAGGTGGCTGCAAAATTACAACTGGAAGTGAATCCTTTTTGCATACCTTTGTCATTTAAGCATTTTTCTCCAGTGGATTTTATCGCCATCCAGTGTTATCACAAATGTTTATTAATGTGCACAGTATTACATTTACACCACTAACATGGAGCACAACTAGAAATTATAAATAATACTTAAAAATTTATTCATTGTCCTGAATTGAGATTACCTAGGGCTCCACTACTACGATTTACCTGGAAAGTATTTACCACACGTCACAATCTGTTATAAATTGTCAAGACTTTTCAAGATCTGCTATGATTTTTCACTCATTAACATGAGTGTAACACTCAATAACATGGCCTGGATACTTGTGTTTAGAAACCTGTGACTACATAAACTTTGAAACTTATGCACACTTCTATATTACATGTCACCATACACAGTGATCGCATATATAGTATGCTCTATTAGAACATATTAATTAGTACGTTGGTGCACAGGGTTGAATTTAGCAATTGACCCTTTTGTGAGCTTTCCAGTCTTGAAAGCTCAAAGCTATCCACATCAACACCAATCAAGAACTTTTTGATGATTACATGACAGATAGATAGATAGATAGATAGATAGATAGATAGATAGATAGATAGATAGATAGATAGATAGATAGATAGATAGATAGATAGATAGATAGATAGATCGATCTACTTTATCTAAGCTTACAGTGGATGTGGAGCTCAGTAACACTCTCCACAAGCCAGGGGAATTCACATTGAATGGAATAGCATGACACCAGGCACACACTCTTTCACACCCAAGGGCAATTTAGTTCAGCGAACACAGTGTAGATAGTCACCTTAACTCAGTGGTTCTCAAAGTGTGGGGCGCGCCCCACTAGTGGGGAATACAGACATGACAGGTGGGGCGCAATGAATGGGAGGAAATTAGTGGAAAATAATAGGAAAAAACTAAACAATGACACACAAATAAATGGATCATTAATACAAGTAAATTGAATTGAAACCTGCGCGACACACTGGGCAGCGCTGCGCGACTCTGACAGAAATAAACCGCGCCGACCATCAAAATACATTTTACCCCGCTGGGATGCGCACATACAAAACAGGCATGGCAAGGCGGAAACAATATTAAACAGTCGTGATATTTTAAATGGTTTTTAAATAAAAACACAGGGGTTCGCGCAGGTTTGTGATTCGAGCGGCGCTGCGCGATCCACCGGGCTGCGCAAATAAACCAGATCATCAATGCGCTATCCAGATAGTCGCGCTGCGCTGTATTTGCGCAGATATTCGGTTCAACCGGGTGCCACGGTTTCGTCCCACTTTTGATGTGTTTGGCTTGACATACACTTCGACAATGGAAGACGACGGTGCAGCAGCAGTGAGATTGCTTACATGTGACGAAACCAAGAACGAGGAGATTGTAAAGAAAAAAGGTGCATCGTCTGTGGTGTGGAATTGGTTTGGGTAGAAGAAAAGTGATACGAATGAGATGAACGTGATTTGTGAGATACGCAAGTGCACTGTTTTAAGTGGTGGAAACACATCAAACCTTTTCTATCATCTGAAATCCAAGCATCCAATCGATTATGGCCAAAGTAAAAAAAATGCTGCAAACCTCAGCAATTCACAGTTTATATAAAATTACATTATGTAAAACAGTTTCTTTGTGTTTTAATTTTTATTTATGTATTTTCAGATACAAATTGCTATATTGTGATTGTGATCGTTATCGAGGTAGAAAATTGCTTCTCCTGTGTTAGAAGATTTTGGTTATATCGCCCCCACCCCTAATGAAGCCTATCTTGAGCTTGGATTCATGGTGGGGATGGTGGGGGCAGAGGAGAGGCTCGTGTGTGTTTTGTGTCTTAAACCGCTGGCAGCAGACCGCATGAGACCCAACAAATTAGGAAGATACTTATAGACAACACACTCACCGTCACGTTAATAAGCCACTAGACTTCTTTCAAAGAAAGCTGGCAGAATACAGACAGCAGGATAATTGCATGGTAAAATCTGAATCAGTGGACAGCAAAGCACAAATGGCTTCATTCAAAGTTGCATACAGAATTGGCCAGTGCAAAAAAACTACAAACGATTGCTGAGCAGCTAATAAACATGGGGTCAATTATGCAATGATAAGTGACAACGTAAGCCTTTTATAACAATTGCACGCGTATTTTATCTGTTTTTAACTTGGTGTTGTTTGATCTTATTGGTTTAGAAATTGATATTTCAATAAACAGTAAACTTGGCCGATTTCGTTATTATTTTGTTGACAAGTGGGGCTTGAAAATTCGCTCACCCCCTTAAGTGGGGAATGACAGAAAAAGTTTGAGAACCACTGCCTTAACTCAAGATCAAAACAGGAATCCTTTGAGCTGTGAGGTCAGCACTGCTACCCTCTGTGCTGCCCACAATGCCTTTCTTAAGTAAGCATCAAAATATCAACATGGAGGTTTCTTAGAAAAATGTTCTCTTCAATATTGTTTTCAGTTTGCTGTTTATATTTCTGCCCAATAAGTTGTATCCATCCTCAGTTAAAGGGAAACATTTTCAGCCACACCTCTTGTTTTTAAAAGGAAACTGTCAGTGAATTTATTGATGCTGCTGATGGAATGGGGCGGATTAAGGAAAGCAGAAGGTGTATCAATGGTTTAAATGTAGTTGCAAATTCACCTAAATTCATTCATTGCAATGCAATTCATTCTAAAATGACAAACTGCTCCTTTAAGTTTTTAATAGCCAGGAATATCAGTTCTAGGCAACTAGCATATGCACCCATGCCACTGTTCCCATCCTCATTCCCTTGATCAACTTTTCACCCCTAAAAAAGTCAGTGGTACTCAGCTGTGAACAGCTAAAATTAAGCACGATGGACATGCACACATTAGCATGCATTAGTCACTTTTCCCTCCCTGCCCACTTAGCATGCAAATCTCCCAGGCTCAGTGCCTCGCACCTTCTGCCATGCAGCCATTTGCTGCATTATAATTAGAGCTATCTTGCATAATTAATTAGGCTTCCAAACATCCCTGTATTGCAACACAACCTCCCCCACCCACCAATCTCAGCTGTTCTGCAAGGGAAAGTTTAATATCAACAATGATTGTTGTGGTATGTTGTGATATTTAAATTTAGCAGATGGAGGGCATGTGAGTAGTAATGGTAGGTGTTGATGAACGTGTGGTAATTAGTGACATTAATGTTATTTAAATGTGTGAAATTTTTAGATAATTCCTTCATTTAATAATTATGTCTAATATTTATATTTCTTTATCAATAGCACAAAAATCAAAAGGGCATTAATGATTCTTTTAGACCTCTCTTTTGTATAAAAGCACAATGTTGCAGAAGTGAAAGCATTGGCCCCATTCTGAGCTGCAGATGTCACTGGGTGTATTAATCTATAATGTCAGGCAACGGTCAATTCCCTTTGCATCTCTAGGAACACTTGTTAGGAAACAAAAGGTATGGTTGAGTCTTAAGCCAGGGGATCAGTTTCCACAGTGCCTCAGAAGGCAGTCCCTGGCCAGGCCTCTGAATGGCCTTTGTGTGCATCTGCCTCACTTCTCAAGACCAAACACGACACTCTCAGCATGGAGCTGCCTTCTAAGAGTGACAACTTGCTTAATGTAAAAATACTGGCACAGTGTAACAACACAGTTTATAATGCAGAAGTACATATAGATCGGATTGAACACTAGCTGTGGCATGAAATGTAATGTAGTATTATTCTAAATTTGTGAAAACATGGTATTAAATTACAGCTGAAAATGTAACACAGAAAAATTATTTCTAACAATATAAGCAAAAAATGTGATTATGTTTTACAACTTTACAACTTTTATATAGGTGTTACAAATAAAATCGGTCAGTGATTGCCTGAGTGTGTATAATGAGTCATTAACAATGATTTAGTAATGTAATTATGTATTATTAAAAAGTTTGATTAAATACGTTATAATGAAGGTAAACAGACATCCTTATGATTCTGTTAACATGTAGTAAGAGACGAGTTGTCAAGTAAAGAAGAAAGAAAGGAAGAAAGAAAAAAGAAAGAAAGAAAGAAAGAAAGAAAGAAAGAAAGAAAGAAAGAAAGAAAGAAAGAAAGAAAGAAAGAAAGAAAAAGAAAGAAACATACAAACAAAGAAAGAGAGTTTTGTTGATGTTTAAGATTTAGGATCATCACTCAACAAAATCCCTCTCCTCTACCTAAATCCTCCACCCATCGTAGAAAAACAAAACAGTGTCATGACATGGAGAGAATCAGGTGGAGGAGGGGGGGGGGGGGGTTGGGGTCGAGGAAAATTAGGAAACCAGATGTGAGGCATTAAAAATATTGCTGAAAGCTTCTCCAGCACCACTGACACACAGGGAACTGTAATTCACAGGCACATATACGTGTTCATAAATAAGCTTGACTGCATATTCCATCTTGAATCAAAATTAGTAAAATCCAGTTAACATTAAATTCATGTTAATTTTCAGATGTGGGGATGTAAATACCATCTACCAATACATTCCTTTGAATGAATGGAACAGATAGGTGCTAACTGCATTGCATATGAACACATACGCAGGAAAAACATCCATTGCTCTGTGCCTTATGTTCAACTTCCATTCCAGATTACTGGAAGTTCAAAAACTATTTATCATAAGCAATTAGTCATATTTAAGTGTGTATCTAAATATATTCTATATAGTGCTGTATATAATCATATAAGTGCAAAAGAGAAGGATAGCTTTCTTTATTGCATCAAACAAGGGAAAGATGTAGGTGAGTGGAGTGCATGGTAGAGAGGGGGGGGGGGGGGATGGTTGAAGAGTCAGTCATAAATACTCTGGACTCCCAAAGTCCCATGGCAGACCAAGGCTAGACTGGTCACGGAGGGTTAACACCCTGTGCAGGTGACCTCTGACCCCGCTAACAGGGTGCATGGAGCAAACCGGCTAAAGTGATACCCCCATCACCACATACCACACCGGGACCTTTCACACCCGGCTCCATGAGTAAACGAAATGAAAACAGCACCAGGCTTTTTCCAGGACTCTCACCTTTCCATGTCAGATTTCGTTTCCTTGTAAAACATTTAAATCACGGCTTTTTTTTGTCAAATAAACACTGTAGATGATAAATGAATCCCGAAGTTGCCTAAATTCTTCTATTTGAGAAAAAGGTTGCCTCCTTACATCATATGTCTTTATAAATCTATCAAAATTCAGTAACACTGTGAAGTTTTTCTTTTTATGTATTGAATAAAATACATTTGCCATGCAGATTTTGTAGATATTTGCTTCTATATTCCTATTATTTAAAACATAATGATTTACATGAATTTTAATGTTGAAAAAGCAATGATTTGCTAAGCAATAATCTCCTAACTCTCTCATACATCTCACAAAATTGCATCCCCCAAACTTCATCAAGCACCCTCAGAATTGCAGTTTGAATCTTTGGTCAGATGGACCCAAATCTAATTTTCTCACCATTTACACCATCGGCATGTTTGGTGAAAAAAGGGCTGCATACCAGGCAAGGCACTTGGTAATTGGCAATGTAACTTTCTGTCCTGTGGTTGCCAGTATATTAGAATATTTTAGCTCAAAACTTGGTAGTTTCTGAAAGAAGGTTCAGACAGGTTCAAGTTCTGCCACAGATAGCTTTTAATAAGGTATTGCACTATTATTTTTCTATATAGCCCTTACATGAAATAAAACACACATATGCATTGCTGTAAACTAGACACCTTCAGCTCTGTAGGGGAACAAAGCCTGGACTATCTTGGAGAATTAGTGAGCAGCAGGCAGTAGAAAAGAGAGAAGAGATGTCTGCTTAATTAGCCAGTAATGATAGGATCTGACAAACAACATCTGTTTCCAGAGTAGGAGAGGGATAGAAGAGAGAGAGAAAGAGAGAGAAAGAGAGGGGGGAAGAGAGACTTGAGGATGACAATAGTCACTAAACTGAAAGTGTCATCACAGCAAAAATCTTGATGGAAGGAGTGTGAGGAGAAGAGGGTATTGGAGAGAGACAGAAACATGGAAAATGACAATATGGCTAGATGAAGAAGAAAAAACAGATCAGTTTGAAAAAGAAACTGATATAAACAAAAAGACAGATAGATGAAACTAGAGTATTTAGGGCGAGCAGAGGTGGTGAGGTAATCTGTGAAGATATTTGGTAAGGAATCATTTAAAGGTCCAAGGCAGTGTAATTTACTGTCCGTAACTAATCCATAGCAAATGTGGAGGGATGCACACAGAAGAGTGAAGACGAAAAGGGGAGGCATGGAGCAGTGGAGGAAAAGAGGTAGAGGGAGGGAAACAAGACACTGGTGGAGCTCACAGCAGGCCTGCTGAGAAGCTGTCAGCAGGCCCATCAACCCTGCCCTCCATTCTGACAGATTCATCACATACACAAACACACACACACACACACGCACACACGCACACACAAACACACACACACGCACACACATTAATTTTGTCTAATAGTTTGATCTTACTCCAGGGATTCTCGGATGTGTTAAATGGTGATATGATATGACATGAGTTGAGTAACAGTGCAACATGACTAAAGTATACATATTCTAGGAGGAAGAAAGGGATAAATTATCTTATCAGGTCACAGCCTAAATCTGGATGAGATCTCCAGATTACTGTCCAGCAGATGCAGAAACAAACAAAGCATTGGGGCCAAGCCAGCACCAGGAAGTACCATTACATCATTAGTGAAATTTAAGAAATCCTAACACCATTCTCCACACAAACAAACATACATACAAAAACACACAAACCTGTAATGGCCTGCTCAAATTCCAAAACAGGATCTTAGACTCAAAAGTCCTAATATAAACTACACATGCTGTTTTGTACTGACATTTCACTCTAATCTTTATACTGACTGCCACCTTAATCATCAAATATTAGAAGTGACCATGACAAATAATAACGTAAAATATGCATTGTCTTAATCTGTGTTGGTCTCACAGATGTACTGTAATGAAGAACATTTACAGTGTCTACAAACTGTCAGTTTGTATGCCACAAACATATTTTCTCAGTTCACTGTAAACTCTGTACAACTTATTAACTTGTAATTAGCTTGTTGAAATAATTATTAATAATCTGACTAGTATTACTTAATTATATAGAATGAGATCATCATATCTTGGCTTATTGTGCAATTAACCCAAAGCAGCAAAAAGTTAATGGTGGAAACAAAACAATATATTTGTCATTTGTATACAGTAGATATGTATTCTAGGCTCCAGTATTTCTAAAATAGTAAGAGTAAATAATACACCACCTGGCGTCCACTCATTTGTCTGCTGTTAGCAAGTTACCCTTCCAGTAATTGTCCTGCAACAGGACGGTTTCTACATTTGTGTGTAAATACACAGCACATAATATTACATGACTTGAAGCATGTACAGTAAGTAGCTTAAGAGGTTCTGTTTTCGATAACTCAGAGAGCACCAATGCAGATAAAAGACCACAAAACTTAAAGATATTATAGACAACTCAGAGATACAGGAAAAGAGGAGATGATAATTCTCATAACATTGTTTTAAATCCAGTGAATTTGTCATGCTTTCAATAACTATTCCTTATTAGCTCAGGTTGCTAAGGATCATTGGAGCAACCCTTACCACAAAGGTGTCACAAATATATCATGTGTTCTGTTCAGAACCACAAAAATGGTAGTAATGATAAGGTATAATTCCTACAGATAAATACAAATATACAAGCAGAAGGAAAAGGGATAAGCCCTCAGCCATCCATATGTTTCCTTGTCGCTTAGTTTTTAAGAGTACTAGGTACACTTGATAACCAGAACTTAATGCTCTCCCTTTCCTGCTGTCAAATTCTCAAGGGAGCAGATGTCCTCTCTTGTGAATGCACACATCTGTGCATTCTCTCTCTCTCTCTCTCTCTCTCTCTCTCTCTCTCTCTCTCTGTATGATTAAGTAGCAGTGATAAGGTTTATATGAGGTATGTTAAATATACATAATCTACAACAATGTACATGTAGTATAAGTATATACGTACTGTATGAAAAGGTTTGTGCATAAAGGAAAAGGGATGTTTATTTGTATGATAAATCTCTTAGATCACTGAACACCACATGTATGACCTGATGAAGTATATATTTTTTAAAACGCAGTATATCTCTATTTAGATATTTATTTGGGGTAACTATTTTATTTAAACCAAAGAATACCAGTGCTGTGGAATAACTGACTGGGAGAATACTGAAAACATAACAGAGGTCTCAGAAATATGTGAAAAAAGAAAGGAGAGAAGGGTGAGAGGTTAATGTGACCTCTGACATCATTTACTCTTTCATTAACCTATGATTTAATGTGCTTTTTATGTGTTTTGTGTTTTCTCTAAGATTTTTTATCAGCAAAGGTGAACAAACTAATTTGACCAAATATTTTGTCCAATCATTCATCAAAATATGTCTATTTCATTTTCAAATAGTTTACGTAAAGCAAAGCAAGTCCACAAAGGTACAGTCTACAGACAGAAAAAACACTGGCATGGACTGGGCAGAAACAGAAAAACTCAATATCACCATAGCTTGTAATAAAAGGCGCAGCAACTGATTAATGAAAGAAAAGTTAGCAGCATCCGCTGCAGGACATCCTCCTGGATGTCCAGATTTTCATGAATTCACTATGTAAGTGGTAGGTAAATAGTAAAATATTTATTTTTGCTGCACAAATATTTCCATTTATAAAATAAAGAATTACTTTAAGAACAGACTTGTCCAATATTTGCTCAGTTTCAATATTTTACACATAACACATGTTTTATGTTAGTCTATGTTTATGTAGTCTAGTTTTATGTTTAGTTGCAGAGCATTGATCCATCTCATCCTGATTATGCTTGGTTTCTCTATGGTTACCCATTGTTTTTTTTTCACATCCGTATATTGATTTTGGTGTAGCACTGACCTGCTAATCCTCTACCCCTTAACCAAACTGTACATCAACTGCTCCAAAAGAAATTTAATAGAAATAGCAATCTATTGTCTAATCTAATTCAATCTAATCTAAGAAATGATACTAATAGTAGTACAAAATTACTCATTAATTTTTCCTTAGCCTTGCCTGTTACCCTATTAATGCTCAAAGCTGGCAAACTATCCAGAAGCTACATTATCATGTTAAAGCCATTTATATAGATTTATCATCTATTATGGTATTTAGTCTCTTCATATAGTATTTGCTGTCAGTTACTATTAATATCTAATATACATGCTGTATTAACAAACATATACTGTATGTATGACAGGGAACCTTAAAACCTCAGTTATGTGTTATGTACAATAGATTCTTGTATTATATCTGTATTTAAACTGAATTGCTTCCAGAAGATATTGAATCAATGAATAGGTAAATTGACTGAGTAGATCTATCAATCAATTCATCATTTCCATCAAGCAAATTACGCTAAGAGTTAAAACAAAGATGTGCTTGAATTGACAGGACAGGCTAGATAAACAAGCCAAAGAAAATTGCAAAGAGCGTTGGAAAGTGGGAAAATATTAGGACCTCATTAAGCTTCTTCATGAAAAAGTGACTTAATAAAACAAAATACAGTCAATTGCAGAAGTTCTGATTCACCCCTCATTTTTTCATGCTTTGTTTCCAAATAAAAAATGTTCATTATTTATAATGTAGTCTTGAGGAATAGTTCTCCAGACTTGCCGAAAACCTCTTTTTTGGCAAGATTCCTAATTTATGGCAAGATCTTGGCTCTAATTTTCAGTCAGTCTATGTACCTGACCAGTTTCTGAGAAATATTTTTTTCTTTTTTGGTTAAGCTACATGGTGACCTATGAGCATTAAAATATAAAAATATAACTTGATAAACATTTGCAGATGATGAAAGATGATCAGGCCAATGTTTGTTACATAAACAACAAAGTTTTAAATTGTGTCTTTATGCACATTGTAGCATGTCATGGTAAAACATTTGATTCCATTTCTTTCATTTAATCTACATAATTAAATTTAATATGAGGAAATAAGGAGTGGCTCATGACATTAATTGAATTCACACAAACCTGTATGCTCTAAAATTGCTGCGTTTCAAAAAAGGTTTAACCTCCTGTGTACAAAGAATTTCTATAACAATGATAAAAACAATAAATTAAAAAAGACAAAGTCATTGCCATGAAATGCTTGCAATATGTACTTAAGGTTCAATTTAACAATTTAACATTAGCCATACCAGTGCTAGTTAATCAGTGGGACAAGCATGTGTGCTCAGATGTGTGGGTCATAAAGTGGCAAAAGGCATGCTGCCTCAGGGATCAGATGGGATCACTTCTCTCTTCTTTCACTAATAACTGGATTAGTAGAGTAAGGGGTGAATAGCAGATTGTGAAGAGGGGGAGTAATATGGGAGCAGATTAAAATGGGCTGTCTGGAAAGGTGGGACGCTGGGGATTTCTGTGTGTATTGAGAGGTGCCCTGATGAGGCTTACTAATTATGACAATATTACTTTAAGGAAAATGTGGGGAGATGGAAGTATTTGGTGAGGCTGTGTGTGTGTGTGTGTGTGTGTGTGTGTGTGTGTGTGTGTGTGTGTGTGTGTGTGTGTGTGTGTGTGTGTGTGTGTGTGTGTGTGTGTGTGTGAGTGGTGTGAAATATGAAGCACTGATGGACCTAAATGATGAGCTTGTGAATAATGATTACGAGACTACATACATGTAATACAGGCTACAAAAAGGGTGTACCATAAAACAAGATGGTTTTTGGTACTGATACCATAACACCCTGATTAGCCAAATGACTTGATCTGCCATTAGACACTTCGCTGGAGCACAATCCTGCTATACAAAGAACAGAATACTCAACTAAAACCCTTGAGTAAAGTATTGCTTTTTTGAACTGTTAAGGCATGGAAAGAGTGGAGACACGGTATGTAGAGAAGGTCAAAAAGGATCATAAAGGAGAAAAACAGATGCCATACTCAGGAATTCTGGAAAAATCTAAAAACAACAACGACTCATTTTTTTCTTTCTGAGAAAGTCTGAATGGCTCCGCTGAGACACTGTAAATACTGTAGCATGGACTCAGAAAGTTACAAAAACACAGACAGTAAGACAAAAAGAGATAGAAGACTATGGGTATACAAGGTCATATACTTGCAAATTAGAAAAAAAGCTTTGTATGCCGGAAGGCATGGGATGAAGGCTAAGCAGCCATGAAAAATATATTTAAAATCAGATAAAATAAATAATGATTTTAATGACATTTTAAAAGAGCTTCTTTTAACAAATGGCCATAAAATCATCAGGATGTGATGTAATTATATTTCACAAGCATCACTATTACATTTGAGATTTCCTTCTCTTTTTCTTAAAAAGAGTATCTGTATGTGAGACAGATAATTGTGTAAACCAATAAAAGCTGAAGTGCAGGAGAAGACAGAGTTTGTTTGTTCTTTTTTGTAATGATTCCTGACAGTTAGTATGCAGCACACACTACTGCTGGGTCAGAAAACCTTATGATCCCTGATGTACTATAATGTGTTCTTACCTGTCAATGATGACGGGGTCTGATGGGGTTTCATTGCGATTTCCACAGCTTTTTTTCTCACAGCATCGGCTATGAATAGAAAATGGCAAAAGGCAATCTTTATTGAAAAGGCTTACATACATAAAATATATTAGGTAACGATAATGCATACCAATAACCCAATATCCTCTAATATTAAGCTCATTAGTTGAACTGTTAGTTGAAATACTGTGTTATAATTATAGGTAAACACTGCAATAAAATGTATGAAAGACCTGAAAAAAATTCTGTAACTTTGTGTTTTTTCTCCAAAAATTCCTAACACAATACAGTGGACCTTCATAATGTCTATAAAAAAAACAACATATTAAAAATAACAACACTTGGAAATCATCTTGAAAAGGTCAGACATGCAGACAACAGACAACACACACGCCAACACTTGTGTGACATCTCTTGTCAGGGGGCAGCCCTTTTGCCCCCTCCCCTAAGCTACCTCTGCTCCGCCCATTCTGCATAACAAAAGTGCCCCCACCCATGGCCATCTGCCCCTCTGCTGTCCTCTTTTACCCCTGGAGCCCCCATCCACCACCACCACCACCTAAGCTCCCCCTCTGTCAGAGCCACTCCCCAGCTGTGTCATTTGCCCTCATCCCCCTCATCAACCTCTCCCCCTCTGTTATTAGCCAGCTGTGAACCCCACTCGGGGCATCTGCTGGCCACACAATGGGGGATGAAGCTGATTTCCACTCCCATTCTGGCCTCTGCTATTCGTGTCCCTGAGCCTGAGGTCACAGACCCACACGCCTACTCATACCTCCCATCAAAACATGCTTCCTTTAGGGATGGCCGTGTGCTTGCTGTCTATCTGTCACCAAGTGCCCAAGTCTCTCCTAATGCAAGTTTCACAATTTGCTGCGCAGTTCAAGTCTGGGTATTACAAGCAGTATTTCACTGTGTCTGGTCCAGCATGATTTTGTGGTACTGGTTTTACTGTTCATCAGTTAAATTGGTAATTTATATCTTCATGTTTGTTATCATTCTTGATATATAGTAGTTTTCAAAAATCGCATACATACAGAATTTACAAAGTGCAATTGTAATACTTGAGAAAAATTGCTTTCAACATATACCCTGTGAATGAATATGTACAAATGGCTTTTTACCTGCACATGACCTCGTGAGTAAGCAGAACACGGCACATTTCAGGATTCTTATTTTGCCCCTCATATGATATGGGCTAAATAATCAAACAAACAAACAAAAAACAACATTATTTATAATGTATATGGTCAAACCAGCTGGCTATATTTAAAGCTTCTGAGGAAGACACTGACCTGTTTGGTGACAGAGTCAATAAGACGAGCATAAAGGTCCTGTTCAGTTCGTACACCTGTTTAAAAATAAGTTTACCCAGTTTAGATTTGTGAGAAGATATTACCCACATTTTATCATTAAATGGTCCAAAAAGCTCACTTGCCCTGAATGAAGACACAATGTGGACCAGTTACATAATTTTATTTGCTTAGAAGTAAAATCTTTGAGGCTTTGACAAGGTTTATTTTTACACCAGATTTCTTTTTTCCAACATTTTTTCCAACATTGATGACAAACTGGTATCTTTATGGAAGCCATCATTATCTCCTTTAGATCTTTAAAATCCATTAGATATATATTTTAAAAAATCTCAAAGGATATATTGGTAAGGGGAAAAAAACAGTCAGATTCATACCATTACTGTAAAGGAGCTGAAGTTTGTAGTGTGTGCCATTGTTAGTTTTTTCTCCCGTCTGCTCCTTATAAGAACAGAACAAACAGACACAAGAAAACACAAATCTGGTAAAATAAATCCAGCTTGAACAGAAAAATTACCAGGTTGCAAGAACTGTTACATTACAGTGTATTATCAGATACACACTGTAAACAGTATGTAAAGCACTACAGTGATTGAGCTGTTTAGCATTTAGATGTTCTAAATATAAATGTTCTATTTACCATTTATTGTTCTAATTCACTTTAACAGTAAATAACATGCCAGTTATTGGTATTTCAAGAAAAGGTACAAGAGGTAATCCAACTTGCAATCAGAAAATGCACAATATGCATTTATTTATACACAATATCCACAGTATGTTCTCATCTAATCTGTCTTCATGAATAAAAAGTAAAAAAACAAAAATCTGTTTAAATCTAGTCAGAAATTTCTGAAGAGTTTTACAACCTCTGTGTTTAGTTTTTTATACATATAAATTCATATAGAAAACATTCTAAAAATACACAATAGTTAAGTAGAGTTGTATATATGTATGTTTGTATAAGAGAGAGAGAGAGAGAGAGAGAGAGAGAGAGAGAGAGAGCTTCTCCTGCTTTCCAACTTCTGCCTTATTAACTGGCCTCCAGAGATTGCACCAAGTTTCAATGCCCAAAGGATGGATGGAAAAAATGGGAGGTAAGAGAAAGACCAAAAAGGTAACACTTAAACTGACTAGTCAGTTTATTGTATGCACTGCATTTAGAATAGCAGCTCAGTCAGCAAATTATAATTACAATACAAGAGTTATTAACCATTAATAGTTTGCTAATTAAAAAAATATGTTTATATGTATATCTCTCTATCTACCTCTCTTTGTATATCAATATCTATCTATCTATCTATCTATCTATCTATCTATCTATCTATCAAGTATACTACAAGTTTTTACTTTTGACTGACGTTTAGTCACAAGGCAAAACCATACATCTCTCTCACTCTCACTTTATTCACAAACTTATTGTGTGGAGTGAGATTCAATCAGAGCAACAGGGGAAAGATTTTTAGTATATTTGTGAATTATCTACTGGTACTGGTACACTGTATAAATCAAGAATCTTTTGTTTTGCGTTTAATTCTAAAATAAGGTATAGTATATGCATTCAATCTATAAACAAAAGACAAATGTACCTTATCATGCTCAACAAAGTCAATGAAAGCTGTCCTCTCAATTTCCACAGGCTGTCCATGCCGGTCATAGAGGGCCAACACAAAATGGAAGAAGTTGGATTTTCGAAGGTTGGAGGGTGGTTGTTTCTCAAAGTGGGCACGAGAAAGGGCTACTCCACTGTAAATACAATAATTTGTCATGCATTTAACACTTAAATTACAAACCTATAATTAGATAAATTTGGTCTTACTTACTGTAAGTATAATGACAAGCTTATTCAGGGTATACATTTATTACTATGTCACTGCATGCAAAAAAGCTAAGAGTAAATGTGTCCTAAGCATGATTGCATAGTTAAACATAACAGACCATTATAATTTAATCAACCTGAATAGCTAATTCATCATATGTTATAATTAGGGAAACGAGTAAATCCAAATGATCTGAGATTTAAAAAAAACAACTAATCCAAAAAACAACTAAGTTTTCGTTAAACTACAATTAGTTAGGTGTTATACTTTTTCATTCATAACATTACATAATATATAACAAATTAAATTAAAACTTTACAAAATTAAAACATAACGAAATAAGCGATCAGTTTGACAACGCTTGAAAAAATGCGATGAGATGTTTTCTTTTGTAAATTTCATAACACCATAACACCATAAAAAAAGATAAGTAAAATAAACGTTGAAAGGTAGATTGCTATTCATCAGCATCAGTTCATGCCTGACAGAATGGAGTTCTTTAATTGAGCAAGGGGGTGAATCATTACCGTAATTTAAATAATACAGAAAATGCAAGCATGTTAATATACAAGAAATCTATATTTGTGCTTAGCAGTGGGCAGTTTATCGAGAGCTTTATGTTATTAAAATCAGTATTTTAAAAAAATCTTTATAGAGGAAACAAAACTTTCGTTTAAACCGTAGGCTACTTTAAATCTAAGATAGAATAACTAACCTGCATTTAAATACTAACAGAAGGTTATTTTATTATTAATTTAGTCAAGTTGGTCGCACTTTACTTTGCAAAAACTTGCAAAATAAACATCAAAACGTGTGAAGCACACACATCGTTTAAAAATATTGAAAAGTAAACGTGTATGTCAGGCAAATGGGCTTCAATAATAAACAATAGGCTATTTTTAAACATTTATAATTAGTGCAAATATTAACTGTGTGCTATAATATACAATAACTAAATAATAATAAGAATAAATAATAAATAATAAATAATGAATAATAACAACAACAATAATAATAATAATAATAATAATAATAATAATAATAATAATAATTGTATTGTTCTTCTTCTTATTATTATTGTTATTATTATTGTTGTTGTTGTTGATGATGTCGTTGGTGGTAGTGGTGGTCTTTCGGCTCCGTCAGGCCTATTATTAAGCTAAATGTTTTACCGCCAAACACTCTAAATGTGTAATAATGCGGTCTGTTTTTAAGCTATTGTCAATGACCGGTTTTAAAACCCCAGGTATATTCTATTACAGTTTCTTTGTAACGGTTGTTCAACAGAGCTCATAACGTTTCAAACTGCAAGGTACATGCTGGAGACGCGAGCCTGTGTCATTTTGACGTTTATATCGCTTAAGTTACACACCTGTTGATTGGTTATTTACAGCAAGGGAGATTGCATATGATGTTTGGTTAAAAGGTAAATTTGGGCGCAAGTTGCAACTTGCAATTGAAGATTTCCTCTTATGGCAAGATGCAAAATATCTCAGGATAGCACTTGAATGGAGTTAACTATTTGGAATAGAAGTGTCGTTTAATATGTCTTTATGATCAACTAATAAACAAATATAGTTTGCATGCATAATGGAAAAATGTAGTGTACTACCTCTGAGCTGCTACATTTGCATCCACGACTCCGACATTACGCACCCACGGACGGACCGAATCCATTTCTTCCACAAAAGTTCGTTCTTTCACAACAGAATCAATATGCTCCTGGATTCCAAACATTTACAAATAAAACACAAAAAGAATAAGATGCGAGCACTCGTGCACCCTTAGCACACAATGAAGACGAGAAACTGTCCAATGATTCAGAAGATGCTCGACTCCGTTAACACTGGCAAGTATATCTGGTTTGAGTGTCTAGATGAAGTAGATTACAATCCCTCTCTAGTTAGTGCTACTGTGACTTTACTGTCTTTAAGGTTGTACTAAGTTTATCCAGCATCTTTTTGGGCATCTTTTAAAGTTAGGAACACGCGCTAAAAAGATTTCCTGGCTCTGAAAGTGTTAAATAGGCGCGCACTTCCCAACTAAACTAAATGACTTTAATCATCTGGGGGAAAAAACAAGCATTTATCCACAAGCAGCCCTCGGAGAGCCTTTAGGAGCCGGTCCGATAGTCCTGCATTAAGAGTTGAGGCTGCGTGGGGTCGTAAACCGCTCGGGACAGCGAGCGCGTAATGATGCTGCAAGTCTAATCTGTACATTATGAAAGAGCAGCACAGCCAAGGAAGTGCGGGGGAGGAGCTAAACCATATTTGGGTGTACAAAGCTCTCTGAAACTCCAAATTATACAAAAAAATTCGAATCTTTCGCATTTATGGCGAAAACACAAATTAGTTAAATACATTTGTAAACAATACTGCATA